>CM076581.1:374447540-374995842 GCA_034641835.2 Pinus albicaulis
CATTCCTTTCTTCCCAAAAGCATCCAACTTACTTCTCTTTTCTTTTGGCACATGAAAATAAACAGGACATCCAAAAATTCTAAAATGTGAGACGTCATGTTTCTTACCAGTGAAAACCTCTTCGGGAGTTTTGGAGTCCAGGGCGGAATGAGGGCATCGGTTTTGAATGTATACAGCAGTATTCACAGCTTCTCCCCACAGAAACTTCGGTAGACCCTGGTCACATAGCATGGCACGGGCAGCTTCCACAATGGTCCTGTTCTTTCGTTCAGCAACGCCTTTCTGCTCAGGAGTATAGGCAGTAGTAGTCTCCCTCTTAATGCCAGCTTCTCTGCAAAAGTCCTTGAACTCATTTGACTCATATTCAGTGCCATTGTCGGTCCTCAAAATCTTGATCTTCTTCCCCGTCATATTTTTCACCAAGGCTTTGAAGGTACGGAACCACATGAAAGCCTCATCCTTCTTCTTCAAGAACTATATCCAGGTTTTGCGGGAGAAGTCATCAGTGAATGTCATATAGTAAGAACATCCTCCCAGGGATGTCACGGGTAGCATACCAGATAGATCAGAATGGACCAGTTGCAAAATCTCAGATGTCTTTGTGACACTTGAGGGGAAAGGTCCCCTTGTATGCTTTCCTTCGGTACAACCCTTACATACACCTTCATGATTATTTCCAAAATTGGGCATCCCTGTCACCACCTTCCTTGCTTCGGGAAGGGCCTTGTAATGAAGGTGTTCAAACCTCCGGTGCCATAGTTCAGTTTGTCGGATAGTATCACATGTCATAGCTCCTAGTGGACTTCCTTCAACCTGGTAGAGTGTTCCAACTCTAAAACCAATCACGATAGATTCCTTGAGATTCTTCTTCCAAGGCAAGCACTTTCATCACAATTGCCACTGAGCTCCTTTGTCTGCATACAACATGAGACACAAGGTTCTTTTCAATTTTCTAAACATGAGTACATCCAGAAATGTAGGAATTGTCCCTTTGAGACAAGTGACGGAGGGTCACAGCCCTGTTCCTTCACGGATATATGTATGGCCATTCCTGAAGTGATACCTCTCATTAGTATCCTTCTCAACCATATCAGAAAGTGCTTCCTTGAATCCAGTGATGTGCCTTGAGGCACCACTATCTATCAACCAGACATCCATAGTGTCAGGTGGAGATGCAACAGAGAGGGCAGATACAAGAATGAATTCATTTCTTTTATCAACATTTGATTCCTCATACCTGGAGTTTCTCCACCTTTTGAAAAAGGGTGATTGTTTCCCATGAGCCTTCCTTTCCTTTGGATCTGTCGCTTCTTTGATTTCATTCTTCCTAAGTGCATGTTGTTATTAATACCTATTGGAGAATCCTTCTTGAAAGGACATTCTCTAGCATGATGACCTGCCTATGACAAGTGAAACACTTTCCCTTCTTTCCTTGGGCCCCTGCTCTTTCTTTGTTCTTTGAACCACCAGAGTTCTTCTTTCTAGAATGAGCAGCGTAGGTAGCATTTATGTCATTTTCGTATTCCTTCATTCTTGTCTCTTCTTGCATGCATCTTGACAGTAGTTCGTCAAAGTTAGGAATTGTATTATTATTGAGAATGGTAGTGTTGAATACTTTCCATTCATATGGGAGCCCTCCAAGTGTGGTGAGTACCATCTCACGATCAGCTATTGTCTCCCCAATAGCCAGCAAATTGTTCCTGATCTCGGTCAGTTTCAGAAAGTATGTTTGGACAGACTCATCCCTGCCTTTCTTCAGATTCTTCAATTGATTCTTGAAGAATAGCACTTGGTTTGCATTGTTTACTTTGAACATTTGTATCAGCTTATCATACATCTCCTTGGATGTGCCTAGCTCAGATATGTAGGCAACCAACCTTTTATGTATGGATTCCCTGATCATTAGCTTTGCTTTGATCTCCCCCTTCTTATACTTGGTTTTAGCAGCAGCAGTAGCAGTGGATGGAGGTTCTTGCATCTTATCCAGTACATAGTCCATGAGATCATGGTCTTCCAATTTGAGATCTAATATCATCTTCCAAGCATGGAAGTCATCCCTTCCAGTCAGCTTGTCATCCTCCTTGAAGCCATAACTTGTGGAACTCATTTTTCTCAGTTGGTGATTGCTATAAGTTAGGGCTTGTCTTCACCTCAGCTCTGATTCCATGTAAATTTTTGTAGATGTTCTATGCTTGATGCAACTTTACTTTTATAACAGCAATCACATAAACAGTTAAGTAAAAATGCTGATAGAACATACCAGTGGATCTATAGAAGACAAACCAAAAACAGGAGAATGTGTTGGTGCGTTACGGCGGTCAGCAGGATGCTTCAACCAGCAAAGTCTTCTTGGTCGGCCAACCCAAAATGTGTCACAACAGTCCTCAAATCAATTATCCAGTCAACTCAAAGTCAACCCCAGAAAAGTCAACACAGTCCAGAAAAAGTCAACGCTGCTCCAACTTTGGTCAACCTTTTGACCTCGATTTTTGTGCCAATGAGTACGGCCTTCAAAAATCGAACTTTCCACAAAATTTCAGCTCAAATGGACCATGCGTTGACCAAAGTCAACGCTGGTCAGACTTGCCCAGAAACCCTAACTGCAGAAAATTTCGTCCAGAAACCCTAACTGCAGAAATTTCGTCCTTTTTCCAGCTGTAGCTACTTCGTCCTTTTTCCCACGTGAGAACTGCTTCTTAGATGCTCGTATCCAATGAGAAGTGTGTGGATGAGATGAGTGAAAAGCTCTCCAACGTTGACTGTATTTATATCCATCATTGAGGTGTGTGACACATCTGTTGGGGGTGTAAAACCTTAAGGCCGATCTGCACTTAAATTTATTATATATAATAAATTCAAAATAAATGTTCTGCTCATCAGATTAAAATCAATTTTATATCGATTTTACACCTCTCCGAAAGAGGAATCCAATACAAATATTGGAATCTTCATCTGAGCATCACAAGATGGAGTTTGGACCTAGTTGTCCAAATTTAACACATAACGATGTTAGTAATGTAAAGGTATGTTCAAATGAGAATGAACATACCTTTTCTATAAAGAGAACCTTGTAACAAAACTTGTAGTTTAAGACATACCTTGAATTGTTTTTTAACAAACCGTTTATAACTTCAATTCTTGAAGGGCTTCCTTTGCAACACAACTTCTTCCATGCTTCAAGTCTATCCTTTGATGTCTCCTTCATAACCTTTGTGTATTCTGCAATTTTTTGTAATACAAACAAATCTTGATACGAGAGGGAAACCAAACATAAAAGAGGAAACAAAGAAATAAGATATTATCTTTTGGTAAAATGATGAAGTCTCCCACTTAATCCAGTCCTTTTGAGGGATACCTACAACTTATTAAAATAATTCAAAAACGTTCTAACAAGATATGTTAGACCTACAAACTTTAGAAATCAAAACATACAGGAAAATAATGCAAAACATAAGATAGAAGGATATGCGAGGGATAGTATTCCCTAATAGTCTTTTGCAAATAGATCATTGATTTCAGATTCTCTAGTCTTGTTTCTCTTAGGTGGAGCTTCATCAACAACATTCACATGTTCTCTTTCTCTCTCCTTATTCCTTAGATCTTCAGGACAATGAATTTTGTAGTGACCCATTATTGAGAAATCCAAAGAGGTGGCAGTTAAACGATTTCTCTTATTATGATATTATCTTGTGATGTTTTCGTTATTATTATTAGATCTTTCGATTTGTCTTTTCTTATCATCAAGACTAATGCCAAGCAACAAATAGAAGAGGACACAAGATGTAGGCACGCAGCCAGGGAAAAACCCCACTCTTTGAGGAAAACTCGGTCAAAATTCTTTCTTCAGTAGATTCAAGATGAAACGACCAAGACCCTAAACTAGAGACTCCCTCCATCAAGTCATCCTTGTTTGTTCTTCCTTTCACTATGTTTGCATACCAAGATCCATGTCACTGTATGAGCATCGAATTCTTGTTACTGTGTTTGCATCGAATACTTATCACTGTGTTTGCATCGAGACATCATCCTCATCACTGTCATGACACCGATATCTCCTCACTGTGATTCCACCGAAACCTCAACACTGTCATGACGCCGAGGCCTCATCCCTGTGGTGACACCGAAACCTTTACCGTGATAGACCTTCATTGTGGTAGCACCGAGTTCATTGCACTGTGGTAACATCGAGACTGTGTTGACATTGTGACTGTGATATCATGACTCTGTGGTAGCACCGAGGCCTTTGAATGTAGCACCGAAATATTCCTATTGAAAAAGCACCAAACCACACATGTGATAGCACCGAAATGTGTGAAAATTTCTAAATATTACTTATGCAAAAACCCTACTGTTAAATCTTGATTTACATCTCCTACTTATAAAAATTATTAATCTGAAATATTCAGCATTAACATCGACGTAAATACATCAACAATCTACACATATACAGATCTAAACTGAATAAATGCACAATGACAAAGTGACACACAAGATTCACTGGACAACTATCCCTGGAAAAACCCAATGTGGGAAATGTGAAAATTTCTGAATATTACTTTATGCAAAAACCCTACTGTTAAATCTGGTTATACTTCTCCTACTTAATCAAGTTATTAATGCTGAAATCAGATTAATATCGAGGTAAACACATAAAATACTTTCACCGATTCAAATCTAAGCAAAGATACATGCACATAGACAAAGTGACACAAGATTTTTTGGACAACTGTCCCCGGAAAAACTAGATGTGGGAAAACTGGTCTTCTGGCTGCTGGAGGGTTTATATTATTAAGTAGTTTCTGAATACAACAAATCTAGCCACCTTATTGGTTAACCTGACAGAGACAAAATAGATTGCAACTAACTTGCTGTTCTGGAGACTGAAACTTTGACTGATCTACCCCCCCAAACGGGATTTTTAAGACTCAACCAAATTCTACCTCCACAAACCCCAATGCTTCCCCTGAAGCCCCTGCGTCAGCCCTGCTAGCCTCTGCGTGCCTCTGTGATGGCCTGGAGAGGGCTGCGTAACCCCAGATTGGGTGACACAGCCCCTACGCTGCCCTGGATGGCCTCTGCGTAACCCTAGAGGGCCTACTGCTGATTAGCGCTGCCCTTTCTGGGCCTGCGTAGTGGCTGAAGCCCTCTGCGCTGCTCAATTGCTGCGTAGCTGTTGTTGTTGTCTCTGCTCCTCTGCGCTGCTCCTGGTTGCTGCCTCTCTGCCTCTTGCTAATTCTTGGCACTGGGATCAGATCATCCTCTTCACCAATACTACTCCTCTCCGCCACTGAAACACTTCTGAAAATTCTTAGCAAACTCGCCCTAGAATTTCAGCTTAGTCTCAGTGTTTTGCCTCCGTGTGTGTGTTCTCCAACTGACCCCAAGCCTTTCGTTTATACTTCTTGTTGGGAAACCAATGACCATGATCTAATCTTGAATCGATGGCTAAGATTAAAAGAAAGCTTGATCCATGTGACTTGAGTCATTTCCATCACATGTTTTAATTAATTACCTTAAATATTTTAATTTTCCTAAGCTAGATTGAGGGTCCTTAAAAAAATATTAATTAATTAATTATCTACCAAATTGGATGGAATTTCCCAAATCCCTTTCTGGGTCTTGGAGATCTCATGTACTCTAGTCCCTCCACAAATTTTGGGAGCTAGAGCACATCCGATGCTACCCAAACACTCAAAAAACTCAACACTCCCTCTTAGCGAGGAATGTGCTCTAGCACAACGCTACTTCACCCTAAAGCTTTGCACTGATCTTTGGTGTGGGTCTCAACGCTGATGTTGGACCTGTTGCCCTTTGTCACTGCACTGCTGTTGCCATTCTGTACTGCTACCCATGACGTTGCCACCGCCACTGCCACATCTATACTGCAGCTCCCTCTCAATCTGCTGCACTGCAACTTTAGTTGCTGAGAGAAACAATTGAAGCTCCTGCCCAATCTTTGACAGCCAAGTCAATTGGGCTGCATCCTCATCACTGAAGATCCATAAGCTGTTGATCTTTGCTGACATCTAGAGACAGCTCACAGCTACAGCGCTACACTGCGTAAGCAGACCTCCATTGTGCTGCTGAAGTCACATTAGCCCCTGCACTGGAATCTCCCATGCTGCTACTGTGCTGCACTATCCTCCTTAAGCCTCTACGCTGCTGCAGCTCTACTTCGCGCTGTTGATGTCACATTAGCCCCTGCGCTGTTGATTCATCTGCACTGCACTGCTCTCTTCAGCCTTCAACTCTGCCCCTGCTCCATCCGTCATTCTCTGCACCCACTGCTCCATTTGTCCTGCTACTGTCTTAAGGCTCTAGTAGCTCAGATGTGATCTAAGAGATGAGCTTCTCAAGGATCCTGCCATCACTCTGTAGCTGCTCTACAAATCCATGTCTCCCCACTTTCGTGGTTCATGAGTACTCATGGTTATGTCATCTTCTGAACAATCGTTCGCCACAGTAGCCTTGGAAGTAGAAGCTTTCTTGTCCTTCTTCTTCTGTGGACAATTGTTGGCAAAATGTCCTAGTTCGCCACACTGTAAGCACTTGATCTTGGATAGATCAGGGTTCTTCTTCCTTTGCTGCCTCTTTGAAGCCAAGGTTGCATCTTCTTCCCTTGCTGCCTCTTTGATGCCAAGGTTGCATCTTCTTCTTCTTCCTTATTCACCTTACTGGATCCCGTGCTGTACTGCCTCTTGGTGAATCGACGAAGTTCTTCTTGACGAAGGATTGCTCACATACTATCTTAGTTTGGAAGGTCTGCTTTTCCCAAGACACTTTGGACAAAAGTTTCCCAATCCTCTGTGACTGCATTGAGTGCAATCCTTACCATCACATCATCCTCCACCTTTGTTCCCATGGCAGACAACTGATCTCTGATCGCTTGTAATCTGAAAAGGAAGGGCTCAATTTCTTCTCCCCTGGCCATCATGAATGACCACAGTTGATTCTCCAGAAGCATTCTCCTCTGGAGCAACAGGCAGAGCTAGAGTGCCAAAGTCTGAAGCAGCGCAGAGCAGAGGCAACAACAACCTAGCAGCAACAATGAACTGCATGGAGGTGCAACACAGTGGAGAGAAGCAACAACGCAATGGCATCAGAGGGTCAACACAGATTAGTAGCAGAGGTAGTTCCAGCATCGAGGAGTGTTTAGACTGACCAGTATGTCAGTTTTGGGAGGTTTTTCAGTTGCTTAACTGTCAGCTACTGAGTTACAGTGCAACAGTGAGCAGTGGTAGGGCTATGGGCAACATGATGTAGCATTTGAGAGGGAGCTACAGTATAGATGAGGCAGTGACAAGTGGCAGTATCGTGGGCATCGGTACAGAAGGCGGCAGTGCAGTGGATGAAGGGCAACAAGCCGAGCATCAATAGCGTAGAGGACTGATGCTGTGGATTAGGGTGATGCTTGTGGTTCAAGTATTGCTAGAGCACATTCCTCACCAAGAGGGAGTGTTGATTTTTGGGTAGCATCGGATGTGCTCTAGCTTCGAAACTTTGTGGAGGGGCTAAAACGCATGAGTTCTCCAAGAACCAGAAATCATTTGGAGAAATTCCACCCTGAACTTAAGTTATTCAAATAATTAATCATTTTAATGAGGACCCTAAGTCTAAACTTAGGGAAATTAAATAATTAAAGTGAATTAATTTAACATGTGGGTGAGAATGTTCTAAGTGACGAAGATAATTTTTTTTCTAATCTTAGCCGTCTATTAGAGATTAGATCACGACCGCTGATTCATCAACGAGAAAAGTATGAAGGAAAGACTTAGGGTCAGTTGGAGAACATACACAGAGGCTTAATTTAGAGATTGAATTCTTTTGACGGAGCAATGCTTCGACGAAGATCAGATCTCAGTAATGTAGTGTAGTGAGGGGCATTTCGACAGCAGGATTTGCATCCAAGACCGGGAATACAATAGCAGAGAGGCAGATCAACACCAGGAGGGACAACGTAGCTCAAACAGGGTAAGACAGAGCCAGCAGGGCTCATGCAGGAGTGACGTAGAGCCAGAGAGGGTGACATAGTTACTTGAGCAGCTGCGCTAGGGTTTCTGTGGGGCAGATCGGGCAACCATCCATCAGATCGATTTCTGAGCCGAGAAGGCTCACGGAGAGGTTGACACAACCACTAGGAGAGGTGACGTAGTCCCAGCGCAGAGCTAGCTACAGCCACTGCTGCGCAACACTGGGGACTGCGCAGTCACTTGTGGAGTTTTTTCATTCTGCTGCTGGATCCACCAAAATATCTGTCTCCGGAAGAGGTACTTTTGCCGAGGATTTTCTTTGTTGGGTGAGCCGGATTTGGCATTCAGAAATCTGCATAATACTACAAACCCTCAGAACTTTTGCACCGGTTTTCCAACATAGGGTTTTTAGGGGGACATTTGTCCGAAAAATTTGTGTCATTTGTCTGATTGTTCTACTTATTTTTCAGTACTTGATATGTATAATTGTGTAGGCTGCAGTGTGTTTGCATTAATATTTTTATTGAATATTCAGAAAAATAACTTGTAATTTAAATAAGTCAAGTTGGTAATGCCAATCAGATTTACTGCAGTAGCATTTCTGGTGTAGATTCACAAATTTTCACACGGTATTAGACCAGTTGCAAATCAAGTAGAACTGAAGTCATCAACGAAGAGACAAAGGTAAAATTTTGTTGCAGGAAAGTAGCTGCCCTGAGTGACAGCGCAGATCCAGAAGAGGCAAGGAAGGGTGACACAGTCACCGGAGGGGCTCACGCAGAGCTTGCGTCAACCAACTCCGAGCAACAAAGATGTACTTAGAGCAGAAGCTCCCGATGATCTAGATGTAGAAGGGGGAGCGCATTGCTCCATTCTTTACGAGACTTCAGGAGATTCGAGAGCAGTTGGCAGTCGTAGGATCCACCCGAACTGCTGCAACTATGGTGTGGCTAGCCCTTAACACAGTCACGGAGGATTGGCAAGTTTTTTTCCAAATTATTTTGGGCAGTGCTATGCTTCCTAGTTCGGAGATGATGTGGGCAACATTTTAGGAGGAGGAGCTGAGGATAGATCTAGTCAAGTGCAAACTTGACGACAACAATGGAAGCGTATCGAAGAATCCAGAGGAGGAGGAGAATGCAACCCTCGCATCGAAGGGACAACAAGGGCAACGTATACAGAAGAGAGATGTCTCGAAGGTGAAGTGTTTTAGATGTGGAGAGATGGGCCACTTTGCATCATGGTGTCCTTTGAAGAAAAAATGACAAGGATGAAAAACATGATCCTAAAGTTGTAGCCGCGAAGATCAAGCAGGATGAGTTTGCCATGAGTGCCCACGCTTCTCTAGGAGAGAAATGGGGCAACATAGTATTTTAGTTCATCTTCAACTTTAGTTTGGAAGGATCCTTGAGGAGGCAACCTCTTGGATCACAACCTTGCTACGGGTGCCCATGATCAACAGTAGCGGGATGGAGGAGTTTTTAGGAGCCGAGGAGTGATGGAGCGACAGTTGCAGTAGTTAGCAACGCCTACTTCTGGAGAAACATAGAGCAGAGCAACAACAACGTAGAGCAGAGCAACAAAGGCGCATTGCAGAGCAGTGCAGCACAGTGCAGAGCAACATCAATGCAGTGCATCAGAGGGATAGGGCAATAGCTATCAGCAGTCAAAGTCTTCAGTTGCTTCTCTCATCAACTGAGTTGCAGTGTTAGAAATGGTAGTGCTAGTAGTATAGCAGATACAACACTTGAGAGGGAGTTGTAGTACGGATGCAATAGTTGCAATGGCTGAGTCATGGGCAACAATACAGTTGCAGCAACAACGCAGTGGTTGGTGGATGGCTTATCAGACATCAGCAACGCAGAGGATGCTTCAAGGGCAGAGCAGTATGCAGCAGGCATATTGTTAGAGCACTTTCCTTGCTAAGAGGGAGTGTTGATTTTTGGTAGCATCGAAAGTGCTGTAAGTCTCAAAATTTGTGGAGAGGCTTAGGCACTAGTATTCCAAAGAACCTAGAAACCGTTTGTGAAAATTCCACTCAGATTATGTTTTATTGTAAAAATTATCTATTTTAATGGGTACCTTAAGTCTAAACATGGGGAAATTAAATAATTAAAGGGTATTAATAAAAGAGAGTGAGAATGATCTAGAAAGCGAAGATCAAGTTAAGTTATAATCTTAGCTGTTGATTAGAGATCTAATCTCGGCCGTTGATATCTCAACGAGAAGACTATAAAGGAAGGCTTGAGGGTCATTTGGAAAGAAACTCTGAGTGAATCAAGTGATTGAATTCTTCTGACGGAGCAAGTGCTCGGACGAAGATCAGATCTAAGTGATTCCAGTTGCAGTGAGGGGAAGAGACAGTTATTTGTCGGAGGATCTTCTTCAGGACCAAGAATACATAACAGAGAGGCAATCAAACCAGCAGAAGAAGCAGCGCTACCTCTAGAGGGTGTGACGCAGGCCCTAAAAGGGGTGACACAGGGCCCACGCAGAGGCTGCACAATGTTTTCGTGAGATAGTACGAGAGTTGTCAGGAGATTGGGGTTCTGAGCCGGGAGGGCTGGAACTCGACTTTCCGAGGAGTAGATCGATCCCAGAGAGGAGGTGGCGCAGTCCACAAAGATCCCCACACAGGCCTACGCAGCTGCTGCGCAGAGGCAGCGCATTGGGTGATGGGTTTTCGTCATTTCAGCTACTAGATCACCTGAGACTTGCAATGTGAGGTAAAACTCACTATATTTTTGTTTGCCGTGATTTCTCTGTACTGGATAGCTAGCAAGGCATCCATAGATTGTATTCAGAAATTGTTGCTTAATAATAACAAACACTTAAATATTCTGCATCAGTTTTCCCACATTGGGTTTTTTCGGGGACTTTCGTCCAAAAATAATGGTGTCATATGTGTGATTTATTCTATGCTCAGTTTCCTTGTTTCAAAATCATAAAGTATTAAGTGTAGGTTGCATCAGTAATTTACTTCAATATTTTCATGAAGAAATCTGAAAATAACTGTGTAATGTAATTTACAAGTAGATGAAGTAGATTCAGTTAGTTGCAGTAGGATTCCTAAGATAGTCAGATCTACGAATTTTCACCTGGTATTAGAGCATTTGATGTGAAACAGGAAGAGTAGATCTAACACTGAAGTGAAGGCCAAATTGATGCACTAGCAGCAGATCGAATCCCCAAAGGGATTGCATAGTTCTAGCCAGGAGGGCTAAATCTTTGAGGTTGTCTCTCTTTGAGTGAGTCGTCAGAGAGGTAAGACTTCCAGATCAAGATCTTGCCGAGGCAGAGGGAGCTATGCAGAGCCTTCACGCAGAGCCAGAGGGACATAGTTTTCTTGCAAGTAGTTGCTAGGCAAGGAAGCGTTAGAAGAAGAAAAAGAGCACATGGTGGGGAATTCTTCCTCAGTGAGTTCCTTGTAGAGGAATTCAACATTTCTCATTTGCTAGGCAACCGAGGAGCAACAGACTTACTAGCTCCATCAAGGAGTGCGTAAGCCATCCTAGAAGCTATGCAGTAGGGAGAAAGAGGAAGCAATTCGATAGTTTTTGGCTAAAATGACATTTCGTGGTCTTAGAGGTCAGGATCGATTGGATGGATCCTCCAACTATATAATCTGGAAGGAAAGGATCAAATTCCTTACAGACGAATATGATCTCAAGACGTTCGTGGACAACGTGGTTGCTGTGCCTACAGATTCGGATCAGAACAAACAGTACAAGTTTGATATGGAAAAGGCCAAGAGACTAATCCTTGATGGTGTCAAGGATGACATAGTCTCTCATATATCTGGCAAGAACACTGCTAGGGAGATATGGAAGGCCTTGCTCCTGCTATACGAAGGAAGTTCCAAGCAACGAAAGATGTGCTTGGAGCAGAAGCTCTGGATGATCCAAATGTAGGAGGGGGAGCACATTGCTCCCTTCCTAACTAGACTTCAGGAAGTTCGAGACCAATTGGCAGCCGTGGGATCTACCCCAACTGCTGCAACTATGGTGAGGCTAGCCCTTAACGTAGTCACGGAGGAGTGGCAAGCTTTTGTCCAAAGTATTTTGGGGCAGGGCTACGCTTCCTAGTTGGGAGCAAATGTGGGCAGCACTTCAGGAGGAGCTGAGGAGAGATCTAGTCAAGTGCAAACTTGACGCCAACAACGAGAGCTGATCGAAGAATCCATAGGAGGAGGAGAATGAAACCCTCACATCGAAGGGACAACAAGGGCAATGGAGACAAAAGAGAGATGTCTCGAAGGCGAAGTGTTTCAGATGTGGCGAGATGGGCCACTTTGCATCATAGTGTCCTTTGAAGAAAAAGGAGAAGGATGAAAAACATGATCCTAAAGTTGCAACTGCGAAGATTGAGCAGGATGAGTTTGCCATGCGTGCCCATGCTTCTCTAGGAGAGAAATGGGGCAACATAGAATTGTAGTTCATCTTGAACTTCAGTTGGGAAGGATCCTTGAGGAGCCCACCTCTTGGATGACAAACTTGCTATGGGTGCCCATGATCAACAATAACGGGATGGAGAAGTTTTTAGTGAGAGCCGAGAAGTGATGGAGTGACAGTTGCAGTAGGTAGCATCACCTACTTCTGGAGTTGCTGCTGCTATCCTCTGCACTGCACTGTAGTGCAGTGCACTACAATGCAGCGCAGAGCGGAGCAACAACAACATAGTGGACTACAGTGCACTAAAGTGCAACGCAGTGCAAAGCAATAACAATGCAGTGCATCAGAGGGACAACACAGTAGCTATCAATAGTCAGAGTCTTTAGCACCGAGGTGCATCCACTGAACACTTGTTAAGTTTTTTGGTGATTTCAGTTGCTTCTCTCAGCAACTGAGTTGCAGTGCAGATGCAGTGTTAGCTGTGGTAGTTCTAGCAGCATAGCAGATGCAACACTTGAGAGGGAGTTGTAGTATGGATGCGGTAGAGTGTCATGGGTAGCCGTACACTTGCAGCAACAACGCAGTGGTTGGTGGATTGCTTGTCAAACATCAACATCACAGAGGATGCTTTAGGGGCAGAGAAGTATGCAACAGGCATATTGTTAAAGCACTTTCCTCGCTAAGAGAGAGTGTTGATTTTTGGTAGCATTGGAAGTGCTCTAAGTCCCAAAATTTGTGGAGAGGCTTAAGCACTGGTATTCCAAAGAACCTAGAAACCGTTTGTGAAAATTCCACTCGAATTATGTTTTATTGTAAAAATTAATTATTTTAATGGGGACCATAAGTCTAAACTTAGTTAAATTAAATAATTAAAGGGTATTAATAAAACAGAGTGAGAATGATCTAGAAAGAGAATATCAAGTCAAGTTATAATCTTAGCCGTTGATTAGAGATCTAATCTTGGCCTTTGATATCTCAACGAGAAGACCATAAAGGAAGGTTTGAGGGTCATTTGGAAGGACACACCGAGTGAATCCAGTGATCGAATTCTTCTGACAGAGCAAGTGCTCGAACGAAGATCAGATCTAAGTGATTCTAGTTGTAGTGAGGGGCAGAGACAATTATTCGTCGGGGGATCTTCTTCGAGATCAAGAATACACAGCAGAGAGGCAACAAAACTAGCAGAGGAAGTAGCGTGGCTTCCAGAGGATGTGACTCAGGCCCATGTAGAGGCTGCACATTATTTTCGTGAGATAGTCCGAGGTTTGTCAAGAGATTGGGGTTTTGAGCCAGGAGGGCTGGAACTAGACTTTCTGAGGAGCAATCCACAAAGGTCCCCACGCAAGACTACGCAGCTATTGTGTAGAGGGTGCTAGGTTTCGTTGGTTCAGCTACCAGATCAACAGAGACTTGCAGTGTGAGGTAGAACTCACCAAATTTTTGTCTACCGTGGTTTATCTGTACTGGATAGCCATCAAGGTATCCAGAGATTGTATTCAGAAACTGTTTTTTAATAATAACAAACCCTCAGATCTGCTGCACCAGTTTTCTCGCATTGGGTTTTTCTGCTTCAGTAATTTACTTCAATATTTTCATGAAGAAATCTGAAAATAACTGTGTAATGTAATTTACAAGTAGATGAAGTAGATTAAGTTAGTTGTAGTAGGATTCCTAAGATTGTCAAATTTAGGAATTTTCACATAGAGTGCTCATGAAATTCTGTAAAATTAACCGTGGGATCTCCTCACAAAAACCACAAAGACCTAGAAAGGGTTGGGCCTCATTCCAACCTCCTGGAAATGCCCCAAAGAGTGCGAGTTCCTCCTCCAGCTGGGAATTTACAACCCTGTGAATCTACTGCATAAAATACCTCCAAAATACTGAACAATCCCTCCAAAAATTCTCCTTATGGCTCCTAACAAGACTCAGCCTCAAACCCCTGAACAAGCCTCCCACAACAACCTCGCCCCTCGAGTGACTGCGCAGGCCAGCCAAACCACCTCTGCACATGCCCAAAAAGAAAGAAATTTAGCCTGAGGTATGGCCACCAAATCAGCCCTCCAATCCACTGCAAAAATGTTGCAAAATACCAAGGGAATGTGCTCCTAAAAGCCTAATACTGGCTCGTCACTGAAGCTATCTCTCCCCAAGAATGCGTGTGTCTTCTGCGCCCAATCTGCTCCAAGGATAGCTTGAATTTCCCCTGTTGAATATCCCAGAACTGATCCCAAGTGTAGCAATGGCTCCCCTAGGGTGGCACTCAAAATCCACTGAAGAAGGAGGTGAGATCTCCCCTTGGAAATCTCGTGTGTTGAACAACACTTTGTAGACTTGGCTCAACAACTCAAGCATACAAGTGAGTTCAAATGTCAAATGATCAAAACCCCAAAATGATGCCTTCTCCTCCTATTTATCCTTGAGCCCCTTCTCTCTCCATGTAGGTCCCATACATTGAACCCCTCTTGTATCTCTCTCTCCACAAGTGCGTGTTGCTCCAACGGGTGCGTATTCCTCTTGGGGTGGCCCCCACCATCCACTAAGGTTTCGATTTTCCTCCCTTCTCCTATGTTGGAGCTTCCCTTAGCTAAAATTGCAAAGTGGGGCCCTCCTAACCCTCTTTTCCTATGTCATCCTTAGCAAAACTCAAAATTGTGCAAAATTGTGATTACTTAGCAAAATTGCTAAGTAGGAACATCACACTGAAGGAAGCACAAGAGGCAGTGGGAAAATACAAGTGGTTAGTGAGGGAGAGCAGACCACCAGAGACTTTGGGTGGCTATGTTGCAGATATTTTGGAGA
The DNA here is from genome assembly GCA_034641835.2 of Pinus albicaulis. Taxonomy (NCBI): domain Eukaryota; kingdom Viridiplantae; phylum Streptophyta; class Pinopsida; order Pinales; family Pinaceae; genus Pinus; species Pinus albicaulis. The sequence continues at coordinate 374,462,701 of CM076581.1, forward strand.
CAAAGACAACTAGTTATGAGGATGCTTCTAGTCAGCATATCTTGAGGGATGCCATGGTGGAGGAATATGCCTCCATCATGAAGAATGACGTGTGGGAGATAGTGCCGAGACTTGAGGGGAATTAAGTGTTGACTTCCATGTGGCTCTACAAGATTAAACATGCTGTGGATGGCAGCATGGAGATGTTCAAAGCTCGTTTTGTGGCATGGGGGTTCTCTCAGGTAGGGGGAGTTGATTATGAGGAGACTTTCACACCAGTTGCTCGCTATACCTCTATTAGAACAATGATTTCTATAACAACTGAGATGGGTTGGAGGATTCACCAGATGGATGTCAAGACCGTCTTTCTCAATGGAGTTATACAGGAGGAGGTGTACATTGAGCAACCACAGGGCTTTGAGGTGCATGGGAGAGAGTCTCATGTGTGTAGGATTAAGAAAGGCTTATATGGATTGAAGCGGGTGCCAAGGGCATGGTACGAGAGGATAGATGCCTACTTGCAAGAAATGGGTTTCTAAAAGAGTGATGCAGATCTGAGCCTATACTTTATCATGGTTGGTGACGATCCACTCATTCTGGTTTTGTATGTGGATGACTTGTTTATTATAGGAGACGACAAACTCATCCAACAATGCAATAGAGACTTTCCTTCAAAGTTTGACATGACAAGTATGGGATTGATGCATTACTTTTGGAGCTTTGGCAGGAATATGGGAATGTCGTCGTGGGCCAAGGCAGGTATGCAAGTGACATACTGAGGGTATTTCGTATGGAGGATTGCAAGACTACGGCTACTCCGATGATCACCAACTGGAAGAAGTTGCATGCTTCAGATTCCGAGTTGATGAACCCTACTTTGTGTAGAAATTTTTAAATCTTAATTCTTATGCAGAAATTATTTTTGTTAATCCGGTTAAGCTTCTTCTACTTATACAAGTTATCAACTGAATAAATTCAAGTTAACATCAAAGCAAAACACATAACAGATCTCTACCAATTTAGATCTAGAATAAGCATATGCACACATAAACAAAGTGACACAATTATTTCTGGACAAACTGTCCCCGGAAAAACCCAATGTGGGAAAACCAGTCTCTGACTGCTGGAGAGCTCTATTATTAAGAATATTTCTGAATACACAATTCTGGGTTCCAGATCTGGAAAACCTTATAGATAAAACACTAGATCTGCAGCTCCTGGCTGATTTAAGACCAAAAATACTGACTGATCCACACCCTCAAACGGAATTTACAGAACTCAGCCAGATCTAGGCCTAGAAACCCCAGCGCTGCCCTTGAAAGACACTACTGTTGTTGCTGCTGCTGTTGCTGACGTCTGCTGCTGCCTTTCTCTGCGCTGTCCTTGCTGATCTCTTCTCTGCTTCTTGTGTATTCTAGACCCCGGGATCAGATCATCCCCTTGGTCTAAATTCCCCTCTCTGCAACTAAAACACTTCTGAGAATTCTTAGCAACCCTGCCCTAGAATCTCAGCTTAGCTTCAGTGCTCTGCCTCTGTGTGTCTTACAAATGACCCCAAGCCTTTCCTTTATACTTTTCTCGTTGACAAATCAACGACCAAGATTAAATCTTTAATCAATGGCTAAGATTGAAAGAAAGCTTGATCCATGTGACTTAAGACAATTTCATCACGTGTTTAATTAAATTCTCTTGAATTATTTTATTTTCCTAAGTTTTAACTTAGGATATACATTAGAATAATTAATTAATTTAATATCTCCTAAACTAGATGAAATTTCCCAAATCCATTTCTGGGTCTTGTAAATCAGGTGAACTCTAGTCCTTCCTCAAAATTTTGGGACCTAGAGCACAACTGATGCTACCCCAAATACATAAAATCTCAACACTTTGTACTGTTAGTTGATCGGTTCGTTGATGTATCTCGTCAACATTAGACCGGATATATGTTTCACCGTTCTACTTTGAGTCAGTTTATGATGGAGCCAAGGAGAGTGCACTGGGTGGTTGCGAAAGATGTGTTGAGGTACCTTCAATGCACAATGGACTATGGTTTGGAGTGTGGACTATATCTGAGGAGATGAAGTCAGGTTGACATGTTGTACAAACTCAGACTGAGAAGGCAATGCTAGTGACATGAAGAGTACTTCCGGATGTTGTTTTATGTTGGGGTCGACAGTTGTTTCGTGGTTCAACAGGAAGCAGAAATTAGTGGCTCTGAGGTCAGCAGAAGCGAGTATATTGCAGCTAGTCAGACCAACTATGAGGCTATTTGACTGTGTAAGATGACATGTGAATTATTTGGTTAGAGGTTGAGACCAACTACGATATACTTTGATAATCATATTTTTATCAAGCTCACGAAGAATAAAATATTTCATGATCAATTAAAGCATATAGAGATCAAGTACCACGTCATCAGAGATTGGGTTCAGAGAGGAGCAATGAGACTCAGTATATATCTACTAATGAACAGGTAGCAGATATTCTGTCCAAGTCATTGCCATGGGTCAAGCATGTATATTTCAGAGACAAGATGGGAGTGGTGAGAAACACCTTCCTCGTTAAGAGGGAGTGTTGAAAATAAGGGTACCAAGTGTTGAGAAATCTAGCACAGAGATATGAGATGATTTCTCTTATAATGATAACTACCTGTGAGGACTTTTTACCTTTTCTTAATTAGGTTCTTCTTATACTTGATTATTATTATGTGTTCTTCTTGTGAAAATTTCGATCCTGAAAATCTTTCTACAGTGATAGATTTCCTGTAAATTTAGAAATAAATACTACTGCAACATTCACTCAAGTATATGCAGAGAATAGAATAGTAAGAAATACAAGCAGAAGAATCAATCACATAGACACTTATTTTTGGACAATTGTCCTTGGAAAAACCCAATGCGGGAAAACCGGTGCAACAGATGAGGGTTTATATATTATTCTTCAACAATGAAATTCTTTACAAGGAAAAGACAGACATGTTTCTTTAGAAAACACCTTAGATAAATTCTCACGACCCCTCTGGAGAATTTCTGACAATCAAAAGCCTCACAACTTCCCTCTGCGTGTCTCTCTGCGCAGTGCCTGCGTGAGACTGCGTCACTCTATGTGAGCTTTCTGCGCTGTTGCTCTGTGCTGTCGTCTCCGGCCTTCTGTGTCCTTCTTTTTTCAACCCTTGTCATTGCTGAATCCCTCTGCTTCCTTTGCCCTGCAACTCTCCCTCTAAAATCGAACTCTATTCCTTCAAAATCGACTTCATTCGGGTTACTGAGTGTATGCTCGACTTGCTTTCCAAATGATCCTCAGGCTTTCTTTTATAATATTCTCATTGATAAATCAATGACCCAGATTAGAAGCCTAATCAATGGCTAAGATTAAAACTTGACTTGATCTTCATTCTCTAGAAGATTCAAACTCTGTTTTATTAATACCCATTGATGATTTAATTTCCATAAGTTTAAACTTAGGGTCTCCAAATAAATATTAATTATTTTAATAAAACATAAACCGAGTGGAATTTCCACAGATGGTTTCTGGGTTCTTTGGAATACCGATGTCCAAGCCTCCTTACAAATTTTGATACTTGGAACACTTTCCGATGCTACAAAAATCAATGTATAGGGAACTATGAGCTCCCTCTTAATACCTGCTTCCTTGCAAAAGGGTATGAGTAATTAGATGTATACTCACCACCATCTTCAAAATTTCTATAGTATACCTTGACCAAGGAAGATCTCACCCTTCTGCTGGCAAAATTCCAACACCAGAAAATAATGCATCAGCCCTAGATCGTTCATGTCAAATTCTGCAACTAAATTTGCCTTGCAGTCCTTGATGAGCCTAAATGATCCTGTTAGAAATAGATCATCTACATACAACACCAGTATCAGAGGCTCATCCCCTACTCTCAGATAGTAGAGATTGGGATCTGCGTCACTCTTGACAAATCCAATCTTTTCCAAGTAGTTGACAATTCGACCATACGAAGCTCTAGGGGCTTGCTTCAGTCCATACGAGGCCTTCTTGAGCATGCACACATGAGTTTTCTTCTCATGCATCTCAAAGCCCTCTGGTTGTTCAATATATACTTCTTCTTCTATCACCCCATTCAACAATGCAGTCTTGACGTCCATCTGGTGAATCTCCCATCCCATCTGCGCAACAAGGGATATCACGGATCTAATAGAAGTATATCGGGCTACTGGGGTGAAGGTCTCTATTCCTTCCTTCTGAGCGTACCCCTTAGCCACAAACTTGGCTTTAAATTTCTCGATGCTGCCATCTGCAACTTATTTGATCTTGTAGATCTATCTCGAACCTACAACTGATCTGTCCTGAGGCCTGAGAACCACTTCCCAGACATCATTCATCATGATGGTGCTGTATTCTTCCACCATAGCATCAACCCATACCTGGTGATGGGCTGCCTCTTGAAAACTAGAGGGTTCCCCAACCTGTGCTACCAAAGCTTGGTACCTTTCAAGTTGCCTGTGCTGCATCTTCTCATTTCTAGGGGCTCCGACAAACTCCTCTGCGTCCCTCAGAAGTTGTCGTAATTCATGTGGAAATTTCTGAATCTATACACTTTATGCAAAAATTCTTAATGTTAATCTGGTTATGCTCCTCCTACTTAGATAAGTTATTAACTGAATAAAATTCAAGTTAAAATTCGAAGCAAAACACATAACAGATCTCCACCAATTCAAATCTAGAACAAGTTCATGCACACATAGACAAATTGACACAGTCATTTCTGGACAAATAGTCCGCGGAAAAACCCAATGCGGGAAAACAGGTCTTCTGGCTGCTGTAGGGTTTTATTATTAAGAATTTTCTGAATACAACAAGCTTGGGTTCCAGATCTAGAAAACTCGACAGAGAAATATTGATCTACAGCTCACTGGTTGATCTAGGGCCAAAATAATGGCTGATTCACACCCTTAAATGGGATTTACAGAACTCAGCCAAGATTAGGGCCTAGAAACCTCAGCCTTGCCCCTGAAGCCTCTACGTCAGCGTTTGAAGCCCTTCTGACCCCAACGCTGCCCCTGAAGCCTCTGCGTCAGCCTCTAAAGCCCCTCTAACCCTTAGCGCTGCTCCGGAAAGGGCTGCATTACCCCAGACTGGGTGACGCAGTCCTTACACTGCCCCGTAGGGTCTCTGCGTAACCCCTGAGGGTTTCCTGCAGAAAATCACGCTGTCCTTGAGGGACTGCGCAACACCTGCGTAGCACAGTTGTTGCCCTTCCTGCTGCTGCTCTCTTGCTTCTCTGCGTTGCCTCTCTGAATTGATCTTTGCCTCTTGCTGATTCTAGACCCTGGGATCAGATCATCCCCTTGGCCTAAATTCCCCTCTCTGCAGCTGAAACACTTCTGAGAATTCTTAGCAAACCCACCCTAGAATCTCAGCTTAGCTTCAGTGCTCTGCCTTTGTGTGTCTTTAAAAATGACCCCAAGCTTTTCTTTTATACTTTTTTCGTTGGGAAACCAACGGTCATGATTAGATCTTGAATCAATGACTTAGATTAAAAGAAAGCTTGATCCGTGTGACTTAAGACAATTTCATCACATGTTTAATTAAATTCACTTTAATTATTTAAGTTCCCTAAGTTTTAACTTAGGAAATACATTAAAATAATTAATTAATTTAATATCTCCTAAAATAGATGAAATTTCCCAAATCAATTTCTGGGTCTTGTAGATCAAGTGTACTCTAGTCCCTCCACAAAATTTGGGAGCTAGAGCACAACTGATGCTACCCCAAATACACAAAATCTCAACACTCCCTCTTAGCATCAAGGGTGTGCTCTAGCAATACATCACACTATGCATTACAAGATTTTGGGCACTGGTTCTGTGCTGTTGATGCTTGGTCTGCTGCCGCTCAACTCTACACTGCTGCTGCCATTTTGTATTGTTTCCCATGACTTTGCCACTGCCACTGCAACCTCTGTACTGCAACTCCCTCTCAATATGCTGCATCTGTGCTGCTCATAGCACTGCCACTGCTGATCTGTTGCACTACAACTTCAATTGTTGAGGGAAACAACTGAATCTCCTGCCCAATCTTTGATAGACAAGTCAAATGGGCTCCATCCTCATCACTGAAGCTCCACAGGCTACAAATCTATGCTGGCATCTGAAGGATGATGCACAGCTACAGCTTTGCACTGCGTAAGCAGACTCCCTCAGCACTACTGAAGTCACATCAACTCCTTGTGCTGAAATCTCTCACGCTGCTGCTGCACTGCGCTGTCCCTTTGAAGCCTTCTGCGCTGCTACAGCTCTGCACTATGTAAGCAGCTCTGCTCTGCGCTGCTGAAGTCACATCAGCCTCTATGATGTTGCTGCTCTGCTCTGCGCTGCTCCTCCCAGTCTTCAGATCTACCTTTGCTTCATCTGTGATCTATGCACCCACTGCTTCATTTGTCGTGCTACTATCTTAAGGCTACCATAGCTCGCATGTGATCCAAGAGATGAGCTGCTCAAAGATCTCGCCCTACTTCTCTATAGCTCCTCTACATATCCATGTCGCCCCACTTTCGGGGTTCATGAGTGCTCATGGCTGCATCATCTTCTGACCCATCATCTACCACAACAGCGTTGGAAGAAGAAGCCGCCTTGTCCTTTTTCTTCCGAGGACAATTGCTGGCAAAATGTCCCATTTCACCACATTGGAAGCACTTGATCTTTGACAAATCCTTCTTCTTCTTTCCCTACTGCCTCTTTGATGCCAAGGCTGCATCTTCCTCGTCTTCCTTTTTCACTTTGCTCGATCCAGAGCTATACTGCTTCTTGGTGAATCTGCGAAGTTCTTCTTGACGTAGAATTGACCACACGCTGTCCCAATCTGGGAGGTCCGCTTTGCCCAGGATACTTTGGACAAAGGGTTCCCACTCATTTGTGACTACATTGAAGGCATTCCTGACCATCACATCGTCTTCCACCTTTGCACCAGTTGCAGTCAACTGATCTCTGATCGACTACAGTCTTAAGAGGAAATGCTCCATGTCTTCTCCCTTGGTCATCATGAATGACCTCATCTGTGTCTCCAACAACATCTTTCTTTGGACAGATTTTCCCTCATATAGGGAGATTAAGGCCTTCCCAATCTCATTAGTTGTCTTCTTCTCAGCTAAGTGTGGTACAATATGGTCCTTAATTCCATCCATAATCAGTCGCTTGGCATGCCCAACAAGTTCCTTATACTTCCGAAGGAGATCCAGATCGGTCGGTGTGGCCAGAGTTTGCTCTGCATGGTCTCTAAGATTGTATGCCTCAAGGACTATCAGGATCCTTGCCTTCCAAACTGAAAAGTTGGAGAGGCCATCAAGCCTGTCCTGATCACACAGTCCATGAGGGGCCATTTGCTCAGAAAGTGTCGGAACTTCCCTTTCTCTTTGCTAGAGAATTGGATCTAAGGCCTTTGGTGAAAGAAGCACCTTTTGCTCCCTCTGACAACTGATTTCCCTCCTTGGAAATCTGCCAAATCAACAATGATTCAACACTCTTTGATCCTCTGATCAAACTTCAAATTTCTTTTGGCTAGAAACTCTCTGAGAAGCTAATCTCCTCCCGCTCTTTGTCACTTGTGCTTAGGCTAAAAATCTGAAAACTTCAGAAATTTAACCCCACCAACACCTACTGAATTTCTGCAACTAATCTTCAGTCTTTTCTGGATCTGACAGATTCAGATCTGCATCACACGAGCTGGCTTCAGACCAATCCAATGTTGTTTCTGAGCTGCCTCTACGCAGTAATTGCGTGGGCTTGCTAGGAGATAGCGTTAGACTGCATCACCCTTCCCTTTGCGTCAATCTGCCTCTGAAAACTGCGTTGTCCCTTCAGATCTGCGTTTTTTTCCAGCTGCTTTCTGCAGCTAGAACCTTCAATCTCTTACTGGTGACCCTCCTAGATCTGCAATTGCTCTGATACCATGTGGAAATTTCTGAATCTATACACTTTATGCAGAAATTCTTACTATTAATCTGGTCATGCTCCTGCTACTTGGATAAGTTATTAACTGAATAAAATTCAAGTTAAAATCAAAGCAAAATACATAACAAATCTCCACTCATTCAGATCTAGAACAAGTTCTTGCACACATAGACAAAGTGACACAGTTATTTCTGAACAAATTGTCCCCAGAAAAACCCAATGCGGGAAAACCAGTCTTCTGGCTATTGGAGGGTTTTATTATTAAGAATTTTCTTAATACAACAAGCCTGGGTTCCAGATCGGGAAAACCCGACAGAGAAATATTGATCTACAACTCACTGGCTGATCTAATGCCAAAATAATGACTGATTCACACCCTCAAACGGGATTTACAGAACTCAGCCAAGATTAGGGCCTAGAAACCCCAACACTGCCCCTGAAGCCTCTGCGTCAGCCTCTGAAGCCCCTCTGACCCTCAGTGCTGCTTCGGAAAGGGTTGCGTTACCCCAGACTGGGTGACACAGTTCTTATGCTGCCCCTTAGGGTCTTTGCATAACCCCTGAGGGTTTCCTGCAGAAAATCACGCTGTCCTTGAGGGACTGCGCATCACAGTTGATGCCCTTCCTGCTGCTGCTCTCCTGCTTCTCAGTGCTGCCTCTCTGAGCTGATCTCTACATCTTGCTGATTCTAGACCCTGGGATCAGATCATCCCCTTGGCCTAAATTCCCCTCTGCAGCTGAAACACTTCTGAGAATTCCTAGCAAACTCGCCCTAGAATCTCAACTTAGCTTCAGTGCTCTGCCTCTGTGTGTCTTTACAAATGACCGCAAGCCTTTCCTTTATATTTTTCTCGTTGGGAAACCAACGGCCATGATCAGATATTGAATCAATGGCTAAGATTAAAAGAAAGCTTGATCTGTGTGACTTAAGACAATTTCATCACATGTTTAATTAAATTCACTTTAATTATTTAAGTTCCCTAAGTTTTAACTTAGGAATTACATTAAAATAATTAATTAATTTAATATCTTCTAAACCAGATGAAATTTCCCAAATCAATTTCTGGGTCTTGTAGATCGAGTGTACTCTAGTCCCTCCATAAAATTTGGGAGCTAGAGCACCACTGATGCTACCCCAAATACACAAAATCTCAACAATTCGTTGCTTCTACCATTGGTAGTGGGTGGATCTACCTTCTCTCCTTCCTGCAAGTCCTCAGGAGATGTATCCCTTGGATACCCATGCCTTTGAGAGGCACTCGTATTATCCTTTGTAGGTCGTTGTGGTTGGATCAACAGATCCTCCTCGGACTGCATAACATAAGGCATCTCTCGAGATTTGCTGAAGGCCCTTTCGTCCACGAACTTCACATCCCGCTGTACTACAATCTTCTTGCTCTCTGGAATGTAAATGCGATAAGCGTTTGTGTTCTCGCTATATCCTACCAAATATCCTTTTTCCGCATTCTTATCTAGTTTCTTCCTCTTCTCTTCGGGCACATCACAATATGCCGCGTTGCTAAAGATCCTAACGTGGCTCACTTCAGGCTTCTTGGCAGTGGAGACACTTTCTAGAGTGATCTTACCCAATGCATTGTGAGGAATCATGTTCTGTACGTAGACAACTGTATTACAAGCTTCAACCCAAAGGAATTTGGGCATGTCTTGATCATACAACATTGCCCTTGCAGCCTCGACAATAGTTCTATTCTTTCTCTCTACAATTCCATTCTGCTCCGGATTATACAGAGCGGTCCACTCTCTTCTGATGCCTGCCCTTGCGTAGAACTCTGTGAAGTCTTTATCGATGTATTCTCCACCGTTATTTGATCGTAGTGTCTTTATCCGCTTTCTTGTCAGATTCTCTACCAAAGCTTTAAAATCCTTGAATCGATCAAAGACTTCGTCCTTGGTCTTCAGAAAGTAGATCCAGGTCTTCTGGGAATGGTCATCAATAAAGGTGATGAATTATTTGGCACCACTAAGAGCTCTATTGGACATTGGTCCACAGGTGTCCGAGTGTATTAAGCCCAACACACTCTTAGCCCTATTGCTGCTTGTATGGTACGCTACCTTGGCATACTTTCCCAATATGCACCCTCTGCAGAAATCGTCTCGTTTGGTGCTCAGTTTTGGAACTCCCGTGACAGTCTTCTTGAGAATTCTTCATGCTCCATGGTGTAAGTGCTCCATTCTCTTGTGCCATAGCTCATTCAAATCCTTCTCATCAGTGCCATTGGGGATTCGAGCTGTAACTTCTAGAGTTTATTGCTTCTGACTCCCATTTGTGCCTTCTTCTTCCAACTCAGGTGTTTGACGTATACTCTATTGCCAATGAATTCAACGTCATAGCCTTTGTTTTGAAGCTGCGACATAGAGAGTAAGTTCATCCCCAAACCATGCACATGCAACACATTGGTGGCCCGAAGCTTATTACTAGCTTCTGTTTGAAACACTATGGTACCTCTTCCAACAGGGGTACATTTCACCTTATTGCCCATGGTGATTTCAATGTTCATCTGCTCTTCTTGGTATCTTGAGAAACATTCTCAGACTCTCGTCATGTGAGTAGAAGCCCTAGTGTCAATATACTAGATCTCAGGAGAAGCAGAGCTTGACACAAGAAAATTCTTCTTCTATTCTGGATGCTATAACATAAACGTCATGATCCATCTGTTCTTTCATGCTTTCCTTCTTCTCTGGAGAACTGCGTGAACTCTTCCGAGTTGCTGCTTCAGCAACGTTTGGTCTACATTCCATCGTCGGCTCTCTGCTCCTGTTACTCATCTTTGCTCTGATACCATGTGAAAATTTCAATCCTGAAAATACTTTTGCAGTGATAGATTTATTTCTCCTACTTATTATTTCCAATAAGTTATTTACAGAATTCTTCCAGTAAATTTCGAAATAAATACTACTACAACATTCACTCAAGTATATGCAAAGAATAGAACAGTAAGAAATACAAGCATAAGAATCAATCACATAGACACACTTATTTTTGGACAATTATCCTCGGAAAATCGCAATGTGGGAAAACCGATGCAGTAGATGAGGGTTTATATATTATTCTTCAGCAGTGAAATTATTTACAAGGAAAAGACTTGCAGAATTCTTTAGAAAACACTTGAGATAAATTCTCACGACCCCTTTGGAGAATTTCTGACACTCGGAAGGCTCACAGCTTCCGTCTGCGTCCCTCTACGTGTCTCTCTACGTAGTGCCTGCATGAGATTGCGTCAGTCCGTGTGAGCTTTCTGCGCTGCCTTCTCCAGCATTCTGCGTCCTTCTTTCTTCTTCCTTTGCCCTGAAACTCTCCCTTTGAAATCCAATTCTATTCCTTCAGAATCGACTTCCTTCAAGTTATTGAGTGTATGCTCGACTTGCTTTCCAAATGACCCTCAGGCCTTCTTTGATAATCTTCTCATTGATAAATCAACGACCTAGATTAGAAGTCTAATCAATGGCTAAGATTAAAACTTGATTTGATCTTCGTTCTCTAGAAGATTCACACTTTGTTTTATTAATACCCATTTATTATTTAATTTCCTTAAGTTTAAACTTAGGGTCTACATTAAAAAAATTAATTATTTTAATAAAACATAAACTGAGTGGAGTTTCCACAAACGGTTTCTGGGTTCTTTGGAATATTGATGTCCAAGCCTCCTTACAAATTTAGAGACTTGGAACACATTCTGATGCTACAAAAATCAACACTCCCTCTTAGCAAGGAAAGTGTTCTAGCAATATGCTTGCTACATGCTGCTCTATCTTGAAGCATCCTCTATGCTACTGATGCCTAGCTGCTGCCCCTCATCTGTTGTGCTGCTGCCTTCTGTATTGCTGCCCATGACACTGTCACTGTCAATGCCTCATCTGTACTGCAACTCCCTCTGAATCTTGAGCCTATCCATTCCTGCTACTGAAATGGATTCTTGATCATCCCCATCTTTTCTCTGAAATAGACAAACTTAGTCTTCCCCAGAGCTTTCGTGAGGATATCCGCCACTTGTTCTCCTGTAGGAGTGTACTGCAATTGTACAGCTCCCCGTTGGACACAGTCTTGGATGAAGTGACACCTGATGTCAATCTGCTTTGACCGATCATGAAACACAGGATTTTTAGAGAGCTTGATGCAACTCTGATTATCACATAGAATGCTGGTCGCCTCCATCTTTTCCTTGAGTAAGTTCACAGGCAATTTCTGAAGCCATAAGGCCTCACAGGAAGCCATGCTTGCTGCCATATATTCAGCCTTTGCTGAGCTCAGAGCCACGAATTTCTGTTTTCTGCTGCACTAGGAGGTATTCCTGATACAACACTGAAACAATACCCACTGGTACATTTCTGATCTACGGGGCTCCCAGCCCAATCTACGTCAGTGAACCCACTCAAATTGATGTCATTACCTTAGGTGTATTTCAGTCCAAGCTCAACTGTTCCTTGTAGATATTTGAGAACATGTTTGGCTGCTACCCAATGAGCCCTCCTTGGTTCCACCATGAACTGACTGAGAGTATAGACAACATAACAGATGTTTGGTCTCGTGTTGACCAGATACATCAGAGATACTATGAGTTGCCTATACAAAGTAGGATCAACCTCATCATCTTCGGACATGTCAATTTTCTTTCAGTTGGTAATCATTGGAGTAGCCATGGGTCTACAGTCCTCCATCTAAAACATCTTCATAATTTCTGTAGTATACCTTCCTTGACCAAGGAGGATCTCACCCTTCTTCTGCCAAACTTCCAACCCCAGGAAACAATGCATCAACCATAGATCCTTCATGTCAAATTCTGCAGCTAAATTCTCCTTGCAGTCCTTGATGAGCCTAGATGATTCTATCAGAAATAGATCATCTACATACAACACCTGTATTAGAGGCTCCTCCCCTACTCTCAGATAGTAGAGATTGGGATCTGCGCCAACATTGTCATATAGCAAGGCCTTGAGTAACAACTCTATCACTCCACAAAATCAGAGCACAATGTTGGTGAGACCAATGATATGTAGACACACTCATCATTGTCTCTCTCAGAACATACCCCACCCGGGTTCTCTCAGAGTATGTTCCAGCAGTCTTCAAATAATATCGGTCCTTTCATGACTCCTCTTACTTTGGATGCCCTACTACATCCTTAAAGAGTATCAGATGCCAGATGCTTACCCAATCATGCATTCTATCTTCCCAAGTGAAGACAAGAATGATGTGTCTATCTCGCCCTCTTGATTAGGGAGGGTATACCTATTCCAGTGAAGAAATGTACTCATTCCAGTGGAACGAATGTACCTAAAGCTTCCTCTTAGCTTAGGGATTTGTTTCCAAGTCTCTACCAAGTTAGAAACTTGTTTCCAGGCTCCCTTTCAACTAGGGAGCACTTTTTCAGCAACAACTTCTCATTCATTGGTGGAGATCATGGGACCTTCAACTGCTTGAAGAGCTCCTCCTTCCGATGTCATGAACTTTCTTTTTCATTATTTAGGAATCTTCATCTATGTTTCCAGGATACGTGGGGACGAGGACGGGAACAGGGACAAGTGCGTCATTTTTTGAAACAGGGTGCATGGGTTCGTCGGGGGTATATAGATGTGTGTGTCTGTGTGTGTGAATTTGTATATTTTCAAACTTTAAACATGAAAACTAAAATATTTATGATTTAAACTTTAAAGATTTAAACATGCACATCATTGAACATTCAACATTTACATTGAACTTTCAAAATTTCTAGTTTTATATCAAGTGATAATTGGAGTTTACACATACTTATAAATCTGGCCCCAAGCCAATTTCGCCCAAAACTCTGGTTGTAGGGAAAGAGAAGGCCAAAAGTTACATTCTTGGCAAAAAATGTAAAAGAAAACACAGTTAAAAGAGTGTTTAGAAAAGCAAGTGATGTCGGTTGGCCATGAGAGAATGTGGAGATTACAGTAGAAAAACAAGAGCTTGGAATCACAATATATGGAATTAGACTGTTTATTGTGGTTGCTTCAAGATTCTAATACTCGTCATAAGGAATATTTCCCATCTTTGACATCATGAGTCGATTTACTATTCAAAATTAAATTTTAATTTACTAATTTTTTTATGCAAAGAATGGAGTTTGAACACAAAAATTAGATTCATGTCGCACGATGAATCTTCAAGCAGGGATTGCATCTCTGTGGAAACGTGCAGTCACCGACACACACACCAGCAAATGCCCCAAACACACTGGGGAATGCTCGTTGTCTCAATAGTCAAATCGAATGGTTGTTGTCTCAAACATGATTTTGTCATAAAAAAGTGAAGCAATTTTAGATTTTACAGGTTATGTATTGACGTTTTGTCTTTCTACAATTTTTTTATATTTAAGTTTTTATTTCAAAAATCGTTCAAAAAAGAATCCTAAAAAACCCGATTCTGGGGTTCCAAGTACTGATTATCAGGGTTCCAAGTACCTTAAATGTCAAATGCACCCAAATTCTTTTAACTAAGAACCCAGTTCTTGGTAGAAGAGCTCGGTTCTTATGGGTTCATTTCAGAAGACCCTGTACCTGAATCTGGTTCTTGGGTTCGAGAACCCCACCCCTGGGTTCGGGAACCCATGCAACATAGGTCTTCATCCTTTTAGGACTTCTTCGTAGGGCATCGACCATCCATCACTTTCATCCATGAGTCATGTTATTCATGTCATCTTTCATTTGAAAGTGATCTATTAATCCATATATGGCCTTCCTTCATGCCATGCTACCTTCTTCATGCCATGTTTCCTTAAGGATATTTCATCCTGCTACATGGGCATCAGTTGTGGAAGACATTCACAGCTCTTGCCTTGGCCTCTCTACATAAGCCCATTCGGATATTATTCAAAAATAAGAAATGAACATTAAATCAAAATTACCTTTGTGATGGTCTTTCATCATGTCATCTCCTTGTTTGCATCAACATCCTGCATACATATTGACACATCTCCAACAAGATATATAATGTCAAGGGTATCTTTCTTTTTCAGACTTCATCAGGGTCTTCATATCTTTCCCACAGAGATATCATAGTCAAATCTTCTAGTCCTTGGATGTTGATTGCTTTCTCCATAGTTGCATTAGATGATCTCTTCCGTCCTTTATCCACATGTTTCTTCCCAAGAACTTCCAATTATAGTTCCTTCAACTTTGTCAACACCTCATATTTCATATGAGGACATATTATGTTGATTTCATCTTGTTAATATGTGAACTATGCCTTCATGCATCATTTCACAGGAGGAGATCCTTTTTCTTTTGATCATGCTTACAAGATAGAGCATTTATCCCTGCAACCATATGAGATGACCTTAATTTTATCCAAATATATGCATACATACCTCATCCCTTTCTTTTGGTCATGTAGTCTTTTTATAGCAGCTTAATTGATTGAAAGAACTTCAGCCCTTGACCTGCTTCACTTCTTTTGTCACCATACCATCATCCTGTGAATCCTATACAAGGTGGAATTTCCGGCGAGACACTTGCTTCTATTAGTAGGTGAGTGTTCCAATGAAGATTCCACTGGAGGATCTTGCTTGTCATCATCATGCAAATGCTCCTCTTGAACGATGTGTGATGAGCTCTATACTAAATGACTTTCTTTTTCTCATTAGAACTACTTATGCTTCTAATGAGGCTACCAAGAGCTGCATCCATCTATAGGTGGCTGCCATAGATTTCTATCTCAGCTATCTTTCATGCTTCTTTATGATGATATCATGAGCTCTTACTTTCAATCATATGCTTCTATGATGCCATCTCCTAACATGATGCATCCTATCATGCTTCTAATGATTCTTACCATGGTAGTTATACTTTACAACATAAAATCTAGAAACAGAAACTTGAAAAGAACTAGGCGAGGAAGACTATCTCAATCATAGTAAAGATCTTTTACTTCCTCCTTGGATTTCTTCTTTTCAGCTTCTTCCACTTCTTCAGTGATATGGGCTACTTCCATTCCTCTTTTGTTGTTGTCCTTCTTGAGAGTAGGACAATCCCTTTTGCAATGCCCATATTCTTGACATCCATAGCATTGAACATTTGCCATGTTCTTTTTTTTTTTTTCTGAGTACCAAAGTTCCCAAACTTCCCTTTTCTCTTTGCCATAACAACATATGCTTGAATTTACTCATTTGATCCTACATCAATTTTTTCCTTCAATCTAGTTTCCTCAATTTTGCATAGTGACCATAGTTCATTAAATGGAGTGGCTTCCTTTTTCCCATAGATACTTGATGAGAAGTTGGCCCATTCTTCCGGTAGTGCATGGAGCACTATTGTAGTCATTTCTTTGTTAGACATTATCTCTCCCAATTCTTGTAATTGATCTCTTATTTCAGATGTCCTCATAAAGTATGAAGCTATTCCTTCTTTTATTGATATCTTCATCTTGTAGAGTTCTTTCCTTAAGGAGATTACTTCACCTGCAGTGCTTACGGAGAACAACTCCACAAGTTTGTCATATATTTCTTTTGATGTTTCTAATTTTGATACATAAGGAATGAGGGGATCCTTGATGGATTCTATGAGAATCCTTTGAGCCCTTACTTCCCCTTTCATATATCTTGCAAGTGCTTGAGCATCTTCTTTTGGAGGTTTGGTGATTGAGCCCTTAACATGTTCCATGACCTCATTTTCTATGAGGTTTAGATCTGTCCTTTTCTTCCATGCAAGAAAGTTTGAAGCCCCAACCAACTTGTTGCTTTCTTTACAAAAATACATTTTCACAGATTCAGATGTAGACATAAATATACTGACTTGATAAGATGATTCTTCCACTTGAGTCTCATTGAATTTGATGATGATATAGATAATAGAAAGCTTCTCCTTGATGAAGATAGTTTTCTTCAAGAGTGATCCTTGGCTCAAAAGAGAGGGAGATCACCTTAGTGCTTTGGATGATGATGGCAATGTCCTTGTTGATGACAACGTCCTTGATCTCCCTTCTCTTGGATGAGTAGACTTCAAGTTACTTTGATTTGTAAATCTCTTCAACTTGAGTAGAGATAGGGTCTTTTGTGGTCCTTTTTCTTTGATGATGACTTGAGCAAGGATCCGAAGACTTCTTTTGGTGTAGACTTCTTTTTCCATCTAGGGTTTTGACACTTCCTTCAAGAAGATGATGTAGATCTCGCCTTGAGAATGAAATGATCTTCTAGATCTGCTTTGATGCCCTTCTAGAGTTTTGATCCTTGAAAGCTTGAGTGTCCCTTGATGAGATTCCCTTCCTTGATTTGTCACATAAGCTTTGATACCATGTTGAGAAATCTAGGGTAGAGATATGAGATGATTTCTCTTATAATGATAACTGCTTGTGAGGACATTTTACCTTTTCTTAATTAGGTTCTTCTTGTACTTGATTATTATTATATGTTCTTCTTCATCAACTAAACCATAAAGAAAAATTAGACAAATTACACAAGATATAGGCGATCAACCAAGGCCAAAACCTCTCCATCCTGAGAGGACAACCCACAAGAATTCTTCTTCTTATAGAATCTTCAATTGACGAATTCCAAGACCTAGACCCTTGACCAAGAACCCCTCCAAGGCCAAGTCAATGCTTCCTCTTGTAATAGCTTCTTTTTCTAGCAAATTCGACCTACTCAACAACTACAATTGCAACTATAACTTTGACTTGCCCAGAAACTGCAACTGCAACTGCAACTTTGATATGCCCAGAAATTGCAACTTCTCTTCTGCACTTGGGTAGATTATCTATCCTAGAGAATTCGGCTTCTAGAACAACTCTTCTTGGTGACCTAACTTCAATTCTGCAAGTTGTCTTCATTGCAACAATATGTGCCCTGTTTCCTTCGCACATGTTGAGAGAAGTAGCCCAAAACCAAATCCAAAAATTTGACTTTTTCTCCTTCTTTAGTCTTCCTCTTCTTTGCACTTCCTTTAATCCTTAAGATAGAACTTGTATGAGTGAGAGTGTGTTATCAAAATTAGACCAAGGTCTTCCTTATATAGGCTTCACATAGGGTCGAATTGCTTCCTTTAGCCCGACTAGAAGTTTTTTTTAGGCCGACTTGAACTTTGTGCCATGACGAGGTCTTGGAGGGTCTTTCGACTTGATTATGACTCAATAAATTATATTTTATAATATGTAACATGCCCAAATGGGTCATTCATATATGACTACGACTCAATGACTTTATAACAAACTTAGAAGCACTCAATGGGTGCTTTGACCTATAAATAAATTTTCCTGAGCATGAAACCCATGCCTCAAGACTTACAATAATAAATTTATTTTTCTCTTTTCATTAAATACATAAAATCATGATTACTTCTGTCATATGAAGGCCGAACCTAGTTACATATTTCAACACAAAGGAGGTGTTTCCTAGTGCATTTATCCTTTTGGCATAGGAAGACACTTTAATGTCTTTTTGTCATGTGACAATATGTGTTATATTAATATCATGGAGGAAAGTTACTTTTTATGGGTTATATACTATGTACTTTAATATTAATGTCATTTGTGTCATAAAGTGACTTTATGAGAAAATTACAAGGGACACTTTATTATTAAAGTGACTATGAGAGAAAAAGTGCACATGGTACAAAAACATTAAAAGGTAACTAGGAGTCTCATTAATGAGGGGGACACATGTAAGGAGTCAAGAGAGGGACTGATCTCCACCCATGATCTAATGAGCTGAGATTTAATTTCAGCCATTAGATCTCAAGGGTTAGGGTTTTCTTCATTTGAGAAAACAAAAAGGGAAATAGGAAATGAGTCTCCATTCATTCTTCAAGTGAGCCTTTGGAGAGGAGGAGAGCCAAGGAGGAGGAGAAAGAGGCTGCTACAGCCATTGTTGTAGGAGGAAGAAGCTACAGCAAGGAGAGTTACCCATCTGACCTGAGTTTCCTAGTAGAGAAATTTGGCATCAAACCAGAGATTCTGTAGGTGCCCTAGTGTAAATTTTGGGGCAGATTCTTAGGAGACACAGGTCTGAGTTTTTAGGTGACAGAGCCCCGGATTTTTAGGAGACTCCCAGAATAAGATTTGAGGTTGATTATGGGGCCAAATCTACAGGAGAACAGTCGGTCTGTGGCTCAGATTCGTATGCTGGAAGATAGCTGTCTGTGACACGCAGACTGTGGATTTTAAGTCTCTCTGACAGCATATTTAGTTGAGCATTTACTGCAGAGAATTGGCACCAATTTTCTGGAAGTTTTCTGCTGAGTTTGACATGATTTTTGAGGCACTGTCAGTGGGTGTCAGACACAGAATTCGATACAAATCACAGGCTGTGATAGCTGACTGTGTGGGGCATGAATTTCCATGCAAACTAGAGCAGTGACATCAACAAACAAAAGGGAGATAAGTCAGTTGTAATTTTGCTGTGTATTAAATTTTTCCTAAGAGCAATATAATCCTCCTTGAAGACTGGGTTTTCCCTTGTATGTTTTTCCAGAGTCTTTTGGCCAAAAATAGTTGTTTCATTTATTTGTGTATGCTTTCATTTTATTTTCTTATCTCAGTTGCAAATAGAAAATGAAAAAGAGCAGAGTAGTCTCTTATGTTTTGAGTTGAATGAAAACTTAATGTTTATATCAGTTACATGTTATGTTGGGTTTGGGCATTAATCTCTTGCAAAAACTTAAAACTGGGTTGGGGCTACAGCAGTGAAAATTTCTGCAAAACATGCTTGAATGTCCGCTTCAATGTGGTGAAGCAACAAAAGACCTCTGGAAACAAGTTTGATGAATGAGTGAAAGGAATTTGGTGCCATGCAGAAGTAAAAGTGAGACATGAGGATTGATGAGAGACTCTACCCAACATGCATAAGAAAAATCCTATATTCATGAATATAGTGGGTAACCTTGTTACACCTATATGTGATGTTACATATGAAGGATAAGGCATGTTAGTGATTACAATCAGTGTTTTAAAAATCAGCCCAACCGATTCGGAATCAACCGAGCTGACCGAGCCAGACCCATGCCTAGGTCAGCTCAGTACAAAAACTGGTCTGGTGGCCGGTCCGTTACCGAACCGGCCGAGCCGCACACCGATTCGGCCGAACCTGTCTTAAACTGGCCGAGCTAGTCCGCGGGGAAAAAATGCGGCAACTTGGACTTCAAACTCATTTCTTTTTTGTTTTTTGTTTTTCTTAATGCCTCTACCCATCTCCCAAGCCTATAAAAGTGACCTAGCCCCCTCACATTTACTCACAACTATCTCATTGTTGGAAATACTAAGAGGGGGGTGAATCAATATTTCTTTGCAATTGTTAATTATTGCCAGTTAGATTCTTCACAATTAAAGACAGAGAGGTGTATAATAATAATATTAAGGATTAATAAGAACTTCAATCCTTTTTTAAATAATTGTATACAATAGATGAGTGAGGGCACCAACCCTTTAATGAAATAGGCACCAACCTGTTGCCAAGCACCAACTTGGACTTTGATGAGGATCTGACCTCTAGGGCTTCGACTATATCTTCTCAAGGCACCAACCTTGTGTTTAGGAGCTCCTACTCCAAGGACACCAATCCTGTTTTATCTTCTTCTAATGAAGAATGTGGATAGTACTTACTTGAACATCATAATTCTTCATTGTTTAATACTTCACTGTCAAACCACCAAATGCTCCACTGTCCAAGATCTTCTTGTACACGCTTTCAAGTTCACTGTTGCTGCTTCAATGCCACTGTCCAGACCTCAACGCATTATTTCATCACCTAATCTCCAATGTATCAACCCTTCAATTGGAAGACCGAATCTTCAAAAACTCAGGTTTGAGTTTCCTTATATGCCACAATGGTATCCGAGCTTCAATAGTCAATCTGCAATTCTGTTCCTTTTATCCATAGGTCTGAGAAACAACATGTTGGTTATTACAGGTCCGTGGTACAGTTCTCATACTATTCTAAGCTCCAGATCTGTGCTTCCAAGAGACTTAAACAGTGATTTGAGCCTTTTACTGTCCACAGAATGCTGTCTCAAATCCAAGAGTATGATAGTTGTTAGGTTTGAGTCATAGAAGCACCAGATTCAAGAGTACAACAGATCTGAGGAATGCAGCTTGTAGGTGCCCAAGCCACACAAAGTCTGCTCCAATTTCACAGGTCCGAGGGTAAATTAGGCTTCCTGTAGCCTATTCCATAGCTGCCTGTGGTGAGTTAAGTAGCTATTTCAGAGGTCAAATGATCCGTCCTTAACCGAATCACAAAAACAGTGATCTTCTTTTTTTCCTCGGCCTCCTTGGTTGCTGTCCCTGTGATTTGCACTGATCTGAGCCACCCTATCTTACTGGTCCGAGGTTCCCAACAGTTAAATCTTCAAAAAAAGTTTTCTTGGTGTCCTTAGTTCACGAGTTGTGAACTGTTGTATTTCTCTGTGATGATCTTCACCAATTAGATGCAAAGAATGAAGTGTTTAATGTAGTATATATAGTGGTCTTTGCAAGCTAAACCGAAAAGGCACGTCACTGTTTGGTGGTTGACATGTGTATGAGAGTGTAGGTCGGCTAGCAATTAAATATATTATTTGTAAACTTAAAAATTCATTTTCTCACAAACCGTTGGGAGATTCGGGGCAAGTAAAGACTCTTTAGAATGGGAAAAATATATTCTACAAGATGGTATAGGACCCATGTTGATAGGATGCCTCTAATGTGGTAAAAACAATTTTTCTTTGTGACTGTCCTTAATTTTTGTGTGCAGGAGGTGAATAGGACAGCATGCCTTTTCCACTGCTTGGCTTCTCCTTTGTTTGGTTTATTAATCATAGGATTATAGTGTCATCATGTAGGACATTCATGTCATCATGATAGTACCCAACAAAGTCATGAAGGTATAGCATCGTGTATTTAACAATAGTGCAATAATGTGTCATTGTGCAACATCATTAGGAGAACTTCAAAATCAAATGATATCTAGTCTTTCAACCTTCATCAAGTGTCATCAAGTGTGTTCATTCGTTCATCATGTTGCCATCAATGACAATTTGGATTAACAATCTCCCCCTTTGTCATTGGATGGCAATATTTTTCTTTTCTCCCCCTTTGACATCTATGGCAATGGGGTGCCAATGTGCTCCCCCTGTCATGCTGCCCCCCCTAACATACTGTACTCCTGACATGTTGCTTGATTTAACGTGATGCAGATAGCAATCTCTACATATAAACAGGTGGATACAGGTGATGCAGGATGCTCAAGACCTCAATGATTTGATATTTGCAGAGGTTTGAGATATTTGTAGCCCAAGAAAGTAAGACAACTCACCAATCATTGATATCTTGACTTTTTTGGACATATTTAGAGAAAATTCATGGCTCATTTCTTCATCATTGCTAGCAAAGATTAGATCATCAACGTAAACAAGAGTGATCAGAAGTTTTTACTTGTCCATCTTCATGTAGAGATTGCTACCTGCCACTCCCTTTTTGAAACCTTCTTGTTTATATGTCTTGAGCATCCTGCATCACCTGCATCCACTTTATATGTCTTGAGCATCCACTATCCATGAATCAATGATTTTCTTCACTATGAGCACATAGAGCTAGGTCAGATTTATTAGTTTTGAGATTTACGCTTTTAGCTTTTTCCCTTTTGAGAGGACAATTTTGTTCATTATGATCATAATTATCACATAATGAACAAGATGGATCAAACTTAGCCAAAGGATCAAAGGAATTGTAAGTTTTGATTTGTCATTCTGACTCATTGCTCTTTAGGACCACGTAGTTGGTTTGTTTGATCATTCAATCTTGGCGCTTCATTCTTTTGAGCCTTGCAATGCTTAGCTTTATGCCCAAAGTTTTTACAATTGTAACAATGCCCAAGAAAAATAGTTTGATACCTGTTGTAGTATCCATAGCTTGAACCAACATTCTTCCTTGGAGTTGCTCTTTCTTCAATTCTTGGTTTTGAGATGGGACTTTGTTCCCGACGAGATGACTTTTCTTCTTTTGGATGGCAAGAGAGTACATCAACATAACTTCTGGCATTATTCTTTGTACTTGATGATTCTCCTTTGAAACCAATTCCAGACTTGTCATGTTGAGGTTTTTGAGTATTAAGAATGTTGTCAAGAGCTAGAGAGCTTTGCCAACTCCTTTTGACTTGCTCTAATTCCTTTCTTAGAGATATTATTTCAGCTTCATGTTTTTCACAGATATCATCCTTCTCTTTTAACTCATTGTTCAAGAAGTCTTCAATTCTTTTTGCTTCCTCTCTTTCTATTTTCAGAGAAATTATCTTCTTTTGTAGAATCTCATTTTCTTCAATGGCACTCATTAGCAATCTATCCATGTTTCTTTCATCTTCCAGTTCTGAGTCATCATCATTTGTAAATGCCATGAATAACGTTTCTTTGCTTCCAACATAGTTACTTTCCTCATCTGATTCATCATCACTTTCTTTGTGATGACGCATATTTCTAGTTGATTTCTTTTTGATGACTACAAATTCATCTTCATCAGACTCATCTTGTGTGGAGAAGAAGTTCTTCTTATTAAACCCTTTCTTTTTGTACATCATCCTTTTAGAGTCCTTTTCATCATCACTATCATGTTTATGAGGACATTTTGCAGCGTAATGACCTATTCTTCCACAATTGAACCAAATAAGAGGGTACTTACCTTTTAGCTTAGATCCCCTTTTTAGTCTTCGTACAAATTGAGCTAATTCGTTTTCAATATCAGATTCATCGCTGTTGCAATTCCCATCCTTTTCCTTCTTTTGTTGATCTTGAGGCTTTGAAAGCTGCTTCTTGTAAATTTGGACTCCCTTTCCTCATCTCATAGGCAATGAGAATTCCATGAAGTTCATCCATCTTGAGAGTATCTAGGTCCTTCATTTCTTCTATGGCACTTACTTTGGAGTCAAATCTGTCAGGAAGCGATCTCAGGATTTTTTGAACAGTAGTGCTTTCTTCAATATTTTCTCCTAGTCCTTTAAGAGAGTTAACCAGTTCAGCTACTCGGAGGAAGTATGATGCAATATCTTCTTCATCATCCATTTTCAGACTTTCGAATTGTCTTCTATAGGTTTGAAGCTTTGCCTTCTTAACTTTGGAGTCCCCATCATATAGGGAAGCCAACTTATCCCATACTTCTTTGGCTAAGTCACAATTCATGACTTTCGTAAATTCGGAATCGGTAATTCCACTAGTGATGGAATTTAAAGCTTTGGCATTAGCAATGTAGGCTTTTATTTCGTCTGGATTAGTTGTAAGACCGGAGGGAGCTTTGTACCCATCCAAAACAGAGTGCCATACTTCAGGGCCGAGAGACATTAGATAGTAGGACATCCTTTTTTTCCAAAAACTAAAATTTGTCACATCAAAGATAGGCAGTTTCCCTGTTGCTTCTATGTTCTTCATTGTGCCTAAGAATCCTTCTTCCAGCTGTTAGGTTGATAATGAAGAAGCTGGCTCTGATACCAATTGTTGGAAATACTGAGAGGGGGGTGAATCAATATTTCTTTTCAATTGTTAATTATTGCCAGTTAGATTCTTCACAATTAAAGACAGAGAGGTGTATAATAATAATATTAAGGATTAATAAGAACTTCAATCCTTTTTCAAATAATTGTATACAATAGATGAGTGAGGGCACCAACCCTTTAATGAAACAGGCACCAACCTGTTGCCAAGCACCAACTTGGACATTGATGGGGCTCCGACCTCTAGGGCTTCGACCCTATCTTCTCAAGGCACCAACCTTGTGTTTAGGAGCTCCTACTCCAAGGACGCCAATCCTGTTTTATCTTCTTCTAATAAAGAATGTGGATAGTACTTACTTGAACGTCATAATTCTTCACTGTTTAATACGTCACTGTCAAACCACCAAATACTCCACTGTCCAAGATCTTCTTGTACACGCTTTGAAGTTCACTGTTGCTGCTTCAATGCCACTGTCCAGACCTCAACGCATTATTTCATCACCTAATCTCCAATATATCAACCCCTCAATTGGAGGACCGAATCTTCAAAAACTCAGGTTTGAGTTTCCTTATATGACACAATGGTATTCGAGCTTCAATAGTCAATCTGCAATTCTGTTCCTTTTATCCATAGGTCTGAGAAACAACACGTTGGTTATTACAGGTCCGTGGTACAGTTCTCACACTATTCTAAGCTCCAGATCTGTGCTTCCAAGAGACTTAAACAGTGATTTGAGCCTTTTACTGTCCACAGAATGCTATCTCAAATCCGAGAGTATGACAATTGTTAGGTCTGAGTCATAGAAGCACCAGATTCAAGGGTACAACAGATCTGAGGAATGCAACATGTAGGTGTCCAAGCCACACAAAGTCTGCTCCAATTTCACAGGTTCGAGTGTAAATTAGGCTTGCTGTAGCCTATTCCATAGCTTCTTGTGGTGAGTTAAGTAGCTGTTTTAGAGGTCAAATGATCCGTCCCTAACCCAATCACAAAAACAGTGATCTTCTTTGTTTCCTCGGCCTCCTTTGTTGTTGTCCTTGTGATTTTCACTGATCTGAGCCACCCTATCTTACTGGTCCGAGGTTCCCAATAGTTAAATCTTCAAAAAAAGCTTTCTCAGTGTCCTTAGTTCACGAGTTGTGAACTGTTGTATTTCTGTGTGATGATCTTCACCGAATAGATGCAAAGAATGAAGTGTTTAGCGTAGTATATATAGTGGTCTTTGCAAGCTAAACCGAAAAGGCACGTCACTGTTTGGAGGTCGACATGTGTATGAGAGTGTAGGTCGGCTAGCAATTAAATATATTATTTGTAAACTTAAAAATTCATTTTCTCACAAACCGCTGGGAGTT
This sequence comes from Pinus albicaulis, assembly GCA_034641835.2. Taxonomy (NCBI): domain Eukaryota; kingdom Viridiplantae; phylum Streptophyta; class Pinopsida; order Pinales; family Pinaceae; genus Pinus; species Pinus albicaulis. The sequence goes on from CM076581.1 coordinate 374,488,387, forward strand.
TCGGGGCAAGTAAAGGCTCATTAGAACAGGAAAAATATACTCTACAAGATGGTATAGGACCCATGTTGATAGGATGCCTCTAATGTGGTAAAAACAATTTTTCTTTGTGACTGTCCTTAATTTTTGTGTGCAGGAGATGAATAGGACAGCATGCTTTTTTCACTGCTTGGCTTCTCCTTTGTTTGGTTTATTAATCATAGGATTATAGTGTCATCATGTAGGACATTCATGTCATCATGATAGTACCCAGCAAAGTCATGAAGGTATAGCATCGTGTATTTAATAATAGTGAAGTAATGTGTCATTGTGCAGCATCATTAGGAGAACTTCAAAATCAAATGATATCTAGTCTTTCAATCTTCATCAAGTGTCATCAAGTGTGTTCATTCGTTCATCCTGTTGCCATCAACGATAACTTGGATTAACAATTGCATTTGTGTGAGCATTTGTGAGGAGCTTGTGAAGAGTTGGAGTTGGTTTTTGGAGCAGTAGTGAGGAGGAGCCATGTGTTTCCCCGCCTAACTCTGATTTAGAGTCTGTGCCAGATGAGATCGCCTTGTTTAGCAGTAGTGATTACTGATGTTTTGTTGTAGAGGCCATTTAGAGCCTCCTTGGTTATGTGTTGTTGTTCTGAACTTTATATATTACATGTTTTGGACAAAGCACTAGGTGCCATTTTGATATAATGGATATATTCATGAGCCTACTTTAATCATATGTTGTCTTCTCTCTATATTCTAATGCTCTGTATTTGGAAACATGAATGAAAATCTTTAAAATTATGTTTTTTGATAAAATAAATAAATATTTAATGTATTTTTTACAAAGACTGACTCATTGAAATCACAACTAGGCTGAGTTGATACCGAGTCAGAGTCGGAGTCGGAGTCGACCCTCGGCCAGTTCCGAACTTGAGTCAGACTTTTAAAACATTGATTACAATGGAGTGGGATACCTATATATAGGTGTTTAAACTTAGATCTAGATTAGCTAGCCGAAACCCTAAGAGGTGGGACTGTCGGTGTCGCTTACTAACAACCATGTAGCTATAGGCTGACCACTAAATGTTTGCATATGCAATCCCAATCAGACCATAGGGTCTCCAATCAGGTAAGTGAAAATTACACATATTACATTAACAGTGCCACTGCATTTTATGATTTGTAAGCAAATGCTAGTCTATGATTTGTTAGACTTTCTATGAAGGCATGGAAACTCTCAAAGCAGCTTTAATTGTTTAGTACCAGAAGGTTCTTGAATTCTATTTATTGAGCAGCAAAGATGTATTGAATGGAAAACATCCTGAGCGCTTCGGGAATACCTTTGACTGTTTACATTCTGGCAATTGGATCTTTTTAATCTTAACTCTCTCCCCTATAATATCATTTATATGCTGCCATTTATGAGAGTGTGTGCCATGATTTATAAAAAACATATCTGTTGGCATGGTGCAGATGTTTTCTAGTTTCCATTTATTAAGCAAACATTATTATTGACATTGACAGGTAGGATTTTATACACGAAAAGCTACTTACTTAAAGAAGGTTGCAATAATTTGTAAAGAACAATATAATGGAGACATTCCAAAAAATCTGAAGGACCTGCTTTCCCTTCCAGGGATAGGTCCTAAGATGGCTCACCTGGTAAGATAACAACTATCAGTTTCTGTTTGCTGTAATTGTGGTCTTTTCCATATTGGAAGTAGATTCTTCATGAAACAGTTAAAGTGGCTTTTTAAGAACCAATTTGGTTAATGCTTGTGACATGTATCACTGGGAAGATCATGAATGTTGGTTGGGAAGATGTACAAGGAATTTGTGTGGACACTCACGTGCATCGTATCTCTAATAGACTTGGTTGGGTTTCATTTTCAGGAATGAAACAGGTAATCACATGAATATCTTTTTTGAGCAGTGTAATCAAGTCAGATTCTTATATAAGCTGTCTGCTATCTATGTGTATTTGCTATTCTCAGCAGTCATTTTTATAAGGTATTGATGTGAATGACTAATAATTAATTCGCATTTTTTTCATTATTATATTTACCAGAATACAAAGACACCAGAAGAGACAAGAAAGGCCTTGGAAGCTTGGCTTCCGAGAGATGAATGGGTTCCCATCAATCCACTTCTGGTACGAATTATTATTTTGATATGTGGAAATTTTGCTTCCTATGCAATTAATGCAAATTTAGAAATTTCATCTCAACCTTGAGGTTTCCTGGATTCTATTAACTTTCAGCCTGAGGCTGAATCTGAAATATTAAATTACAGTAGCAGATACTTCCTTTCTCTTCAGCCCAATTCAGAGGGCATCCCATGAAAATATATACCAATCAAGTGTACGCCAATGCCAAAAGTGTTACAGTGCTTAGGGCACACTTCCCAAGCAAATTACAGATTTGAAAATGACTTATTACAACAGATTATAAGAGCATTAAATCTGCCACTTCACCTTCTAAATGTGTGTTAAATCACTTAAAAAATCTGTTCGTTGTTATGTCAAATCAGCACGCATAACCGGTGTCAAAATCTACTCTATCATGAAGGTAACATAAGTTGAAGTTATAATCTGTAAGTACAAAAAGTTCAGATAGCTGGAATACTTCATGTATATTAAAGATGAAGTACAAGTACATACCACTGCTTAGTACAAGCGGGTACAAGTCAAGTTCTCGAAACCCTAGCCACCAACTCCTCCTAGCCAGGATTTAAATTTTACTCATAACTGAGGCTGATCATATCACCAAAGATCTGCAACAAGCTAACATACACCCTAGCAAGACCTCCTTGACTTGATTTGACCTTAATTGAGCTAAATGAGAGGAATAGTAGGTCAATGAGTAGGCATAGTCTTAAAAACCGAAACCAGGTTTTGAACTGAGCCACCTATCAAACTGGGATTTGAACCAAAACCAGATCAAACTGGATCGAAATGGAATCAATGAACTGGAATTGAAAAAAATACATAAAATAATAAATTTTGTTGAATAAAATTATTTTTTAGATTTAAAATGAGGATTCCAAACCATTAGAGACAAAATATACAATGTCTGCTCATCTATATGCCATGTAAGGGTGCACATATCAAAATGGCACCGAGTGCAATATATCATCAACAAAATACATAACCAACGAGGCTCTAAATGGCCTTTAGAATATATATATCATCAACAAAATACATAACCAACAAGGCTCTAAATGGCCTTTAGAATATAGAAACAACGCTACAACTCAAGCTACTAGGCCACTAGCCTACTACAAATCACCGATAAACATGGTCACTCATCAAAGTCATCACCACTACTAAACATGGGATCATCACCAAGAGCTACATAAATATCATCTGGCTGTGAGTCTGAGGACTCCTCAAACTCTTTTCTAGCCTCAGTAGCAGTAATAGTAGTAGCAAAACTAGGCCTAGCAGAACTAGAAGCACAGGTTCGTCGAGTTGCATGACTATTGCTTCCCTCACCATGTGCCATGCTTGGTCTTGGTGGTTCACTTCCTTCAACTCCTGGTTTTATTACCAGATCTGAATTGGGATCAACACACCCAAACTCCCTGGCATCAAATATCAAAATCGAGATCATACTCAATTGGTTGAGTCTCCTCCACCCATTCTGAAGTTGGATCAGTATCATCCAACACAATGTGATCTATATCAGGTCTTATGTTCAGCAATTGGTTGCGCTTTATTCAAAGGTTGTATTGCGCGAAGACAAGATCATTTAATTGTTTTTTCCAAACAATTTCTCTTTGTTCGTCGGAATCCGTTTGAAAATAGAACAATTGTGCTCACACCCAAAAGTGCTGCAAGTTTGGCTGAAAACTCTAACTGCAAGCTTTTGCAGTTGAGGACCTTGGTTACCAAAGGACTTCCACCAATGTGATACAAAGAAAAAGACTAAAGTTAGTTCATTGTTCAATAATTTAGGTGGTTTGGCTAAAACAAAATGTATTTACATTTGAATTTTAAACAATTGAACTTTACAAAAAAAATTGGACCTCCTTACCTGATTGATCCAAATCGCTTGCAATCCTTGCAAGTTTTTTGCTAAATATACCAATGGCCCAAGTGAAAGGATTGATTTGTCTTTGTATTTACAACTACTTGGACTCATGAGGGATCGTGCACTCCAAGTACTTGTACAACCCATCTTTAACCTTCCCAGTCTAACCTTATCCTTATTGAGCTCTATAATGATAACTTGGGTTCAAGAAATACCCGACTGCATGTATAGGATGATGGGGTTCGTTAACACTTGCCACCTACACACTAGGTAGCGAGAAAAGCCCTTAATCCCACAAGGTGTGATTGGTGGCAAGAACTAAGAGAAGGTGTTGTCACCTCTTCCCAGATCTCTCTGTTTAAGCTATCTCCTAGGTTAGCTAAGGGGTGTGTGTTGAAGAATGTAACTAGGTTCAGTCTTCATAAAGTGTATTTGAGTAATTACGTAATGTACTTATCAAAAGAATAAAGCAAATAATTTTTATTATTATTACAATGGCTTATTAAAGCACGGGGTTCATGCTTGGGTCATTATGTTTTAGGTCAAAATCCCCATTGTGCACTTCTAGGATTTATTCTGAGTTTATAGAGTCATTGTATATTTAAAGAGACCCTTCTTGGGCTTCTGATGTTGAGAAATTATGACTTTTATTAAAAATTTCTCTTCTTGATAATTACTTGTGATTTCGTTATGCTTCTTTCACTTAGATCTTATCTTCGTTAAATTATTATGTTCTTCATCAAGTCAATTATCAAATGTACAAGAGACACAAAATTTAAGCTAGCAAGCCAAGGCCAAAACCGTTGGAAACTGTAACTAAGTTCAGTTTTCATAATGACTAGAATTATGAATTTATGTATGAAGAAGACAAAGATAATAAAATGTATTTTTGTAAAGCTTGTTTCATGGGTTTCATGAGCTAGGAGTTTTTATTATAGGTCAAAGACTTCTTCTAGATGTCTTTTAGGAATTTGTCATCTTGTCATAAATGTATAATTTAGAGTCATAAATATGAAGTGTTGTTACACTTATGACTGATGTAAATGTATGCCTTCTAATATTGTCAAAGCACTCCTTAAAGATGGCTTAGAAGATGCTTGAAATATCCCTTGAGAATTCAGCCTCATAACAAATGATCAAGTCAGCCTAACAGTCATGTTGGCTCTCATAAATAGTCACATCGGTTAGCAAAGACGAGTCGACTAATATACAGGGACGAACCACTATATATACCCTAGTAGACTTCGCAGAAATCACAGTTCGGTTTGTCTGAGATTTTCGGATATGTCTGAGGCAATATTACAAGGTAAGATCTGCGGTTTTTCAGTGGGGGTGAATCGAAGATACGTACATGGTCACTTTCAAATTGAAGAATCTCATAAGAAGAATCGAATTGGTAATTGCATCCGTTATAGCATCATATCAACCAGCATTTTCCTAGTGCAAGGCCTTGACTAACAACCCCATCTTTCAATGAGACAATGGGCTACAATGCTGGCGAGACACATGACTAATAGACACCATCGTCATTGTCTCTCCAAGGTACATACTCCACTTGGGTGTTCCCAAAGTATGACCTTCTTGGACTATTCTTCTCTTGGGTAGCTAAGCCTTAAAGAATATCGGTCCCCGACTACTCTTATCTTGAATGTCGTATTGCATTCTCAAAGAGTATCGAATGCTAGATGATTACCCAATCCTCCATTCTGTCTTCCCAAGTGAAGACCAGAATGATGTGTCTATCTCTCCCTCTCAACCAAGGAGGACCTATTCCACAAGGGAATGTACTCATTCCTATACAAGGAATGTACCTAAGCTCATTCTTAGGAATTACCAAGTTTCTTCCAATTAAGAAACTTATCGTCATGCTCCCTCTTAACCAGGGACCTTAAGCAGCAATGGTGAGACACCCAGCTGCTCATGAAGAATTCATATCCTCGATGTCATGGATTTCGATCTTGAGGAATCTTTAACTTTTAGCTTCATAGCGCACAAATCATCCATCACTTTCATCCTGAGTCATGTCATCTGTCAGAAAGTGATTCACCAGACTTCCTTATCTTGTCCACTATTATGCCATGCTGCTTTCCTTCGAATCATCTCCCAGGATCATACATCCTTTCTCATGATTAGCCCTGCACAAATTCATCTAGATAAACATATACATATGAACTTTTAAAACAAAAGTTACCTCAATGATGATCTTTCACCATGACATCTTCCTGTAGGCATCGACATCCTTCATACAGATTGACACATCTCCTAATGATATGTTTTTCCAAGGGTCTTCTTCTTTACCAGACTTTCGTCAGAGTCTACATATCTTTCCAGGAGATCTCCTAGTCACATCTTCTTGGCCTCCGGATGATCACTGCCTCTTGACATGGTTGCATTCATGATCTCTTCCTCTCTGCACATTCTTGATTCCTAGGAATATACAACTTTTCTAGTTTCTCGTTCATATACAACCACCTCATATTCCATTAGTACATATTATGTTGATTTCATATGTCCGTGCATTGAGAGATACTCCTCCATAGATCATACTTCTAAGTACAAAAGTCCATTACCTGCAACCATATGACATGACTTCACAACATCCAATGTCAGCATATAAATATATACATACCTCATATCTTTTTCCCTTGAGTCATCCTGTAGCAATTTCTCAAGAATGAAGAGCTTCATTCCCTTGGCCTGCTTCATTAATATGTCATCACATCTCAGAAATATGTTTTCATGATGACCCTTTCTCTTGATGATTGCTTTCCATTAGTAATGTTTGTCACAGAGGTTTTCCCTAAGCTGATTTACTAGGATCTCCTACCATGCTTCGATCAGGATGCTGCATTGCCTCCCATCATACAATCAACAGAAATCACTTAAAGGAGAAGATGATCTCAATTGTAGTGGAGATCCCTTGCTTCTTCTTTCTTAGATTTCTTTGCATCAGGTTCTTTTTCAGAGACATGGGTTTCTTTCCTATTTCTCTTGTCCTTTTTCAGATTAAGGACAACTTCTATTATAATACCCACGTTCATCTCATCCAAAGCATCATGCTTTGTTCATACTATTTTGAGGACCAATCTTACTGAATCTTCCTTTCTTTCTCAACGTGACTGCAAAGGCTTGATTCCCTTCACTTGATCCTATAATACCTTTGGCTTTTCTATCTTGTTTCCTCTATTTTACATAGAGACCCTGAATCATGGAATGGTGTGGCTTCCTACTTCCTGTGTAATTTTGAAGTGAAGTTTCCCCATTCATCTGGCAGATGATTCTCCCTCTTCCTGCAGATGATCTCAGAGAGATTGCTTCTCCTACAGTACTCTCAGAGAATAGCTCCACCAATTTCTCATATATTCCTTTTGATGATTCTAGATTTGATACATCGAAGATGAGAGAGTCTTTTATGGATTCTGTAAGAATCTTTTGGGCTCTTATATCTCCCTTCATGTATTTGGCATGACTTCATTGTCCTTTTCTTCCATGCAAGCAAATTTTGAAACCCTAACCAGTCTGTTGCTTTCTTTTGCAAAGAAGACATTTTGATAGATTTAGATGAAGTCATAGATACTTACTTGATAGAGTGACTTTTTCCTTTAGCAGCTTCCTTGATGATGAAGTATCCTTCTAACAATGTCTTGAATGTGAGTCTTTGATAACAGAAGATTACTTTCTTGATTGAGTTGATCATTTAAATGAGATAGGAGATTTTGAAGTAGTTAGAGAGTCTTTCGTTTCAAACTGATTTGATTTTCCAACCCAAACTTTTGATCTTCACTTCCTGGAGTGTCTCCTTTGTCTAACAGCCTTTGAGTTTAGCACCTTAGCTCTGATACCATGTTGAGAATTTGGAGGGTTGTAGGTGAATACAAATTCTCTTCTAATAATTACTAGTGACCTTACTTGTGATACTTATGTCTTCTCTTCTTTTAGTTTAGTTAATCTTTCATCAAGTCAATTATCAAAAAGCACATGACACGAAAGTTAGGCTCCTAGAACCAGGGCAAAGCCTCTCCCTCTTGGAGAGGAAAACCCGCAAAGAATTCTTCATATAGATCTTCACTTTTCTGCCTTCCTTTGATCTAGCCTCGACCTCCAAGAGACCTGTCCTCGACCTTCTACACTTGATGCCCAAGACCGAGAACTTCTTGTTGTAACAATCCTCCTCCACGCTGTAAGTGCACTCATCCATTTTCTGATGTATTCGAGATGTGGTGATCCAAAGTTGAGGCCTAATTTGCTTCTCCTTAGCATTCCTTACAACCTTCCTTTCTTTGTTGCCAAGTTACCCTTTTCTGCACTGTATAGTAGTCTAGTTTCTTACTAAGGTAGCCCTCAGCCTACCTGAAATCTGCGGAGTAGAAACAAACCCTTAAACAAGGATGATGATCGACCCTTCTTTTACCCAATCACATAATACTTCCTCGCTGAGATCTCTTCCCTTCTCGCACTAGACTTCGCACCAATTGCAGTCTTGTACTTCACATTCTCATCACAGAACTTGACTGAGATTGTTTTTGTGTCCAATGAGGCTGCAAACCTCTCATTTATAGGGACTGTCTTTCATCACTAAGGCTGACATGATCATAGGAATGTGAGCCGACTTCATCAAGGGAGGTTCTCCAACATATTATGAGTTGCCTTCAAGAGGCTAATTGACAAGGTCTTGGAGCATACAATTACATCAATAATTTGTCGTTTCACAAGTGTAACATGACTTCATATAAATGACTCTTAATTATATTCATGACAAGATGACAAACCCCTAAAGACATCAAGAAGAAGTCTTTGACCTATAATACAAACTTCTTGCTCATGAATCCCATGAGGTAAGCATTACAAAATACATTTTATTATCTTTGTCTCTTCATTACATAAATTCATAAATACAAGTCATTATGAAGACCGAACCTAGTTACACTTTTCAACACTCCCTCTTAACTAGGGAGGTATTCATAATGGTACATGGTCACTCTCAATCTAAAGAATCTCATAAGAAGAATCGGATTGGTAATCCCATCTGTATAGCATCATATCAACCAACATTGTCATAGTGCAAGGCCTTGGCTAACAACTCCATCTCTTCATGAGACCATGAGCTCCAATGCTGGCGAGACCAATGATTTATAGACACCTTCATCATTGTCTCTCTTGGATCATACCCTAGCCGGGTTCACTTGTCCAGCACGACTATTCTTATCTTGGATTCCCAGTCCTCAAAGAATATCGGTCCTCTACGACTACTCTTATCTTGGATGCCCTAATACATCCTCAAAGAGTATCAGATGCCAGATGATTACCAAATTGTCCATTCTGTCTTCCCAGGTGAAGACCATAATGATGTGTCTATCCATTCTCTCCTCATGGCCTTCACTAAGACTTAGGACTGTTAGTCCTGGTCTAGTGCATGGCACATGAATTAGAGAATCATATCTATCACTTCCTTTTAATTTAGGAAGGACATATTTCAATGTACTCATTCCTATACAAGGAATGTACCTAAGCTTCCTCTTGGCTTAGGAATTACCAAGTTTCTTCCAAGTAAGAAAGTTATTACCAAGCTCCCTCTTAATCAGGGACTTGCAACAACAATGATGGAACACCCAATTGCTCATGAAGAACTCCTTCCTTTGATGTCATGAATTTCTATGTTGTTGAGGAGCCTTCATCTTTGGGATCTCTTCATAGGGCACATACCATCCATCACTTTCATCCGCAAGTCATGTCTTCATTCTGTCAAAAAGTGATCCATCAATCTTCTCATCTGGTCTAGCTTCATGTCATGCTGCTTCCCTTCGAACCATATTTCTTCCAAGGATCTTTCATCCTGCCATATGGTTATCAACCGTGGAAGACATATACTTCCCTTTGGCAGCCTTGCATAAGCTCATCCAGATATTATATAAATATGAAATTTTAAATCAAAAGTTACCTTAGTGATGATCTTTCATCATGGCATCTTCTTGTAGGCATCGACATCCTTCATATAGGTTGACACATCTCCTAAATATATGTATTGTCAAGGGTATCCATCTTTTCCATTCTGTCATCAGAGTCTACATATCTTCCTAGGAGATTTTCTAGTCAAGTCTTCTTGGTTTCCTTGGATGTTGACTACCTTTTACCATGGTTGCACTTCTCACGACCTCGTCCTTTCTTTCTCCACACATTTTTATTTCATTCCCAGGAGCTTCAATATGCAGTTCCTTAATTGTGTACAACCACCTCTTATTCCATATGAGGACATATTATGTTGATTTCATTTGGTGTGGATCATGCCTTTTGGCAACCTGTGCATCAGAGGAGATTTTATTTTCCTTTGATCATACTTCTAAAGATAGAAGTATACTACCTGCAACCATATGACATGACTTCATAGCATCCAATGTAAGCATATATATACATGTACCTCATCTCTCTTCCTTTTGACTCATCTTGCAACAGTTTTCTTTAGAATGAAGAGTTTCATTCCCTTGACTTGCTTCATCAATATCTCATTATATCCTAATCCCATAATTCTACTAGTTAGAATTCTTGATGAAACCTTTTTATTTCTTTCTAACCAGTGAATCCAAAGAGGACTCCATTAGAAAATGTTAGCACCTGTTTCCATATTGATTAATGAATGATGAACATTGATCTAGATGACTGCCTTTTATAAATGTTATTTTCAGTGAGGTTCCCAAGAGCCACTTATTTAATAACATTGTTGTCACATTAATTAATTTTAGACATCCTCCTATGACGAGTGCTCCTACTTCAATGCTTCTATTATGATGTTTGTTCTAAAGTGATGCATGTTATGAAACCAACTCCAAAAATAGAAGAAAAGAGAGATCAACGCCTTAGAAATAAGCCACTTCGAGGGGGCAACCTCCTTTACATTACATAAATGAACAATTCTTGGATCATACAATGGAAAAAACCTCCTTCTATATATAGGAGTCCATGGGGTCACAATATAATCCTAGCCAACCTAACAATAATAATGTAAGGGCACAATAATAACAATATGGGGGTTACAAGGGTACAAAAATAACAATAAGGGAGCTACTCTAACAATAATAAGGGACTACACTAGTAATATAGGGACCTAACAATGCATCTATTGAATGCTTTCTAACATACTATATTACAACCAACAAATACCTCTTAAAGAGGAAGATGATCTCAATCATAGTAGACATCTCTCACTTCTTCTTTCTTAGGTTTCTTTGAATCGAGTTCTTCTGTTTCTTCGACGACATGGGCTTCTTCCTTTTTCCTCTTGTCCTTTTTAGATTTGGGACAATCCTTTTTTTAGTGCCCAATTCATTACATCCATAGCATCTTATCTTGTCCATATTTCTCTTCCTATTATGAGGACCAAATTTACCAAATCTTCCCTTTCTCCTTGACATGGAAGCATAGGCTTGATTTTCTTCATTTGATCCTGTATCAACTTTAGCTTTTAGTCTTGTCTCTTCTATCTTAAATAGAGACCATAGATCCTGGAATGGTGTTGCTTCTTTCTTCCCATAGATGCTTGAAGTGAATTTTACCCATCCCTCTGGCAGAGCATTCAACACCACTGTAGTCATTGTAGAAATTTTTGAATCTTAATTCTTATGCAGAAATTATTTCTATTAGTCCGGTTAAACTTCTCCTACTTATACAAGTTATCAACTGAATAAATTCAAGTTAACATCAAAGCAAAACACATAACAAATCTCTACAAATTCAAATCTAGAATAAGCACATGCACACATAGACAAAGTGACACAGTATTTCTGGACAAACTGTCCCCGGAAAAACCCAATGTGGGAAAACCGGTCTCTGGCTGCTGGAGGGCTCTATTATTAAGAATATTTATGAATACACAACTCTGGGTTCCAGATCTGGAAAACCCTACAGAGAAAACTCTAGATTTGCAGCACCTGGCTGATCTAAGACCAACAATACTGATTGATCCACACCCTCAAACGGGATTTACGGAACTCAGCCAGATCTAGGCCTAGAAACCCCAGATCTGCCCCTGAAAGACACTGCGTCAACCTCTAAAGGCCTCCAAATGCTCAACGCTGTTCTTGTTGTTGCTGCTGCTGCTGCCTTCCTCTGCGCTGTCTTTGCTGATCTCTTCTCTGCTTCTTGTGTATTCTAGAACCCGGGATCAGATCATCCCCTTGGTCTAAATTCCCCTCTCTGCAACTGAAACACTTCTGAGAATTCTTAGCAACCCCGCCCTTGAATCTCAGCTTAGCTTCAGTGCTCTACTTTTGTGTGTCTTACAAATGACCCCAAGTCTTTCCTTTATACTTTTCTCGTTGACAAATCAACGACCAAGATTAAATCTTTAATAAATGGCTAAGATTAAAATAAAGCTTGATCCATGTGACTTAAGACAATTTCATCACATGTTTAATTAAATTCACTTTAATTATTTTATTTTCCTAAGTTTTAATTTAGGAAATACATTAAAATAATTAATTAATTTAATATCTCCTAAACCAAATTAAATTTCCCAAATCCATTTCTGGGTCTTGTAGATCAGGTGAACTCTAGTCCTTTTTCAAAATTTGGGACCTAGATCACAACCGATGCTACCCCAAATACACAAAATCTCAACAACCATTTCTCTATCAGACATTACTTCTCCCAATACCTCCAGTTGATCTCATATTTCTGAAAGCTTCATAAAATATGAAGTAATTCCTTCCTCTCTAGACAACTTCAACTTGTATAGTTCTTGTCTCAGAGGGATTACTTCTCCTGCAATACTCACATAGAACAACTCCATCAATTTGTCATATATTTCTTTTGAAGTTTCTAGTTTTGATACATATGGGATGAGAGAGTCCTTTATGGATTCTATAAGAATCCTCTAGGGTCTTATGTCTCCCTTCATGTATTTAGCATGTGCTTGAGTATCTTCTTTTGAAGGCAGGGTTACAGACCCTTTAATATAATCCATGAATTCATTTTCAGTAAGATTCAGATCTGTCCTTTTCTTCCATGCAAGAAAGTTTGAAGACCCAAACAATTTGGTGCTTTCCTTTCAAGTAGTCATTTTGACAGATTCAGATGCAGTCATAAAGATACTTACTTGTGTAGATGCTTTTCTTCTTCTATTAGCTTGATGATGATGTAGATGGTGGTAGGAGCTCCCTCATAGATAAACTTCTTCAAGAGTGGTGAAGAGAGGTTGACCACCTTAGATCCTTGATGATGATGAATATCAAGGATGGCTTGATGGTGGCTTCTGCAGAATGGTGGCTTGATGATGTCTCCAACAATGTTGACTTGGATTCAATCACAAGATAGCTTTAGATTCTTTGACGATAAAGATCACCTCCTTGATCTTGCTTTTCTTATTGAGAATGGACCTTGATGTATAAGTATTTTGAATAAGATCTTTGATCTTGAGATGGCTTAAGGGTTTCACCAACTCCTTGCAAGCTGCTCCTTGAATGAAGGTCTTTTACATTGGATCTAGGGTTTCGACCTTTTAATGTAGATCCCTCTCCTTAATGCTTTCTTGAAAAATTGATCTTTGATTCTCTTTCCGAAGCTTGGTCCTTGTGTCTTCTTGCGAAACTGCCCTTTCTTGTCTTCAACACCTTAGCTCTGAAACATGTTGAGAAATTAGGGCTTTTATTAAAAATTTCTCTTCTTGATAATTACTTGTGATTCGTTATGCTTCTTTCACTTAGATCTTATCTTCATTAGATTATTATGTTCTTCATCAAGTCAATTATCAAATGCACAAGAGACAAAAAAATTAGGCTAGCAAGCCAGGGCCAAAATATCTCCCTCTTGGAGAGGAAAACCTGAAAGCAATTCTTCTTATAGATCTTCAATTGACTAGTACCACAACCATGACACAGACCCTTGACATCAGTATGCCTCCAAGACCCTCGTCACTGCTCTTCTAGGCTTCTCTAGCCGATCTCTTCTTTCTGCACTGCACTGCATTGCACCAACACTAAAAAACTCAGTTCCTAGCTAGCTCTAAACAATGAACTCCTTTTTTGCTTTTCTTTGATCTGGCCTCGACCTCCTAGAGACCTCTCCTCGTCCTTCTGCACTTAGATGCCCAAGACTGAGAAGTTCTTGTTGTAACAATCTTCCTCCACACTGTAAGTGCACTCATCCCTTTTCTGTTTCAAAATCTTTGTGTGCTAGAATTTCTCTAAATTTCCAGCATTTATTTTCTTCTCAGTATTTATTTGGTGAAGGATGCAGTGTATATGTTTCGATATTTGCCGTAGGAAACTACAAATAATTTGTTTAATTGATTTAACAATAGAAGAAACATTATCAGTATTGCAGTAGGATTCCGGGTTTCCGAATTTTCACATGGTATCAAAGCATAGATAGAAGCAGAAGAGCTGAGTGTAGAGAGGAAGAGGGACAGTCGAAGCACTACGTAGGCAGCTGCCCGAAACCCCAGGAATCTGTGTAGTCCATTAGCCAGGAGGACAAATTTTTGACAAAAAATTAATTCTCTGAGTGAGTCGACAGAGAATAAAATTTCCAGATCAAAGATTGTCAGAGGCAGAGGGAGCAAGCAACATTTTCTTTGCAGAGCTGATCTTTCGCTAGAACGCAGTATTTTGCAGCAACAATATCAACGTTGGGGAGGAAAGGAGAAATAACACAGGAAATCATGGATAGATTCGATAGTCAGGAAGCCTCAGAATTATCTTCCAGGCTAGAAGCTGAGTTCGCGTGTTTGTCAAGTTCAACATCATTTGGTGTTTGGTACATTGATAGTGGAGCTTCAACTCACATGACAGGAGTTAGAGAATATTTCTCTAGCTATCAAGAGGAGCAGATGGACTTCCGGATCACTATGGGAAACAAAACTAAGTGTACTCCAATAGGGAGAGGCACAATAGATTTTCAGACAGAAGCAGGAACTAGCACGAGCACTACTAATGTAGTGCATGTGCCAGGATTGGGTATGAACCTAATTTCAGTGTCCTAGTTACAGGACAAGGGGTACAATTTATACTTTGTGGGAAAGAAAGTGTATGTCAAGCACCCTAGTTGGAAGAAGGTGAGACAGATTGGAGCTTGGAGAAATAGGTTGTATAGGTTGCAGATCGATTCTCCAATGGCGCTGATAGGTAGTGATAATAGAAGTGGGAAGGAGCTGAACGAACTATGGCACAGGAGGATGGGGCACTTACACCATGGGGCACTTAAGATGCTCAGAGAAACTGTAACAGGAGTTGAACATTTCCCAGAAGTGACATCAGAGTAATTGGCGTGTTGGGATTAATACACTCAGATATTTGAGGCCCTATGTCCAGTAGAGCTCTTAGCGGTGGCGAGTATTTCGTCACCTTTATTGATGATCATTCTAGAAAAACTTGGATCAATTTCTTAAAGACCAAGGATGAGGTCTTTGATCGATTTAGAGAGTTCAAGGCTCTCGTAGAAAACACGACAGGCAAAAAGATCAAGGTACTATGTTCAGATAATGGTGGAGAACTGTTAAAATTGGAAACTAGGGCCAAAATCCACCATGTGTTGGGGTTCCCATGTTTTGGCTAGATTGGCAAGACCAAAAGATGAGACACCATCAGAACCACTTTCAGACCTCAAGATCTAGCCCTCCTGGGTCCAGAGAGGGATCTTTCTATATAAGCAAAGGTTTTATGTCTTTGAAGCTTAGTGTTAAGATATTAGGCTAGTTATAAGGCTCGGATTTTGTTTGTTTGGTTGTTGGTGATTAGGAAAGAAGGGTTCCATATAAGACAAGGATGAGCAAAGAGGATTTTAGGCAAAGGAGAGATACTCCAGGGAACATTCCAGACCATTGGGCAATGGAGTCAGGAAAGGGTTTACTTGCTATTCAATGTACAGGCTTTCAGTTGGGCTAGTCATCTAAAGCATTGGATCTTAAAGATGATAGTGTGGCATGAAATGGTAAGAGAGGAGGAAACAATAAAGATTTAGAACACAAAGTTAAAGACCTGAGATCAGAGAGAGACTTTGAACTCTCAATGATTCGACCTCCAGCTTGAGGGATATTAGAAAGGTTCAATTAATTGGAAAGGATCTTAGTGAGATAGAGACAGAGTTCTAGATCTCCTAGTGTTTCCAATTCATTCAATTAAATCCTAACAAGAACATCTAAGAACAGATTCATTTAATTCATACATCAGCTAGCAGGCAATGACATCTACTACACTGGTTAAATTAACTGAAATCAACCCTTAGATAACACATTTAGTAGAAAACATCAAAGGCAAGGAGAGTAGAAACATAGGGTACCTAACAAGGGTAAATCCTATGCCAGATTTTTGATGTGAGCCAGTAGAAATGAAATGAAATGAACTGCAAGTTAAAAACAAATACAAAGATTGAAAAACATCACCGTTGCTTTAGATCAGGATCCAAAGAAATGTGCTTGTCATATTAAAGAACAATACCAGTCAATACAACATTACCAATAGCTGGATATTCAATCTGAAAACATCTTCCTCAGCCTATCTTACAACTTTACACAGAGACTATGTTTAAAAAAAAACAACGTGTAATTCTCTGATAACTAATCAACAACCCTTACAATGAGATTCTTCATGAAATTTATAGCTCAAGTGGAGAAGAGAAGGTAGATGGAAAACTAAATGCAGCATTAAAACTCAGAAAAGGAAGAAAGCCGAGGCCTCGTTCTGTTTTAAATTCTGAGCATTTATCTTTGGTACTCTTTGGATGAAAGAGTGATCTTCGTCAGGCTGCAAATTTACTCCAGGTATGTCTTTGATGTACTTGTTGTAGCACTCTGGTGAATTAAAAAAGGTAGAATAATGATGCTAGGGTCCGCCATACCGTGTAACAAATGCTTCTGATAGCGTAGGACTATTGTCAGGGCTGGGATTTCCTCAGGAACACGGTATAGAATGGAGATAGTATGGGCACTTTGTCCTTTATGAAAAGAACAATCTGCTGATGTGAAACCCTGATAGTATTGTTTTCTGCGCGCTGGGCCTTCCGTGTGATCCATGATGTCTCTGATCTGGTATTCTGCCTTCAAATTATCGGATTAAGGCTCAGAATCTGCAATTACAGGCCCTAAACGTTCTGTTTTCCCACTGATACTCTTTGCCGCTTCCACGTTTGTCTCTGACTGCGAAATTTGTGCTTTAATGGCGTCGGGGAAGGTTTTACAGAGTTTAAACTCTGTTCTTTAATGCGAGCTCTGTCATAACGCCTTCCAAGACCTTTCTCCATGATTTTCAATCTTCTGCACATGATCTTCTCTGCGTTCTCTGTCACTGTGACAGAGACCGTGAATCATGGCGGTTTTCGCTCCCCGTAACCCTGCAAAAGACGCAAACACGTTAAGAAAACTATGCATGGGGGGGGTGGATGCAGCGGGAACGATGAAATTGGCCGTGCAGACTGGTGAAATGGCGGAATAGTGCGGGATTACGGTGGAAAATGCAGCCCACAGTGGAAAATGGTCCCGGTGAAAGTTTGGCGGAACGCAGAAAAGTTTAAACGCAAATGATTGAAATTTGACCTTTGAAATGAAATATATAGGGGACGGACAGAGGACAACTCGACAAAACACGTGGAATGGTGACGTGGCGGGACCCGGTCAAAGGCGGGACAAGCGTCAAATCTGGATCGTCCGATCTCAGGAGGAGATCAGCGGTGGAAAACGTAGCGAAGGGCGATGGATGGTGGGCCAGGGGTATTGTTTGCCTCAGCTAACCCCCGTGCAACCTCGTGGCGCGATGACCATTGGATGGACGATCGTAGATCGGACAGTGTATAGCGATATCGCGCCGGGGCAAACGCCGAATTTTAACGCGCGATTGGGGGGCGGTTTTCAAACAGTGCTCGGGACACGCGGCATGCAATGAATGGAATCGCTGTGAAATGGAAAATACCGCTCAACCTCCAAACGCGGTGCGATGGATACCGCCGGTTTCTGAACAGTGAATGCTGCGGGGACCACTGGGGCGGATAAACTCCAGGCCGTAGATTTGCGGATCAAGTGGACGATGGATCTGCGATCGAAAGGGTGAACAAGGGAACAACATGTGTGCGAAGGGACCGCGAAGACCGTTGGATCTTATACAGATCTACGGCGTGAATTTCACCCGATCATACGATTGATGAGTGATCTAGGGGTCAGCTCCTGGTTTAGCGCCCGGGTCACGTGGGGGGAAAGGTTAAGGGGGCTAGGCCTGATATATGCAAAAGTATGAATTCTCGGCGCTTTTCAATGTAATTCAAGGCCAGGGAAGGGTAACGATAGAGGCAATAAGGGTTGCTTGGCCAAACCAAGGGTGTATGCGTGGTTTAAAGGGGATTTTTGGGATGATTTAGAAGGACCAAGGGAGGGAGTTTGGGGTGAAAATGAGGTTTTGAGAAAGGGGAAAAGGGATGAAACGAAGAATTCTGCAGGGGTACAAGGGGCAAATGAAGGCCTTTAGGAGCACAATTTATCATCATCAGTGAGGCTTATTGACTCAAGAACAGCAGAGGGAAATAATCAAAGGGCAGAGAGCATGAAAAGGCTTCAAGGATGATGTGTTTTCAAGAGAAATGCATTCCTTGAAGGTTCATAAAACTAATTAGCCCCTTGCTTGCTTGTCAAGGAATTTATAGGGGGCTAACACCATGGACAACTCATATGATGGAGATGATATTTTTATTGGATTCCTCTTTCCGAGAGCTGCAAGATTGATCTAAAGATAATCTTGTTTGGATGAGCAGAAGTGAGATTTTGAATTTAACTCTCACACATGTGCAAATTGCCAAGGTTGGCCAGAAGTTTAATGTAGGATCATGAAGCGCGAATAGATGTGCCTCCACCCCTCATTGAATTGTATAAATAAGAGAGACATTCTCCTCATTTGGACATCATCACATCTCACACATTCTCTCTCCTCTCTTGATTGGGTAGTATAACAAGAGCAACTTCTCTTCACAGCATTGACCAAGGTTGACTGAAAATTCAGGAGGAAATTTCAGAATTATTTTTGGGCTAATTGCAGGAGTGTTGACCAGCGTTGATCAAGGGTCAACACCACAGATTTGATTGCGGTTTTCAGGTATGAGGTTCGATTTATTGAGGGCGCATTCTTTGGCACACATACCGAGGAATTTGGAGCAAGTTAATCGCATATCCTTTGATCGCAACGTTCGCTGGGTTTGATGAAGTTTCTCAAGGTTCTTTTGGGTTGACTTTGATTGTCTTTGTAGGCCGAATTGACTGGGTTTGACTGAGCTTATTTGGAGAACTTCTGCTGGTTTGACCAATATTGACTTTCTGGTTAGGGCATCTTGTTCACTGCTGTTTGACTGAACTGTTTTGACAGTGATTGGGCAAGTGAATTTTGTATAATGCACTCTCTCTCTATGTTGAACTTTTGAAGAATAATAAGAAGATTTGATCAAAGGGTTTTCCCCACATTGGGGTTTTTCCCTGGCATCTGCCAAATACTGTGTCCTCTTGTCTTGGCTTGTCTTCTGCTTAATGTTTATGTTCTATCTACATTTACTATCAATGTTAACGTGATTACTAATTTGAAAATTGATATTGGGATAATAAGAAAAATTGAAGTAAAATGCTCTAAAGCATAGAACATACCATTGTTATCTAAAATTAGCAAGGATACATGGATAAAGACTTCACAGATTTCTGTGTGAGGGAAGGTATCTAAAGAGAGTGGACAACTCCATATAATCCACAACGGAATGGGGTAGCAGAGCGGAAGAACAAAACTATAGTCGAGGCGGCAAAGGCTATGTTGTATGACTAGGATTTGCCTAGATTTTATGGGTAGAGGCATGAAACACAACAGTGTACATTCAAAATAGAACTCCTCACAGAGCATTAGGGAAGAGAACGCTAGAGGGGGTCTTCTCAGGGAAGAAGTCTGAAGTAAGTCATTTGAGGATATTCGGGAGTGTGTCTTATTGTCACATTCTAGATGAAAAGCGCAGTAAGTGGGATCATACTGCAGAAGAGGGGTTCCTCGTAGGGTATAGTGAGACATCAAAGGCATATAGGATCTACATTCCTAGCAGTAGGAAGATTGTAGCAAGGCGAGATGTGAAGTTCATGGAAGACAAAGCTTTTTGAAGATCTCAAGAGATGCATGCAGGTGATCAGGCAATAGATGTTTCGTTAGTCCAACAACAACAGGGACAACAGTTAGGACAAGTAGGAGGATAGTCAGAGGGATCGAGTACAATGACTAGTACCAGTATCTCCTCAGGAGTAGGAGATCGAGGGAGTTCTCAGCAGATAGAGCAGCAAGAACAGATTGAACCTCCCACCACCAGTGTCAGAACCAGTAGGGAAGTGTGTCAGACTTTGAGGGACGTAGAGGAGTTTTTCGGAGCTCCTAGAACCAACAAGAGGCAGCGCAGACAACCTGACAGATACCAGGCTTTGGTAGCTCAGATTGTAGAACCCTCCAGCTTTCAGGAAGCCACACAACATCAGGTGTGGGTGGATGCCATGGTAGAAGAATACAATTCTATAATGACTAATGATGTTTGGGAGGTAGTTCCTAGACCAAAAAACAGATCAGTTGTAGGTTCCAGATGGATCTACAAGGTCAAGTATGCTTCTGATGGCAATGCAGAAAAGTACAAGGCTAGATTCATGGCAAAGGGGTATGCACAAAAGGAAGGGATAGACTATGAGGAGACCTTCGCCCCAGTTGCTAGATATACCCCTCTCAGATTCGTTATATCTCTAGCAACGCAGATGGGATGGGAGATTCACCAGATGGATGTCAAGACAACATTCTTGAACGGGGTGATAGAAGAAGAGGTGTACATAGAGCAACCTAAAGGCTTCGAAACTCATGGGAAGCAAACTCATGTATGCAGGTTAAAGAAATCCATATATGGGCTCAAGTAGGCACCCAGGGCATGGTATGGTTGGATTGATAGTTATTTGCAGCAGTTGGGATTCATCAAGAGTGACGCTAATCCTAATCTCTACTATTTGATGGTGGAGAATGGGCCTCTCATTCTGGTTTTGTATGTAGATGACCTATTTTTAACAGGATCATCATGGCTCATAAAGTATTGCAAAAGGAACATTGAAGTAGAATTCGACATGAAGGACATGGGGCTATTGCACTATTTCCTAGGATTGGAAGTATAGCAGAAGAATGGAGAGATCTTCCTTGGGCAAGGAAGATACGCTACAGATATTCTGAAGTGATTCAGAATGTAGGATTTCCAACCCATGGCAACACCCACGATCACCAATTGG
This sequence comes from Pinus albicaulis, assembly GCA_034641835.2. Classification (NCBI taxonomy): domain Eukaryota; kingdom Viridiplantae; phylum Streptophyta; class Pinopsida; order Pinales; family Pinaceae; genus Pinus; species Pinus albicaulis. Next base: position 374,509,644 of record CM076581.1, read on the forward strand.
AAGAAGATAGATTCATCAGGGGACAAGGAAGTTGACCCTACCTTGTACAGACAACTCATTGGGTCGCTCATGTATCTAGTCAACACTAGGCCAGACATCTGTTTCGCTATTAATACCCTTAGTCAGTTCATGGTGGAACTGAAAAGGGTACATTGTGCAGCACCTAGGAACATTCTTAGATATGTGCGTGGAACAATTGGATATGGGTTGAAATACACTCGAGGAGATGATGCCAAATTGAGCGGATTCACATATGCAGATTGGGAAGGTAGTTCAGTGGATAGGAAAAGTACCTCCGGGTTCTGCTTTAGTGTTGGATCAAGGATAGTCTCTTGGTGTAGCAGGAAGCAGAAGTCAGTGGCATTGAGCTCAGCAGAAGTTGAATATATGGCAGCCAGCACAACTACATGCGAAGCTATATGGCTTAGGAAGCTGCTATTGAGTTTGTTTAGGAAGAAGATGGGAGCGACCAATGTTTACTATGATAATCAGAGTTGCATAAAGTTTTCTGAGAATCCAGTATTTCATGATAGGTCGAAGCATATTGATATCAGATGTCATTTCATCAAAGACTGTGTCCAACGTGGGGCAATCCAATTGCAGTATGTCCTCACAGGAGATCAAGTAGAAGACATACTCACGAAAGCTCTAGGGAGCTAAATTCATGCAGTTTAGGGAACATATGGGTATGGTGGAGAACCCGTTTTAGTAGCAGGAACAGATGGATTCTCAGTTGCAGCAGCAACATATGAGAGGGAGTTGCATTGCAGAAGCACTAGTTGGGAGCAGTACAGCAGAGTCAACAACAACACAGATGCAACGCATAATTGGAGTTGTGCAATAGTTGGTGGGCATTGAGGCCAAACATCAGTAGCGCAACAGGAGATGGTGTAGAATCAAAGTATTGCTATTAGGAGGGCAGTGATACTAGAGCACATTCCTCGCTAAGAGGGAATGTTGATTTTTGTAGCATCGGATGTGCTCTAGCTTCGAGAATTTGCAGAAAGGCTAAGACACATGTATTCGACAAGACCCAGAAATCGTTTGGAGAAATTCCACCTAGAGATGGCTTAATTAAAATAATTAATCAGTTTTTTAATATTTCCTAAGTCTAAACATAGGAAATATGATTAATTAAAAAGTATTAATTAAGTTAGGTGCAAATCCTCTAGAGAAAGGCGTCGATAAAGTCTTAGTTAATCTTAACCATAGATTAAGTTTTAATCGTGGCTGTTGAAGTCTCAATGAGAGATTATAAGAAGAACTCGATGGGCACTTGGAGAATACACCAGTGCAATTACTCAGTTGCCCAAGCAGATCAATTTTCTCAGCAGCTGAAGTTCAGTAGAGGAGATAGAGCCAGTGGGTGAGTTGTAGGTGAGAGAGAGAGGGTATCAACAGTAGTCTGTGAGTGCAGGACGAATTCAGAAAGGGCCAGCGTGAGGAAGTTTGTAGTACACCAAAGCACTGCGCAGTCACTACGTAGAGGGTGATGTAGTTAGACAAACGTAAGGGTAGAGGGTCTGTTTTGGGGTTAGTTGATCGTTGTGGAGAGTGAGGAATTTATCAGTAAATTTATCTCAGTGTTTTTCTTCTATTTTGGTGTCTGAATTTTTGTACATAAATTAATGTTGAAGATTAATAAAGAAATCTTTATTTGCTGTGCCGGTTTTCCCGCATTATGTTTTTCCGAGGACAATTGTCCAAAAATAACTATGTCAAAATCTTTATGTGTGTGCTAGAATTTCTCTAAATTTCCAACATTTATTTTTCTTTTCATTATTTATTTTGTGAACGCTGCAATGTATATGTTTCGATATTTTCCATAGGAAACTGCAAAGAATTTGTTTAATTAATTTAACAATAGAAGAAACATTAACAATATTGCAATAGGATTTCGGATTTCAGAATTTTCAGTGTAACCATCTCATCCAACTTCGTTGTTGTCCTATCAGGTAAATCTGCAGGTACTCCTCCAACCACTTGTTGACTATCTCAATCTGTCCATCCTTCTAGGGGTGGTAACTGCTACTAGGAGTGAGCTCAGTGCCCACCAATCTGAAAAGCTCCTGCCAAAATGCCCCCATAAAGCGGTTTCCACTGTCACTAACTATGGTCTTAGGAAGACCATGCAAACAAAAGACCTCTTAGAAAAACAACTCTGTGACTTGCGAAGGGATAGCAAAGAAATGCGCATACTTCGTCAACCTGTCCACCACCACATAAATGCAATCACGACCCCGCACCATGGGAAGCCCTGTGATAAAATCCATAGAGATACTTTCCCATTTCCCCTCCAGAATGGGAAGTGCCTATTGTAACCCAGCTAGATGGATCAATTCCCCCTTGTTCCATTGACAAGCCTTATACTCCTGTACATGCCTCAACACGTCCCCGTTGATGCCCTTCCACGTCAAAATGCTCCTTGACCATCTTGTAAGTCTTCAGGATCTCCTGATGTCCCAAAAAATGTGGATCATGGGCTTCTTGGAGTATCCTCTCCCTCAACTGTGAATCTGGTAACCAAAATATGCGCCCCTTGTAGTAAATGACATCTGCCATCACCGATAGCGTCATCCCCATGAGTACCCTCCAAGATCTCACATGCCTGCTAATCCTTGGAGTACTCTACCAAAAGTTGTGCTTTCCAATCATGGCATATGCTCATGAGTGAAAGTGACACGAGTCTCCTAGATAATGCATCTACCACTACATTGTGCTCTCCCTTGACATACTCTATGTCGAAGTCATAGGCTTGGATCCTGTTGTCTTGCATTGAGGCCCTTCTGCCCTAGAAAATGGCAAAGACTGTTGTGATCAGTCTTCACTCTAAACTTGTTGCCCACCAAGTAATGCCAGAATTTGGCCAATGCATGCATAATGGCCAACATCTCCCTGTTATAAATCGAGTAGAGCCTCTCGTGCGAGAGGAGATTCCAACTCTCAAAAGCAATGGGATGACCACCCTGTGACAGTATTGTGCCCACACCTTCACTTGATGCATCACACTCCAAGGTGAACAGTTGGGTGAAATCAAGGAGTGCCAGTACCGGGCAATTGCTCATCACCTCCTTGAGGTGCTCGAATGCTGCTTGTGCCCTGTCTGCCCATGTGAATGCCCCTTCTTGGTCAAATTGGTGAGGGGAGCTTCCAACTGTGACTAGCCATTCACAAACTTCCTGTAATAGGTGTTATGCCCACAAAACCCGTCAACTCAGTCGCATTCTGAAGCACTGGCCGATCCCGGATGGCTTGAATCTTCTCCTAATGCACCCTCACACCATCCTCTCCAATGATGTACCCAAAATAGAGCATCTCTGTCAACCGAAAGTCACACTTGGACAACTTAGCATAGAACTACTACCCCTCCAAGATCTTGAGCACCTCCTCCGGATACTGCAAGTGCTCCTTCCAGGTCTTGCTTTATACCAATATGTCATCAAAGAAAACGAGGACATAACTTATCAGCTGCCCTTGAAATACATGTTTCATGCATGACTAAAATGTAGCTGGTGCGTTGGTTAGCCCAAAGGGCATCACCAAAAACTCAAAATGCCCATAATGGAAGTGGAAAGTTGTCTTGGGGATATCTTGCTCACACAGTTGGATCTAATGATACCCCGAATGCAAGTCTGTCTTAGAGAAGTACTTGGCTCCTCTAAGCTCATCCCTCAACTCGTCAATTCGGGGAATCGGGTAACAGTTCTTCAGAGTCTTCTTATTGACGGCCTGATAATCAATGCACATCTTCAACGTGCCATCTTTCTTCTTCACCAGGACAACTGGTGAAGAGAACGTGATAGAATTGGGCCTGATATGCCCCAATGGCAACACCCCCGACTCTAGGTCATTGGTGTGCTCAAATCCTTTCTCAGGTGGCCGTCCTAGTGGGATGTGTCCCCAAATACTGTTGGGCACCTGTCCAAGATAGCCTGAATATGTGGGTGAGGTGGCTTGGGCTGACTCCCAACCTCAAAAATCCTCAACTCCATGGCCCACAAAGTCCCCATGTCTCAAATCAGCCTCCATTCGGTGTGCTGATACTGTTTGTGGTGGGTACGAATGCATGCCCTCAAAAAAACCAGCTTCCCATCTGGCCCAACGAACTCTATTTCCATCTTTTGCCAATTAGTCATCACCCGCCCAAGAGAGTAGAGCTATTGAACACCCATCACCACATTCCTGTTCGATACATCCACCACGAAGGACTGATTCGTCACCGAGTAGTTCCCCAAGGTCACTATCAAAGTGGGGACGTATCAGTTACATTGCATGGTCCTATCACAAGGACCAAAAATGCCTCAAACTTCTCTGTGGTAATACCCTACCTTTGAACCATCTGTCTGTGGAATGCATGCCCCTCAAAACAACCAGCTTCCCATCTGGCCCAATGAACTCTATTTCCAGCTTTTGCCAATTAGTCATCACCTGCCCAAGAGAGTAGAGCTACTGAACACCCATCACCACATTCCTGTTCGATACATCGACCACGAAGGAATGATTCGTCACCGAGTAGTTCCCCAAGGTCACTGTCAAAGTGGGGACGTATCAGTTACATTGCATGGTCCTATCACAAGGACCAAAAACCCCTCAAACTGCTCTATGGTAATACCCTGCCTTTGAACCATCTGGGCATCTATGAAATTGAGGGCGGCCCCACTGTCTACCAAAACTGAGACACGCGGCCCCTGCACTATCCCTTTGATCTTCAAAGTCAAAAATTTGGGCACCCCACGCAATGAAGCAAGGAATCTGCCAGCTGGTGTGAATGGTGCTCCCCCTAGTGGTTGTGATAGAGGTGGTCCCCTCGCTGCATGTGTCTCGTTGTCAGCCCCGCCTGTCTCCAATTCTACGCCATCCTCCTGGTCACTGTTAGAGAAGATCTTAATGTAATGGGCCTTGCTCGCTGTGCATCTATGACCTGGTGCCCAAGGATCCTCATCCAACTTTGCATGCCCCTGGTTAGCTCTTTGTGGTAGTAGAGGCCTAGTATCACGACCCTTGGGAGGGAAAGGTGCTCATGGTGGGATCAGTGCCCTAGTCTTTGGGATTGCGTTTTGCAAATCCCGAGTGCAAGCCACGACCTTCTGCAGTGTGACTGGTCTGTGAGACCTCACCAGCTTGCGTAAAGGTTCAAGCAACCCCTTAACAAAAGTGTAAACCCTCCTGGCCTTTGGCAAATTCGGCACCATCACGGATACTCTCAGGAACTTCGATATGTACTGCTCAGGGTTGCCGGTCTGTTTGAGCTGTGTGAGCTCTCTAAAATGGGCCTTTGGGTCCCTTCGTTCAAAATGATCTATCACCTTCCATGTGAAGTCCTCATAAGAAGTTATGCTTGCATGCCCAAGTGTAGTCACCCCATGGAAACACCAGCCATGGGCTTCACCCTCCAATTGTAGAGTAGCCATCTTGATGGCCTCTACCTTCATCATCCGACTGAGCTGGAAATCTGTGTCCCGCTTCTCCACCCAAGCCCTTGTTGTGCACTTGGATGTCCCATCAAAAGTGGAGAGATACATCTTCCCAATGGTACATTGCAACTCCGAATTGTGTGTAGTGAAACCTCTTGCGCTTCTGCCCTTTTCATTTTGCTTGAGCTGTAGTAATCTCGGAAAGACAATGCAGCTCGAAACTCCTCTCCCATAGACTGCCACTCACAAAAATAATCCCCCATCGGCATGTCATCCTGGCCACCCTGCTCACCAGCTCCTGAGGGCAAAAATGTGGGCAACGTGGTCTTGGTAGGCCCATTGAAAGCGTGTGGGTGAGTCTATGGGGAGTGGTGGTCATACTGGTGGGAAGCCCCAAAAGTCTCCCTAATAAGGAACTCATATTGGAAGCCCTTGTCCTGGTTCTGCTGCTTGAATTCCTCCAATATATCTTTCCTCTTGGCCAAAGTACTCAGGACCTTCAAGAGGCTTTCAAAAGCTAACTCCTCTTTGCTTTTTGGCTTGGCCATGTCTGTTACCATCACTATCTACTCCTAGGTTTCAGTGTTCGGAGTGATCTCCAATTCCCTCTCCCTAATTCGATACCTCTTGTTAATTTTGGGTAACTAGGTCCAAACTCTATGTTGCACTGCTCATATGATGATGATTAATTTTTTTTAGGATTCCTCTTTCAGAGAGGTGAAAGATTGATCTAAAGATTTGTAATGTAGGCTCACAAGCCTAATAGATGTGTCACACACCCTCACTGACTGATATAAATTGGAGAGACTTGGAGATCATTTGCTCATCAACTCATCGCAAATTCTCTCTTGTGATCTGATTGGTTCGATCAGCCTTTGGAGCCCTCTTTCTCTCACACGTGCGGAGCTGAAGCTGGGAAAAGTGTGGACTGTTCTAGGGTTGTTATGCTGGTGCGTTGACTGTGGTCAAAGCTTGGAATTTTGACCTCATTTAAGTGCAGAAATTTCGATCTCTTGAGGCTGCATTAGAGGGCACAAAGATCGAGGAAATGCAAGACCGTTGATCGCAACCCTAATCTGCAGCGTTGAATTTTTTGGAGCAGTCTTTGAGGGGTGTGTGTGACACTTTGAGGGTTGGCTAATCTGATGTTGAGAAAGACTTTGCTAGCTGGTGCATCTAGCTGACTACCGTAACGCACACTACTCCCTATCTTTGCTAGACAAGAAGAATTGTAAATTCTGATCTATATTATTGGCTTGTCTTCTATTGATCTATTATTATGTTCTATCAACATTTTACTTTCATGTTTATGTGATTGCTAAATTGAATCGGGCCTATAAGAAAGATTGAAGTAAAACTGCATTAAGCATAGAACATACCATGTTTGTCTAAATTTAACATGGTATCAGAGCTAAGGTGAAGACAAAGCCCAAGCTATTGTGAAAAGCAATCATCGAAGAAGAAACCATTCAATCCTATTTTATGAGGCTCACTGAAATCAAGAATAATCTCCTAGCTATTGGAGAAGAAATAGCTGATCACGAAATGGTTCTCATTGTGCTTGGAGGTCTCCCCCGTGATTGGTATGTATTCAATACTACTATTCTTAATAATAATGTGATTCTTGATTTTGATGAAATATTGACGAGATGCACTCAAGAGGAGCCAGGAATGATGGAGAGAGATCATCCCTCTAATGGAAATGGTGGTGACCCTACTGCCTTCGCCGCTGATGCAAAGAAGAGGAACAATGGTGGTCCGAGAAATCAAAACCATGGAAGAGCGGGGCTCAAAGGAAGGGAAGGGAGATGTTACAAGAGAGTGCCCCAATAGAAGGGACTCTCCCAGGGATGATTACAACAACAACTCCAGGGGGAATGGCAATCAAAGGAACAATAGGTTCAAAGGAAAGAGGAAGCCTCCCTCCGATTGTAGTGGAAATGGGCAACCTTTCAAGAGGTCAAGAAATTCCAGCTATGATGAATCTAATGTTGTTGATAATAAGAAAAATGAATTTATTCTTGTATCTCCCCTCTTTGATGCATCTCCTCCCGACACCTTGGATCTGGTTGATTGATAGTGGTGCTTCAAGGCACCTCAGTGGTTATAAAAAAGCCCTCTCTGATTTGATTGAGAAAGATACTAATCTGGAAATTATCCTTGGAGATAATGCCACCTATCCCGTGAAAGGGACAGGGACTGTGACCCTTCATCTATCTCAAGGTCAAGTCCTCCGTTTACAAGATGTTTTGTACGTACCTGATTTGAAGAAGAACCTTGTGTCTATTTCGGCAATGGAAGACAAAGGATTCAAGGTAGCATTCGTTGATAGAAAGGTACACATCTGGAAGAAGAACTTCAAAGAAGCTCTTACTATTGGTTTTAGAGTTTGTACACTCTACCAGGTTGGAGGAAGTCCATTGGGAGCTATGTCATGTGATACAACTCTTCAAGCTGAGTTATGGCACCAGAGGTTTGCACACCTTCATTACAAAGCCCTTCTCGAAGCAAGGAAGGTGGTGACAGGGATGCTAGAGTTTAAAGATGATCATGAAGGTATATGTCAAAGTTGTGCCGAAGGGAAGCATACAAGGGGACCATTCCCCTCAAGTGTCACAAAGACATCTGATATCTTGCAATTAACTCATTCTGATTTAGCTGGTATGCTGCTCGTGACATCCTTGGGAGGATGTTCCTATTACATGAATTTTCTAGATGACTTCTCTCGCAAGACCTAGATATATTTCTTGAAGAAGAAGGACAAAGCTTTCAAATGGTTTTGTACCTTCAAGGCCTTGGTGGAAAATCATATCGGGAAGAAAATCAAAATTTTGAGGATCGACAATGGGATCGAGTATGAGTCAAATGAGTTCAATGACTTTTGTAGAGAAGCTTGCATTAAGAGGGAGACCACAACTGTGTATACTCATGAGCAAAATGGTGTTGCTGAAAGAAAGAACAGGACCATTGTGGAAGTTGTCCGCGCCATGCTATATGACCAAGGTCTTCCGAAGTTTCTATGGGGAGAAGTTGCGAACGTTGCTGTGTACGTTCAAAATAGATGACCGCATTCCGCTTTGGACTCCAAAACTCCTGAAGAAGTCTTGTCTAGTAAGAAACCTAATGTTTCTCATTTTAGAGTTTTTGGTAGTCCTATTTCTTTTCATGTGCCAAAAGAAAAGAGAAGCAAGTTGGATGCTTCTAGAAAGAAGGGAATGTTTGTGGGCTACAGTGAAACTTCCAAGGCATATAGAATCTATGTGCCTGGTCAAAGAGAAGTGGAGATATGCCATGATGTCACTTTTGATGAAGATGCTGCCCTCAAGAAAGTAAGAAATCTTTCTAGCTCAAAGGAATAAAAAGAAGAAGAAGAAGCTAGAAGGTAGGAAGAATCGAAGGATGAACCATTGCCCGATGTTGAAGGACCTATGGATCTTATTGATCCACCTCCTTCAAATAAGAAGAGATCCTCATGGCTCAGGGACACTCTCGAAGATGCCGAGAGACATATTGCCCCAACGAGGACATTCCGTGAAAGCAAGAAGTTGGATAGATACCAAGGGTATCTAGCAGCCATGAGTACAATTGTACAATCTGAGCCTAGATCATTTAAAGAAGTCGTAAAGCATCAAGTTTGGAAGGATGCTATGCACGAAGAATATGAGTCCATTATGAAGAATGATGTCTAGGAAGTGGTCCGGAGACCAAAGGATAACTCTGTTGTCACCTCGAAATGGCTCTTCAAGATCAAGCATGGACTCGATGGAAGTGCTGAAAAGTACAAGGCAAGATTTGTTGCCCGAGGCTTCTCTCAAAAAGAAGGCTTAGATTATGATGATATATTTGCACCTCTCGCCTGCTATACCACGATCTAATCTATTATTGCCCTTGCTGCAATGCAAGGATGGAGTCTCCATCAAATGGATGTGAAGACTGCTTTTCTTCATCGTTTAATAAAGGAAGAGGTTTATGTGGAGCAACCTCTGGGGGTTGAAGTCCAAGATAGGGACACCTATGTATGCAAGTTGAAGAAAGCCCTCTATGGGTTGAAGCAAGCCCTCAAGGCTTAGTATGAAAGGATAGATAGCTACTTGATGAAGCTGGACTTGACTCAAAGTAACGGTTATCCAAACCTTTATTTTAAGGTTGATAGAGAAAGGCCTCTCATTCTAGTTCTCTATGTGGATGATCTCTTCTTGACAAGTGTTGACCCTCTCATTCATCAGTGTAAGAGGGAGCTAGCTTCCGAGTTTGAGATGAAAGACCTAGGACTGATGCATTACTTCCTAGGCTTGGAGGTCTCGCAAAGGCCAGGCAAAATTTTCCTTTCTCAAGGAAAATATGTTGTTAAGCTGCTGGAGAGATTTGGTATGGTGGAATGTAAGTCTTTGTCGACACCGATGGAACTCAACTTTAAGAAGTTGTGTGGAAACATTGTTGGGCTCGATCTGGGAGATCGCATCGAGTATCGACAACTCGTGGGGGCCCTGATGTTCTTAGTGAACTCCCATTCGGACGTATGTTTTGCAGTGAACACTTTGAGTCAACATATGGTTGAACCTCATCACATTCACTGGTTTGGTGCCAAGAAACTATTGAGATATCTTCGGAGCACAATCAACCATGGGTTGAGATACACTGTCGAGAGTTTGAGACTCCATGGATATACTGATGTTGATTAGGCTGGCAGTGTGGTGGATTGCAAGAGCACATCTGGATGTGACCTTGCGTTCTGCTTCGATATCTTGGATGAGCAGGAAGCAGAAATCAGTAGCTTTGAGCACTGTTGAGGCCGAATACATTGCAACGAGTATGGCCTGTTGTGAAGTTGTTTGGTTGAGAAAGCTCTTTAGTGAGTTGTTTGGGCATGTGCTAGATACCACCGTTATCCTTTGTGATAACCAGAGTGGGATTCGTCTTTCTGAGAATCCCGTGTTCCACGATCGATCCAAGGATATTGATATTAAGTACCACTTCATTCGGGATATGGTACAAAAAGGCGTCGTAAATGTTAATTTTGGGCAACTAGGTCCAAACTCCATGTTGCACTGCTCATATGACGATGGTCATATTTTTGTTGGATTCCTCTTTCAGAGAGGTGAAGGATTGATCTAAAGATCATCTTGATCGGATGAGCAGAACATTGATTTTGAATTTATTTTCCACATGTGCAAGGTCGGTTAGATTTATCCCACATGCCTAAGAGATGTGCCACACACCCTCATTGATGAATATAAATTGGAGAGACTTGAAGGTCATTTTCTCATCATCTTATCACACATTCTCTCATTGTGATCTGATTGGTTCGAGAGCCTTTGGAGGCCTTTTTCCCTCACACGTGTGGAGCAAAGATGTTGTTTTCTGCGCTGATCTGTTTAGGGCTTTCTGTTTTCTGCGCTGATCTGTTTAGGGCTTTCTGTTTTCTGCGCTGATCTGTTTAGGACTTTTCTGCTGCAGCATTGATCGTGGTCAACCCTTGGTCGTTTGACCTCAATCTTCTGCAGAAATTCCGATTTTAGGAGGCCATACAACTGGGCACTAAAATCAAGGAATTTCGGGTTGTTTGACCGAAGCCCTAGTTTGTTGCATTGACTTTTTTGAAGATGCCTGCGTTGGCTTTTCTACGTTGTCCTTGATTTGACTTGCGTTGACTTGTGATGAGCTGTCTTTGAGGGTTGTGGGTGTGACACATGAAAGTGTTGGCTGACCGAGAAAGACTTTGCTGGTTGAAGCATCCTGCTGATCGCCGTAACACAACAATATCTCATATCTTTGCTGGACATAAGGAATTGTAAATATGATCTATTTTTGGCTTGTCTTCTATTGATCTATCATTGTGTTCTATCAGCATTTTACTTTCAAGTTTATATGATTGTTGTTTTGTATTGGGCCTAAGAAAGATTGAAGTAAAAGTGCATCAAGCATTGAACACCATTGTTATCTAAATTTAACATGGTTTCAGAGTTGAGGTGAAGACAAAGTCCAAGAGTTCAAGCTAGTGTTAGAAGCTATCTTTGAAGGAAGAAAACTTGCCAAGGACAAATGGCCTCCTCAACCTACAAGGGTTTCAAGGCTGATGATAAATTGACTGATAAGTCTGATTATCATGCATGGAAGATGTCCTTGGATTTGGCGCTAGAAGATCAAGATGTCATAGACAATGTACAGGGGAATATTCAAGAGCCTCCATCAAATGCAGCTGCTGCCATGAAGACAAAGTATAGAAAAGGGGAAATCAAAGCAAAGATGATTATCCAGGATTCTATTAATAAGCATTTGGTTGCTTACATTTCTGAGTTGAAGACATCTAAGGAGATATATGATAGGCTGGTGAGCATGTTCAGGGCCAGCAATGCTAATCAAATCCTCTTCTTCAATAATCAATTGAAGAATATCAAGAAGGGTAAGGATGAATCTATTCAATCCTATTTTATGAGGCTCACTGAAATCAGGAATAACCTCCTAGCTATTGGGGAAGCAATATCTGATCGAGAGATGGTTCTTATTGCACTTGGAGGTCTCCCCCGTGATTGGCATGTATTCAATATCACTATTCTCAATAATAATGTGATTCCTGATTTTGGTGAAATAATGACGAGATGCACTCAAGAAGAAACAAGAATGATGGAGGTATGCCTCTAATGGTAATGGAAGTTATCCTACTGCCTTTGTTGCTCATGCAAAGAAGAAGAACCATGGTGGCCCAAGAAATCAAAACCATGGTAGAGCAGGACCCAAAGGAAGGAAGGGAAGATGTTACACTTGTAAGAAGACTGGTCACTATGTAAGAGAGTGCCCTAATAAAAGTGACTCTCACAAGGATGATGACAACAACTTGAGAAGGAATGGCAGGAACAATAGGTACCAAGGAAAAAGGAAGGCTCCCTCTAATCGTAATGGAAATGGGCAACCTTTCAAGAGGTCAAGAAATTACAGGTACGATGAGTCTAATGTTGTTGATAATAAGAGAAATGATTTTATTCTTGTATCTGCCCTCTCTGCTGCATCTCCACCCAACACCCTGGATGTCTGGTTAATTGATAATGGTGCTTCAAAGCACCTCACTTGTTATAAAGAAGCCCTTTTTGATTTGGTTGAGAAGGATACTAATTTGGAAATTATACTTGGAGATAATGCCACCTATCCCGTGAAAGGGACAAGGATTGTGACCCTCCATTTATCTCAAGGTCAAGTCATTCGATTACAGGATGTGTTGTATGTACCTAATTTGAAGAAGAACCTTGTGTCCATTTCGACAATGGAAGACAAAAGGTTCAAGGTGGCATTCGTTTATGGAAAGTTACTTATCTGGACAAAGAACTTCAAGGAAGCTCTTTCTATTGGTTTTAAAGTTGATACACTCTACCAGGTTGGAGGAAGCCCATTGGGGGCTATGACATGTGATACAACTCTTCAAACGGAGTTATGGTGCCGGAGGTTTGCACACCTTCATTATAAAGCCCTTCCCGAAGCGAGGAAGGTGGTGACAGGGATGCCCGAATTGAGAGATGATCATGAATGTATATGTCAGGGTTGTGCCGAAGGGAAGCATACAAGGGGACCATTCCCCTCAAGGGTCACAAAGACAACTGATATTTTGCGGTTGATACATTCTGACTTATCTGGTATGCTGCCTGTGACATCCTTGGGAGGATGTTCCTATTACATGACTTTTACAGATGACTTCTCCTGCAAGACCTGGATATATTTTTTGAAGAAGAAGGACGAAGCATTCAAATGGTTCCATACCTTCAAGGCCTTGGTGGAAAATAAAACCAAGAAGAAAATCAAAGTTTTGAGGACCAACAATGGGATCGAGTATGAGTCAGATGAGTTTAATGACTTTTGTAGAGAAGCTAGCATTAAGAGGGAGACCACAACTGCGAACACTCCTAAGCAAAATGGTGTTGCTGAAAGAAAGAACAAGACCATTGTGGAAATTGCCCGCGCCATGCTATGTGACCAAGGTCTTTTGAAGTTTCTATGGGGATAAGCTGCGAACACTGTTGTGTATGTTCAAAACAGATGCCCGCATTCCGCTTTGGACTCCAAAACTCCCGAAGAAGTCTTCTCTGGTAAGAAACTTGATGTTTCTCATTTTAGAGTTTTTGGTTGTCCTGTTTACTTTCATGTGCCGAAAGAAAAGAGAAGGAAGTTGGATGCTTCTGGAAATAAGGGAATGTTTGTGGGCTACAGTGAAACTTCGAAGGCATATAAAATCTATGTGCCTGGTCAAAGAGAAGTGGAGATATGCCACGATGTCACCTTCGATGAAGATGTTGCCCTCAAGAAAGTGAGAAATCTTCCTAGCTCCAAGGAAGACAAAGAAGATGAAGAAGCAGGGAAGCTGGAAGAGCCGAAGGATGACCTGATGCCCAATGTTGAAGGACCTATGGATCCCATTGATCCACCTCCTTCAAATAAGAGAAGGCCCTCATGGCTTAGGGATACTCTCGAAGATGCTGAGAGACATATTGCCCCAAGGGGGACATTCCATGAAAGCAAGAAGCCAAAGAGATACCAAGGGTATCTAGCAGCCATGAGTACGATAGTACAATCTGAGCCTAGAACATTTGAAGCCGTAAAGCATCAAGTTTGGAAGGATGCTATGCACGAAGAATATGAGTCCATTATGAAGAATGATGTCTAGGAAGTGGTCCCAAGGCCGGAGGACAAATCTGTTGTCACCTCGAAATGGCTCTATAAGATCAAGCATGGATCTGATGGAAGTGCTGAAAAGTACAAGGCAAGGTTCGTTGCCCGAGGCTTCTCTAAAAAATAAGGTAAATTATGATGATATATTTGCACCTGTGGCCCACTATACCACCATCCAATCTATTATTTCCCTTGTTGTTATGCAAGGATGGAGATGGATGTGAGGACCGCTTTTTTGCATGGATCTATAAAGGAAGAGGTGTATGTGGAGCAACCTCTGGGGTTCGAAGTTCGAGATAGAGACACCCATGAATGCAGTTTAAAGAAAGCCCTCTATGGGTTGAAGCAAGCCCCCAGGGCTTGGTACAAGAGGATAGATAGCTACTTGATGAAGCTGGACTTCACTCAAAGTAATGCTGATCCGAACCTTTATTTTAAGGTTGATAGAGAAAGGCCTCTCATTTTGGTTCTCTATGTGGACAATTTCTTCCCGACAGGTGTTGACCCTCTCATTCATCAGTGTAAGAGGGAGCTAGCTTCCGAGTTTGAGATGGAATACCTAGGACTGATGCACTACTTCCTAGGCTTGGAGGTCTGGCAGAGGCCAGGCGAGATTTTCCTTTCTCAAGGAAAATATGTCGTGAATTTTTTGGAGAGATTTGGTATGGTGGACTGCAAGTCTGTGTCGACACTACTGGAACTCAACTTTAAGAAGTTGAGTGGAAACGTTGTTGGGTCCGTGCTAGCAAATCCTATGAGTATTGACAACTCGTGCGAGCCCTGATGTTCTTAGTGAACTCTCATTCGGGCGTATGTTTTGCAGTGAACACTTTGAGTCAACATATGGTTGATCCTCATCACATTCACTGGATTGGTGCCAAGAATCTGTTGAGATATCTTCGGGGCACAATCAACCATGGGCTGAGATACACTGGCGGGAGTTTAAGACTCCATGGATATACTGATGTCAATTGGGCTAGCAATGTGGTGGATCGCAAAAGCGCATTTGGATGTTGCTTCACCTTGGGTTCTGCTTCGATATCTTGGATGAGCAGGAAGCAGATATCAGTGGCTTTGAGCACCACTGACGCTGAATATCTTGCAGCGAGTATGGCCTGTTGTGAAGTTGTTTGGTTGCGAAAGCTCTTCAGTGAGTTGTTTGGGCATGTGCTAGATACCACCGTTATCCTTTGTGATAACTAGAGTAGGATTCGTCTTTCTGAGAATCTCGTGTTCCACGATCGATCCAAGCATATTGATATCAGGTACCATTTTATCCGGGATATGGTACAACGAGATGTCGTAAGGCTTGATCATATAGGAATTGATGAGCAAGTCATGGATATTCTCACGAAGCCCCTGGGGAAGGTCAAGTTCCTAACCTTCCGTGAGAAGCTTGGAATCGTGGAAAGACCCTATTATGAGGGTCTTGATTGAGTTGGACTATGAGCTCTGGGAGCATCAGGGGGCTTGGGGATAGCTTCTTGGAGCTATAAGCACATACAGGGTTAGGCTTGCCAAACCTTGTTGTGCTTCTACCCCACCGTTATGATATTGAGTTGGTTTGCCTCTCTCTAATCTGTGCCCCGCACACATCCTACCCATGGAGTTTCAGACTCATGGGAAGTACCTCTCATTTGGCCAATGAGGTGGGAAATGTGGATAGAGACCAATAGCAAGACCGATGGACGCATCGGATATTGCCGTACTCTCTATGTCTAGGATGGTATGTGTCCAACACCTTGATTTGGGATCAGGTATGATGAGGTTTTTACCTCTTAAACTGACTTCGGGTTAGTAGGAGACTCTTTTGAGTCCAAGAGGGGTTTTTCCCTCTAAGTTGACTTCGGGTCAGCTGTGTGTGATGTCTGTGTGACTCACCTTTTTGTTCTATCTGAAATAAAGAGCCAGCAAAGGATGACGCATGATGTTTGGTTTGGTACATGATGGATGGCACTTGTGGACAGATGGAGTTCTTCCTAGTTGAGAGGGAGTGTTAATTTTGGGCAGCTAAGTCCAAACTCCATGTTGCACTGCTCATATGACGATGGTCATATTTTTGTTGGATTCCTCTTTCGGAGAGGTGCAAGATTGATCTAAAGATCATCTTGATCGGATGAGCAGAATCTTGATTTTGAATTTATTTTCCACATGTGCAAGGTCAGCCAGATTTATCCCACATGCCTAAGAGATGTGTCACACCCTCATTGATGAATATAAATTGGAGAGACTTGGAGGTCATTTTCTCATCATCTCATCACACATTCTCTCATTGTGATCTGATTGGTTCGATAGCCTTTGGAGGCCTTTTTCCCTCACACGTGTGGAGCAAAGTTGTTGTTTTTTGCGCTAATCTATTTAGGGATTTTCTGTTGCAGCATTGGCCGTGGTCAACCCTTGGTCGTTTGACCTCAATCTTCTACAGAAATTCTGATTTTAGGAGGCCATACAACTGGGCACTAAAATCGAGGAATTTCGGGTTGTTTGATCGAAGCCCTAGTTTGTTGCGTTGACTTTTCTGAAGCTGCCTGCATTGAATTTTTTGCGTTGTCCCTGGTTTGATTTGCGTTGACTTGTGATGAGTTGTCTTTGAGGGTTGTGGGTGTGACACATGAAAGTGTTGGCTGACCGAGAAAGACTTTGTTGGTTGAATCATCCTGCTGACCGTCGTAACGCAACAATATCTCATATCTTTGCTTGACATAAGGAATTGTAAATCTGATCTATATTTGGCTTGTCTTCTATTGATCTGTTATTATGTTTTATCAACATTTTACTTTCAAGTTTATATGATTGCTATTTTGTATTGGGCCTAAGAAAGATTGAACTAAAAGTGTATCAAGCATAGAACACCATTGTTATCTAAATTTAACAGTAAGGCTCGATCACATTGGGACTGATGAGCAGGTCGCGGATATTCTCATGAAGCCCCTGGGGAAGGTCAAATTCTTAACCTTCCGGGAGAAGCTTGGAATCGTGGAAAGACCCTATTGTGAGGGTCCTGTCGGAGTTGGACAATGAGCTTTAGGAGCTTCGAGGGTCTTGGGGATAGCTTCTTGGAGCTATAAGCACACATGGGGCTAGGCTTGTAGAACCTTGTTGTGCTTTTTCCCCACCGTTATGATATTGAGTTGGTTCATCTCTCTTTGATTTAGCCTCGCACGCATCCTACCCATGGAGTTTCGGACTCATGGGAAGTACCTCTCATTTGGCGAATGAGGTGGGAAATATGGATAGAGACCAATAGCAAGACCGATGGACGCATCGGAGATTGTCGTACTTTCTATGTCTAGGATGGCACGTGTCCAACACCTTGGTCTGGGATCAAGTCTAATGAAGTTCTTACGTCTAAACTGACTTTGGGTCAGTAAACTAACCTCTGGTTAGTATGAGACTCTTTTGAGTTCGAGAGAGGTTTTAATCTCTAAGATGACTTCGGGGCAGCAGAGTGTGATGTCTTTGTGGCTCACCTTTTTGTTCTATTTGCGAAGAAGAGACAGCAAAGCAAGTTACGACAGGATGACACAGGAGTGCAAGATGATATATGATAGTACATGATGGTACTGATCACTAGATGGCACTAGTGGACAAATGGAGTTCTCCGTAGTTGAGAGGGAGTGTTAATTTTGGGCAACTAGGTCCAAAATCCATGTTGCACTGCTCATATGATGATGATTATATTTTTGTTGGATTCCTCTTTCGGAGAGGTGCAAGATTTTGATCTAAAGATCATCTTGTTTGGATGAGTAGAACATATATTTTGATGTTATTTTCCACACACGTGCAAGGTCGACTAGATTTGTAATGTAGGATCACAAGCCTAATAGATGTGTCACACACCCTCACTGTCTGATATAAATTGGAGAGACTTGGAGATCATTTCCTCATCAACTCATCACACATTCTCTCTTGTGATCTGATTGGTTCGATCAACCTTTGGAGGCCTCTTTCTCTCACACGTGCGGAGCTGAAGCTAGGAAAAGTGCGGACTATTTTAGGGTTGTTTTGCTGGTGCGTTGACTAGCGTTGATGGTGGTCAAATCTTGGAATTTTGACGTCCTTTAAGTGCACAAATTCCGATCTCTTGAGGCCGCATTAGAGGGCACAAAGATCGAGGAAAAGAGAGACCATTGATCAGAGCCCTAATCTACAGCATTGACCTTTTTTGTTGACCAGCGTTGAATTTTTTGGAGCTGTCTTTGAGGGGTGTGTGTGACACTTGGAGGATTCGTTGATCTGATGTTGAGAAAGACTTTGTTGGCTGGTGCATCTTGTTGATTGCCGTAATGCACACTACTCTCTATCTTTGCTAGACAAGAAGAATTGTAAATTCTGATCTATATTATTGGCTTGTCTTCTGTTGATCTATTATTATGTTCTATTAGCATTTTACTCTCATGTTTATGTGATTGCTAAATTGAATCGGGCCTATAAGAAAGATTGAAGTAAAACTGCATTAAACATCGAACATACCATGTCTTTTTAAATTTAACACCTCTGCCTTCGGTAAGTAACATTATGCCGGTCCTCTAAGGTCATAGGAAAATCCCACGGTTGAGCCAAGATCTGAGCTCTGATACCACTGTAGTATTCCTACTTAGGAAATACAGTGATAACCAAAGCAAAAACTGACATGCACACACAAAATTTCAGAAACATAATTAGACACCCAGAAAATCGCCAAAAATACCATCTGGTTGAGCCATTTTATTATATGGAGCAATAGTAAAATGGGGTATGAGAGGAGTGCACCTGGGCTTGCCAAAATGGGAAGCTAGACAAGCCCTAGGTAGAAAAGTACAATGCCTGGATGTAGAAATGAGCTGCTCCAACTATGCCCTGCGCTTTCCTAGGAAAATTGCTATGTCTGTTGGAAAGGACTTGCTGAAAGACCCTCCACTGATGGTCAGAAAATTCTGGGAAATTAACCCCAAACTCCTCTCCAAAAACCCAACAAAACCCTGAACGGGTTTGGTTTGGTTCTGACCCCCGAAATTGACCACCAAATATCACAACCTCCACAACTGGTTGGAAGATACAACCCTCCTAGAAAATATCTGTTGCAGCCCACCCAAATGGTGCCAAAATGTTGGGCTTTACTCCCTCGGATGTCTCCCTCAATTCCCCTGCTCAATCCAACTTCACAAGCCCATTCCTCAACTCCCACATGTGCCTAGAAATTATCCCCTACGCAGGTCCACGCAGTCACCAGAATGCCACGCTGTTTCAGCAAGGGCTTTCTTCAGCATTTCGTTGTTCCTTCCCCCAAAATCCTAGCAAATGATGATGCAAAGCTCCTTCGAAAGCAATATTTCTGCTCATTCACTGGCCCCAACAAAAAAGTCATACTCCATAACTATGCCCTGGAGACTGCTGAGAAACCTTGACTAATTGCCTGGAAATTGATGTTGAAAATGATCACAAGGAAATCGACTTCCCTCCTTGGGCTGACAGTTAAAATCCACCAAAGAAAGGGGTGAGAAACTCGCTCTAGAATATCGAGTGTAGACTCGGCTAAACAACTCAAGCGTGCTAGGTACAAGTGAATGTCAAATTGTCAAAATGCCCCCTATAGCTGCCATCCTCCTATTTAGAATTTTCTCCTTGGCTCCACATGTGGGTCGCTCCACCTAGCAATTTCGACCTCCCTCCTTGGCAATTTGAATTTCTCCCCAATTGGTGCGTATTTCATGAGGGGTGGCCCCCACATTCTAGTAGCCCCATAATTTTGGCCTGCTATTCTCCTAAGTATTTCCCAAAAGAACCTTGGCCCCCATAATAGTAAAAAATGCAAAATTGTGAGTCTCCCTTTAAATCAAAATTATTTTAGGAAGGGACATTATAGATTTTTTTGTGCAGGGTTGCAGAAAAGTTCGACTTGCCAAATTGATTGATTCCAATAGGCAGAGGGAGCAACAGTAGCCCAAATTTTCCTCGAGAGATTCCTTGTTTGGGCGCAGAAGGGTTTTGTAGTAGATGCTAGGGCAGAATCAATGTCGGGCGGAAGAGGCAGTGCACACAGAGAGAATTTTTCTTAGAGGGTTTCTAGCTTAGAAATACAAATTTCTAGTTGCAACTAACAGTAGCTGCTTAGAGATCAAGAGAGCTTGGAGGGAGCTTCCAACTATGTCATTTGGAAGACCATGTGTCCTTCCTGTTAGATGAACATGGCTTGAAGACCCCTTTGTAGAGAGCGTGGTGGCAGTATCAAATGATGCAGATCAGTTGAAAGAGTACAGGAAAGAGATGGCTAAGGCGAAGCAGATGATCTTGGATGGAGTCCAGAACCATATTGTTTCATATATATTTTGCAAGAACACTGCAAAGGAGATGTGGGATGCTCTCGCTCAGCTATATCAACATCTTGCCAAGTAGTGAAAGATGTTCCTGAAAGAAAAGTTGAGAAACATCAGGACGTATAAGGGAGAAGGCATTGATCCCTTTCTCACCAGAATTTACGAAATTTGGAATCAACTTGCAGCCATTGGGGAGGCTCCTCAAGACACAAAGCTTGTGCATTTGGCACTGAACAGTGTCTCAGAGGAGATCTTCGTCCAAGGCATTTTGGCACGAGATACTGTACCTAGGTGGGACAGGATGTGGTTAGACCTGCTGCAGGAGGAGATGAGGCAAGCACTTTTGAAGATCTCCATTAGTGGAAGCAATAGTAAGGGTTTGAAAGTTTAGAAGGAGGTCGAGAATGTGGCCCTTGCATCAAAGGGTCCCAGTCAGGGACATGGTACACAGGGGGAGAAGAAGAAAATGGAGGACCTATCTGAGGTCAAGTGCTTTAGGTGTGGTGAGTTTGGTCGCTACAGTACTCAGTGTCCTCAAAGGAAGAAGGACAAGCAGGAGAAGTAGGACCAGGCGACAACATTTGTAGCTATACCTCCAAGAGTGAGGTGGGACGATTCTGAGCTATAGTCCCAGAGTTGCGCAAAGGTTTGGTCAGGGTCTATTGAGGTGTCTTTCTCATGGATCATTACCTTGCTACACAGGCACACAATCATTAGAGAACTTTTAAGGTCTAAAATGGGCCTCCTAAGAAAAATGTACAACCAAAATAAACTTTATAAGAACCAATAGAATTCAAGATGATGATGTCAACCATGGGGGACGATTCACCATTTTTGGGGTAAAAAAGTAAAAGGAATAAAAAATAATAAAATAATAAAACTACTTTTTCAACTTGTATTTTCAACTTATCTCCCTAAGGTTTTTCTCAAATTTCAAGCAAGAGTACTCGTTGGATGCAAAATTTAATTCATCATCCATGGAGTACCCATGTTGCAATCACGTTTTTCATATATTTCTCATTTTTCGTGTAGCAAGGTCCATCGAAAGTATGCAACATGGGTACTCCTTGGATGAAGAATCAAATTCTGCATCACAATTTTTGTTTACCACCAGAGGTTTCCAAGGGGAAATCTCACCCTCTTCTTCAATGGACCACGAGTGTTGCCCTAGGGAAGCAAATTCTACTCTTGTTTGGTAGCTGGGAGAATTCCACGCAGTAGCACGAATTTTTGGCAACAGTGGGACGCAGAAAAAGGGAACTACGTAGGGCTTGGAGTGGTATTGTGCCAGAGACAAGAGATTCGTTGTTGCTTGGTTATTTTCTCACACAAATACTTGCCGGAAGGAGGAAAATTCCAAGAGCAGAATTGCTTTTCTCAGTGGAACAAATTGGGCTGGTTGGGCCTGTGTTTGTTTCCCCTGGACTGCATAGATTGTTGTGGAGTTATTTGTGGGGAGGCTCGATGAGTGGATTGAGGAGCAGGAATTGTTTAGGATTTGATTGGAGGGGAAATGGAAGAGAGTTCCTAGCCGTTGAGGAGCAGGAAACGCCTCAACTATCACAAGTGACATTTTCCAGTAGTAGAGGAGGGCGAAGCATTTTAGGGTCAATTTTAGAGCGTCAAAACTAGGACAACCCCTTTCTGGGTTTATTGAGGAGAGGCCAAGATTAATTTGGCAGAATTTTCTGGGCAGATTTTAGGGGTCAAACAGGGGTCCCAACTCAGCCAGTAGCTGGAGGAGCTAGGGGAAATTGGACCGAAATTATGAGATCAACATTTGGCCAATTCCTTTGTGGGTTTTTGTGGTTTATTGGAGGACAACCCGAGGTTAATTTCATGGAATTTTCTAAGTAGTGGAGGAGGCCCTAACAACCATTTCTTGCATCAACAATGCAGATTTCAGAGGGACAATGTAGAGCTCGGTTGGGGACAACAAGGCCTGTGTTCGTTTCCTCACGACTGCGCAGATTGTTGTGGAGCTATTTGTGGGGAGGCTCAATGAGTGGATTGAGGAGCTGGAATTGTTTAGGATTTGATTGGAGGGGAATTGGAAGAGAGTTCCTAGCCTTTGAGGAGCAAGAAACACCTCAACTATTACAGGCAACATTTTCCAGTAGTAGAGGAGGGCCAAGCATTTTTAGGGTCAATTTTGGAGCATCAAAACTAGGACAAACCCTTTCTGGGTGTTTTTGGGTTTATTGAGGAGAGGTCAAGATTAATTTGACATAATTTTCTGGGCAGATTTTAGAGTTCAAACAAGGGTCCCAACTCAGCCAGCAACTAGAGGAGCTAGGGGAAATTCGGCCGAAATTATGAGGTCAACATTTGGCCAATTCCTTTGTGGGATTTTGTGGTTTATTGGAGGACAACCCGAGGTTAATTTCATGGAATTTTCTGAGCAGCGGAGGAGGCCCTAGTAGCCATTTCTTGCATCAGCAATGTAGATTTCAGAGGAACAATGTAGAGCTCGATTGGGGACAACAACACTTGTGTCTGAGTAGCTGATTTCATCACCTGGGCATTGTTAGCTTGCCTTGAGCAAGCTCAATTGCATGCATTCTGATCTTATCTTGTACCCAACATTTATCTTAATAAAATGGCTTAGCTCAAAGCAAATTTTGGCATTTTCTAGGTGTTTAATGTGGTGTAATTTTATGTGTGTGTTTTTGCTATGTTTTCTTTGTTTACCATTGTAAATTTCCATTACGAATATTATACTCTTTGTAGAACATATCTTGTTGAGATCATCCATGTACCTATGTATATATGTAATTATGAATACCTCCCTAGTTAAGAGGTAACATTGAAGAATGTAACTAGTGTCGGTCTTCATAATTGTATTTAAGGCATGATGTAATGAAAGAAAAAGAAATGTTATAATAAAAGAAAATTTTGACTTATTAAAACATGGGTTTCATGCTTGGGTCAATAGTCAATAGGTCAAAAGCACCCATTGTGTGCTCTAGGGTTTGTGTCTTGAGTCAAAGTCAAAATCATGATATAATAGACCATTCTTAGGATTTATATGTCAAGAAAGAAAATTTATTTTATTGTAAATAGGTCTTATAAGTCTCCTACACCAAGTCAGTCTCCAATCCTTCAAGTCGACTTAAAAGGACAACCTCAAAGCAGTGTTTTAAAACTCTGACTTGGGTTCGGAACCGACCGAGGTTTGATTCTGACTCCGACTCCGACTCAGTATCGACTCTGCTAGTTCGGTTTCAATGACTTGGTATTGACTCAGCCGATTCGGTTTCAGTGACTCAGTATGGCTCAGGCGATCTAACTTGGACTCGGTCGAGTTGACTGGTTTTGTGATCGAACCGACCGAGTCAGTGACCGGTTCGGTCACAAAATGGCCTCCCGATTGGTTTTTCTACCAAGTCGGTCCGGCCAGTGGGTTGGCTTAGTTGGCTTGGCCAAATCCGAGTCAGTCTGGTCGTTTTTTAAAACACTGCCTCAAGCTACTATATGTTCAAGTATATTTGGCCTAGTGAGAGAACATACATTCATGATTCGATTTGCCGAAATAAGACAAGATGAAGTGCGAAGTATATGAAGGAGTATCCATCTTATTACAAAAAGAAAAGAAAAAAATCAAGCGAAGGAGATTAGAAGCCTAACAAAGTCCATCTTGTAACACACGTGTGTACTGAAATATCACAAGGCCGAAAAAGTGTAAGATTGTTGCAGAAGCAAGAAGAGAGGGCCAAGACCCTAGTTGATTTGGTGGAAGTCTGATTTGTTCATGGAGGTTGACTTGGTGGGAGAGATTGTGGTCGTGATCAAAAGAGGTCTTGGTTTGTCTCAACTTGATCTAATTTTATTAGTGGAAGAGTTTGGCTGGGTTTTACCCTTCATGGGGGCTTTTCCCTAGTTGTGCGCCTATCTCTGGTGTCTCTATTCTTGCATTTGTGATCTTCTTGTTTTGGCACTTGTCTTGATGATGGAAATGTTGATTTTTGTAGCATCGAATGTGCTCTAGCCTCAAGAATTTGTAGGGAGGCTAAGACACATGCATTGTCCAAGACCTAGAAATCGTTTGGGGAAATTCCACCCGAAGAAGGTTTAATTAAAATAATTAATTACTTTTAATGGATGCCTAAGTCTAAACTTAGGAAGTAAGAATAATTAATTGATATTAATTAAATCAGGTGTGAATCTTCTAGATGAAGATGAGGATCGGGTCCAAGATGATCTGAGCCATTGATTAGGATCTAATCTGGGCCGTTGAAGGTTCTACGAGGGATTAAAATAAGGAACTCGATGGGCACTTGGAGAACACATCAAGTGAGAGATCTAGAGATCGAATTCTCAAGAGAGCAGCGCAACAATTTCCTGAGAGACATCGAGTTGATTTCTTGTAGTGAGGGGCAAGGATAGTTGGCCGGAGAAAGTTTTTCCTGATCCGGTGAATACATTGCAGAGGAGGCAGAGAGAAGTTCAGAGAGGCTACGTAGTGTTGGGCAGCGCAGAGCTACAATGAGGCAACGCAGAGCCAGAGAGGAGTTCCGCAGAATTGTTGAGGAACAATCCAGATCTAGTGTCAGGAGCCGAGGTGTGAGATCGGAGGGCCAAAGATCCGAGATTCCAGTCAACAAAAGATCATCTGGAAGGGTGACACAGTCCTTAGAGGCTGTGACGAAGAGACAACGCAACGATTGCGCAGGGGCAGCGTGGGGCTAGCCATCCAAAGCCCAGATCAAAGTCAGATCGCTAGTGACATTCTGAGATAATTTCTCACTAACTTTTTGCCTGTTTATTCTCTGTATCAGATTTCCAGTTTTGACATCCAAAGATTTGTATTCAGAAACTACTGCATAATATTAAAACCTGCAGTTGTTGCACCGGTTTTCCCGCATTGGGTTTTTTCGGGGACATTGTCCAAATAATGGTGTCTATTGTGTGTGTTTATTTCCTACTTGCTCAGTATTTTGTTTCCGCAATATTTTTATTGTGAAGGCTGCAATAGAATTTATTTCGATGGTTACTGTGTAACATTGTAAATAACTTGATTCAGAATTAACAAGTAGAAGAAATAATATCAGTTGCTGCAGTAGGGATTCAGGATTCCAAATTTTCACAGGAAAGAACACTAATATATTGAAGAAGAACTAAACGACATCACAAGAACTTGTCAAGTAAAGAGAAATCATTTAAAGAATTCTAATTTAAATATTGCCCTAGATTTCTCAACACTAATGTCATTGGAATAGTCAAGAACTGTCGACAATTCTCTAGCAACAATGCCAGTTTGTTAGCACAAAAATCTGCAGTATAGAAGAATGATTGCTTTTGTAATCTGCGGTGAGAAATCAATGTAACATATAGGAATACTTGCCCAATGTGTCACCAATAAATCTCCTCTCTATTTGGGTTGATGCTTTCCAACCTTAGGGGGATGCCCCTAGATTTAAATGCGCTGAAATTACCATATAGATCTGCATAGATAACATGCAAAAATAGTTCAAGATAATTATTTGGCAAGCAGTCAAGCAACCAGAGAGATTATGAGAATAATTTGAAATTTAATGGTAGAAAGTTTCTCTTGCATTAGTGTTGAAATGGTAAAGAAAAAAAGGAGAAATGTACTCTAAGTGATAAGTATTACCAAAATGAAGGCCTCAATAAATCTCTAAATCATTGCACAAAGAAACCATAAAGTACCAACAAGTTTTAAGATCTAGAGAAAAGATCATAATTAAACTTTATTTTGCAGTAGCTAAAAGGTTGTTTGCATCATAGAGATAGGCACAGAACTAGTCCAAGGATATTCCCTGCGGAAAGTATAGAAGCTAGAATCGAACAAGAGATATTGAGAGAGAGATATGCTACTACTACGGAAAAGAAGATTCCAAGCGTCATACCTTCACTCCCTCCTCATTTTATCAATTCCTCTGGTGCACATTAGCTATGCATGAGGTCTCTCTAACCCTAAGTCACATGGTTCGGGTTTGAGTTCAAGTTTGGCAATGATTAAATTCGATTTGGGTTTGAATTTTTAGATGAGATTTGGCTTTACTTTCAGCTATATACATTTTTCATATATATATATATGTGTGTGTGTGTGTGTGTGTGTGTATAATGTTATATTTCATTGTAAAATTTATAATAATTTTACACTCATATTTTATATTTTATGTGACAATTTATTGGATATATATATATGTGTGTGTGTGTGTGTGTTACTTATAATTATTTTTCTATGTGGTTCATGGACCCCAGAGATTAGTGACCACTACGTCCATGGAATAATTATACCAGGCAGATCCACCCGAAAGGATCACTTCCTGTTGGCTCAACCACAGAGCTTGACCCCGAGAGTGTCGAGAGAATTGAACCTGTGACCTTTCAATAACAAAGGTTCTTTTAACGACGTGGACTCAACCAATTGAGCTAACCCTTGGGGCTATTATTAACTTATTATTATTATCTGATATTTATTCGGAGATTTCTTCAATAAGCGATAACCACCGAAGCTTGAAAACCATTATTTAACGTATGATATATATATAATAAATCATGTATAATATAAATAAATTAATAAATTAAAAAAAAAACTTGAATAACCACCTTAATTGTGGATAATAGTTTGTGAGCAGGCGCTCGTTAATTGTGACGTTACGGCCATAGCTAGAAGTGAATCGCAACCATTGCTAGAAGCCCATAGACAGGAATGCACAATCACCTTGTGCAACAAATTGACAGATCCATAATACAGAGATGAGGCCCAATGGTTAAAACTAGTTTGGTCAGCGTTATAGGAAAGACATGTAGAACTCATAAAGGCACGTGGAAAATTCCGATTAAAACCCACAACAACACATGGAAGCAGCTCGTGACGAAAAAACTCGTTAAACCCTTCATTGACCCAAAAAAATCTTGATTTTTTATTTGGGCTTTGCCGAATTTTGAACTTCAACCCATAAGGTACGTTAGTGAGTGACGTGGGATGAACTAGTCTTTAACTCCAGTTTAAGTGAAGATACACCTAGTCTAAGTAAAGATGAGTCTTGTTAACTTGAGGAAAGACTAGAGTGGAGTGTCCAAGCTCTTGAGTCCAAGTGGAGGTTTGTTGAGTAGATATGAGATGAACTGAAGCCATTAGTTTAATTTGAATGGAGTCCCTCCCCTCCTCTCTGGGTAGGCCTAATCCCGAGTTCCAAACTTCTAGGCTAGCAACAACTTTCATCCATCAAAGTGTTGCATTTCGACACCTATCTTCACCCAACCTTCAACTGCTCTTTGTCCTTCAAGATAGCTTGTCTAGGGCTACTTTGGGTAGCCAACATGCTGCCCTCCAACAAACCTATGGCACGCCATCCAATCACTACTGATTCGGCTCCTAGTATGGCATTTCTGTTAATTTTGGACAACTAGGTCCAAACTCCATGTTGTGATGCTCAGATGAAGATGCCAATATTTTTATTGGACTCCTCTTTTGGAGAGGTGCAGAATCGATCTAAAGATCATCTTTATCCGATGAGCAGAACATTTATTTTGAATTTATTCAAAATATGTGCAAGTCGGCCTAAAGGTTTGGAGCCCCAACTGTTGTGTCATACACCCTCATTATGGATATAAACTGGTCAATGTTGGAGGACATTTTCACTCATCACATCCTCACACATTTCTCTCTCCTCATATGATTGATTCAATCATCTTGGAGGCTCTTCTCTTCACACGTGGGAAATTGCAGAAAGGAGAAAATTTTGTTTTCGGCCTAGGGTTTACCGTAGCATTGACCAGTGTTGACTTTGGTCAACGCATGGTCAAATTGACTTGAAACTCTCCCATTCCTTCGATTTCATCAATCCGCACAATTCCCGACACTGGACGTTGAATTTGACTTGGCTGCGTTGACCTTGCTGCTACCGCTATTTTCCGTTGACTGTTGACTGACAATGTTGAATTTCGTTGACTTTTGGAGTTGACTATTTTGGTTGTCCTAGAGGGTTGTGTGACACTTCTGGTTGGTTGATTGTATTGAGACTTTGTTGGTTGAAGCATCCTGCTTACCACCGTAATGCACCAACACACTTATATATTTTAGCTTGTCTTCTGTCAATCTACTGGTATGTTCTATCAGCATTTTACTTTATTGTTTATGTGATTGCTAACTGATATTGGGAATTAAAAGTAAAGTTGCATCAAGCATAGATCATCTACAAAAATTTACATGGTATCAAAGTTGAGGTGAAGACAAAGCCCTAGTTTGTAGCAATCACCAAAGAAGAGCATGGGTTCCTCTAACGACAATGGCTTTAAGGCTGATGACAAATTGATTGGGAAGGATGACTTCCATGCCTGGAAGATGACATTGGATCGTATGTTGGAAGACCAAGATGTCATGGACTATGTGCAGGGTAAAATCCAAGAGCCTCCATCCACTGCAACTGCTACGGCCAAATCAAAGTACAAGAAGGGGGAAATCAAAGCAAAGCTGATGATAAGGGACTCAATTCATAATAGTCCGGTTGCCTACATCTCTGAGCTGGGCACATCCAAGGAGATGTATGATAAGTTGGTCAACATGTTCAAGGCCAATAATGCGAATCAAGTCCTATTCTTCAAGAACCAATTGAAGAATCTAAAGAAAGGCAGGGATGAGTTTGTTCAATCATATTTTCTGAAGCTGACCGAGATCAGGAATAATCTTCTGGCTATTGGAGAGACAATGGCTGATCGAGAGATGGTTCTCACCGCACTTGGAGGTCTCTCATCCGAATGGCATGTATTCAACACTACCATTCTCAATAACAATGTGATACCTGATTTTGACGAAGTACTATCGAGATGCGTACAAGAAGAGACAAGGATGAAGGAATATGAAAATGAAGGAAATGTTGCCTTCGCTGCTCATACTAAGAAGAAGAACTTTGGTGGTCCAAGGAACAAAGGAAGAGCAGGGGCCCAAGGAAAGAAGGGCAAGTGTTACACTTGTCACAAGCCAGGTCACTATGCTAGAGAATGCCCTTTCAAGAAGGATTCTCCCGATGATGATGACAACAACAACAACCGAAGGAATGGTAATCAAAGGAACAACAGCTTCAAGGGAAAGAGGAAGGCTCCCTCCGGCAGAAATGGTCAACCCTTCAAAAGGTCGAGAAATTCTAGGTATGAGGAATCAAATGTTGTTGATAAAAGAAATGAATTCATTCTTGTATCTGCCCTCTCTGCTGCATCTCCACCCGACACTATGGATGTCTGGTTGATAGATAGTGGTGCCTCAAGGCACATCACTGGGTTCAAGGAAGCACTTTATGACATGGTTGAGAAGGATGTTAATCTGAAAATTATCCTTGGAGATAATGCCACATATCCCGTGAAAGGGATAGGGACTGTGACCCTCCACTTGTCTCAAGATCAAGTCCTCCACTTGCAAGATGTACTATATGTACCTGATTTGAAGAAGAACCTTGTGTCTATTTCGACCATGGAAGACAAAGGTTTCAATGTGGCATTCATTGATGGGAAGGTGCGTATCTGGAAGAAGAGTTTCAAGGAAGCTATCACGATTGGGTTTAGAGTTGATACACTCTACCAGGTTGGAGGAAGTCCACTGGGAGCGATGACGTGTGATACTATCCGACAGACTGAACTATGGCACCGTAGGTTTGGACACCTTCACTAAAAAGCCCTTCCCAAAGCAAGGAAGGTGGTGACGGGGATGCCCGAGTTCTCAAATAATCAGGAAGGTGTATGTCAGGGTTGTGCCGAAGGAAAGCATACAAGGGGACCTTTCTCCTCAAGTGTCACAAATACATCTAATGTCTTGCAATTGACACATTCTGATCTATCAAGTATGCTGCCCGTGACATCCTTGGGAGGATGTTCTTATTATATGACGTTCATAGATGAATTCTCTCGCAAAACCTGAATATACTTCTTGAAAAAGAAGGATGAGGCTTTCATGTGGTTCCGTACCTTCAAAGCCTTGGTGGAAAATCTGACAGGGAAGAAGATCAAGATATTGAGGACCGAAAATGGCACTGAATAAGAGACGAACGAGTTCAAGCACTTTTGCAGAGAAGATGGCATCAAGAGGGAGACCACAACTGTCTATACTCCTGAATAGAATGGCGTTGTTGAACGAAAGAATAGGACCATTGTGGAAGCTTCCCGTGCCATGCTATGTGACCAAGGTCTACCGAAGTTTCTGTGGGGAGAAGCTACGAACACTGCTGTGTACATACAAAACCGAAGCCCGCATTCCGCTCTGGACTCCAAAACTTTCGAAGAGGTTTTCTCTGGTAAGAAACCTAATGTCTCACATTTTAGAGTTTTTGGATGTCTTGTTTATTTTCATGTACCAAAGGAGAAGAGGAGCAAGCTGGATGCTTCTGGGAAAAAGGGAATGTTTGTGGGCTACAGCGAAACTTCGAACGCCTATAGAGTCTATGTGCCTGGTCAAAGGGAAGTGGAGATATGCCACGATGTTACCTTTGATGAAGATGCTTCCCTGAGGAAAGTAGTCAATCTTCCGAGATCTGAGGAAGATCATGAAGCAAGGCCTGGAAACCAAGAAGAACCGAAGGATGAGATGATGCCCGATGCTGAAGGACCGATGGACCTGATTGATCCACCTCCTTCGATGAGGAAGAGACCATCATGGCTCAAGGACACTCTCGAGGATGCCGAGGGACATATGGCCCCAAGGGGGACATTCCGTGAATGCAAGAAGCCGAATAGATACCAAGGGTATCTAGCAGCCATGAGTACTATCGTACAATCTGAGCCTGGATCTTTTGAGGAAGCCGTAAAGCATCAAGTCTGGAAGGATGCTATGCACGAAGAATATGAGTCCATTATGAAGAATGATTTCTGGGATGTGGTTCCAAGACCAGAGGATAAAGCAGTTGTCATCTTGAAATGGCTCTACAAGATCAAGCATGGATCTGATGGAAGTGCTGAAAAGTTCAAGGCAAGATTCGTTGCCTGTGGCTTCTCCCAAAAGGAAGACATATACTATGATGATATATTTGCACCTGTGGCCCAATATACCACCATTTGATCTATCATAGCCCTTGCTACTACGCAAGGATGGAGTCTTCATCAGATAGATGTGAAGACCGCATTTTTGCATGGTGCGATAAAGGAAGAGGTGTATGTGGAGCAACCTTTGGGGTTCGAAGTCTAGGATCGGGACACTCATGTTTGCAGGTTGAAGAAAGCCCTCTCTTTGTTGAAGCAAGCACCCAGAGCTTGGTACGAGAGGATAGATAGCTACCGGATGAAGCTGGGCTTCACTCGTAGTAATGTTGATCCGAACCTTTACTTCAAGGTTGATAGGAAAAAGCCTCTCATTCTGGTGTTGTATGTGGACGACCTCTTCCTGACAGGTGCTGACCCTCTCATTCATCAGTGCAAAAGGGAGCTCGCTGCTGAGCTCGAGATGAAGGACCTAAGACAGATGCACTACTTTGTACTGCCCGGAGGTCCGTAGACCCGGGATCAAGTCTAGTGAGGTTTCGGAACTCCTACTAACTTAGGGTCAGATAAACCAACTTCGAGTTGGTATGAGACTCTTTGAGTCCTATAGAGGTTTCAAACCTCTGGGCTAAATTTTTCAGCCTAGAATGATGTCCTTGTGACTGACCCACCTTTGTTCTGAAATAAAGAAGCCAGCAAAGCAAGTTACGGTGGGATGACACACAATGTTTGGATTGCATAGGTATATGGAGTTCTCCCTAGTTGAGAGGGAGTGTTAATTTTGGATAACTAGGTCCAAACTCCATGTTGTGATGCTCAGATGAAGATGCCAATATTTTTATTGGACTCCTCTTTCGGAGAGGTGCAAGATCGATCTAAAGATCATCCTTATCCGATGAGCAGAACATTTATTTTGAATTTATTCAAAATATGTGCAAGTCGGCCTGAAGGTTTGGAGCCCCAGCAGTTGTGTCACACACCGTCATTGATGGATATAAATTGGTCAACGTTGGAGGACATTTTCACTCATCACATTCTCACACATTTCTCTCTTCTCATCTGATTGGTTCGACCATCTTGGAGGCTCTTCTATTCACATGTGGGAAATTGCAGCAAGGAGAAAATTTTGTTTTCAGCCTAGGGTTTACCGCAACATTGACCAGCGTTGACTTTGGTCAATGCATGATCAAATTGACTTGAAACTCTCCCATTCCTTTGATTTCCTCAATCTGCATTTTTTGGCACAATTCTCGAGGTTGGATGTTGACTATAACTTGGCTGTGTTGACCTTGCTGCTGCTGTGGTTTTGCATTGACTGTTGACTAACAGCGTTGACTTTCATTGACTTTTGGGGTTGACTGTTCTGGCTGTCCTAGAGGGTCGTGTGACACTTCTCGTTCGCTGACCGTATTGAGACTTTGCTGGTTGAAGCATCCTGCTGACTGTCGTAACGCACCAACACTTATATATTTTGGCTTGTCTTCTATCGATCTACTGGTATGTTTTACCAGCATTTTACTGTTTATGTGATTGCTAACTAATATTGGGGATAAAAAGTAAAGTTGCATCAAGCATAAAACATCTACAAAAATTTACAATTTCACCTACTCGGAATGTCATACACATGGAATCAATAGGCTGCTCCAACAAACTGATCCAACACTCATCAAAACTTTGACCCAACACTCCTCCCAAAACATTGTTGTCCTTCACTGTTAGCTTGCTGCTCCTGCAATTTTGGTTAGGGCACAATATGCAACCCTTAACCCTCCATGATGTCAACAAACTAAGCCCTTCTAGGGTTGCGGTCCACCTAGGAAAGACTCTCCTTGTGCCACATTGTCCCTTTCCTGCTTTGTCCACCTCAAGGCTGTTTTGGAGCAACCTCTATTTGCTGGCTATGGCCTGTGGCCTAGCACAACAACTAGTTGTAGTTGCAATCTTCTAAACAGGCCCAAACATCACCCTAACCAGCATCGTTATGCTCCTATCCTCCTCGGCCTAGCTGCCTGCCTTTCCTCCACCAAACCGCACTCAAGATCAGCCCATACGAATCTGTCTTTAGCCCATAAACAATCCCAACCATACGCTGTCACCTACAGCTCCTCCCATGCTGTCTAGGGCAAACTCCTCCACGCTGATCCTTCTCCTTTTGTTGCGGCTAGGCTCCTCTCTCCACCGAGTTCTCTTTAGAGGATGTGTTGCACACTTGTGGATGCTCAAATGACATGTTTTCACCCTTAATTTATAGACATATAAGGGGCTCCAACAAATCATGAAGAGACACACCTATTGGAGTATTTTACACCAAGCCTACATGACTTGGCAACCAATAATTACCTTATCAACTTCAAAAATTCATTTCTCTCTAATGACAACTCAGATTCGGGCGATTTTCGATTTGCTGGAATCGTATCGCCGAGCACTATCATCCTCATCCTTCAAATGTCATACCTTCGTCACAGTTTTGGCCCAAAACACGATGGTTTAAAACCCCACACTTGGGTTCCAAGCCCACAAGCTGCCCTTGTGGTGCTTTTCCCTCCAAACCCTGAACCCTTGGGCTTGGAGTACCTCCCAAGCTACACAAATCAACAGTCCCTCTTAGTGAGGGAGGTACCTGCATGACTAGGAAGTACTTTGTCTTTGTCATCGTTGCTCACAGCACTTTCCCAACTCCTGGCACTCACAATCCCAGCAATCCTTGTACAGTGAACTACGCCCTTCTCTGAAGTGTCGCTGTCACTGGAAGCCTCCTACTTCTTCTTCTTCTCATGTATCGCTTTCCAATCTTGCCATGATTTCTTCTTGCCAGATGTGGAAGCACTCTTGCTCCCCACTGACCATATGCTTTTCTTAGGCTGCAGAGTCTCCCTCTGAATTTGCAAACTCCCTTTAGAACTGGACTCCCTCTAAGCCTCTAGAACTTGGACCTTCTCAGAAAAGAGTACCTTCTTCTCGGGAACCTGTACCTACTCGTCTAAAGCTTGCACCTGCATCTGCTCCTGCTTCACTGGAACCTGCACTTGTCTCTGCTTCTTTCCATGATCCTCAGGCTTGCCCGTCAGCCTATAGAGACTATTCTCTCTAACTTTGAGTACAATCCCATCGGACTTAGAGCATCTAGGCCTAGGTCTTGCCTTCCCATCTTAGAATAGGACCTCAAACCCCTTCCTCTCCATCATCGAGACAAAGATCACACTATATCTGAGTCCTAGTACAAATAGTACATCCTGAATGGCGCCACACCCGATCCTCGGATCTCCAACAGACTCTTGTCGCCCAACACCATGTGCAACTTCAAGTCCCATTAAGCTAGAGTCTCAAAAACCTCTTGTGACCCTGTCATGTGCTTCGTCGCACCACTATCCACGTACCATCCATCCTCTCTGATAGTACCCTTCGAGAAATGAGAAATCATAGCAAAGTCCTCTCCCAATCTCCTAGAGAGATCATATATCTCTGCTGAAGTGGCAACACCGACGACCTTCTTTCCTTTCCTCTTACCTTTCTCGTCATCTCCTGTCTTCAATGGACATCTTGATGAATAATGACCCATCTCGCCACAGTTGAAACACTTGATTTTACTCAAGTCCTTCTTCGGCTTACCCTTCATTCTTGCTGCAAGTGCCACATCCTCATCTACCTTTCTCGATGGATGGAGATCCTCGTCTCGCAACTCTTCGTGAGTGAAGTCCTCCCACAATCTATTCCAGTCTAGCAGCTTCTCCCTTGCAATGATTCCTTTAATTAAGGGCTTTGATTCCTCAGTGAACCCTTTCAAGGCAATCCTTACCATCTCTGCATTTGAAACTTTGACATCAACCACAGCAAGCTCATCTTGAATCTGAGACAACCTCGTCAGATACGAAGTCGTTCCTTCACCCTTTATTATCTTGGTGGTTTTCAACTTATCCTCGAATACCAATACCCGGTTCTCGTTTTTATTCTAGAACAAATTCTGAAGAGCCATCCACATCTCGTGTGCATTGTTCTTCTCGGACAAATGAGGTATCAAGGAATACTTCACACCATCAAGGATGATCAACCTCGCCTTCATATCCAAATCTTCCTATATTTCCAGCTCCTTAGGGTTGGTTGGCTTCTTGATCTCTTTCTCGACAAAATCCCAGATCCTGTTGACCTGTAAGACCAACTTGATCCTTTCCTTCCAAGGAGTATAGTTGGACAACCCTTCCAACCTGTCCTCATTTTGGAGACCTGCCGGCAACTTCGACATTGTAGTGACTCCTTCACTCACAATGTGACCAACTCCCTCTCACCTTGTACTTCGTTGCGCAACTTTGATTTACTGACTTCCAAAGTAGCTTAGACACGCTCTGATACCATGTTGAATTTCCATGACCTTGTGTCTAGGTTAGAGTCTTAAATCACTAATGCTACCAAACCAAGAATCTCAACCACTAAACTACTTTGCACAGCGGAAATTATAAAGTAGTAAACCACATATGCGCAATATACACTATTTTAAACAAAATTGTACAATAATGTACAATCACCAATCTTCGTTATATTAAACCCTATGTTGCCAGGAAACGTGGGTGCGGGTGCGGGTGCGGGGACGGGGACGGGGACGGGGACGGGGACGGGGACGGCATTTTTTGAAACAGGGTGCGTGGGTTCGTCTGGGTATTTTTATATTAATATATATTATAAATTATAAATTATAATTTATATATCATATATAATACTATATTTTATAAATTATAAATTTAATGAAAATTAAGACTAAACAAACTCTAAGAAAATGGCTACCATCAGAATTCTTATCAGAATTGCATCAGTCAAACATCTGGGGTGTTTTTCCCACTCAGTGTTCTTAAGCTTGTCATGCCTGCCATGCAGACACAGATTTGGTAACGTTAGAAAACAATCATTCATTAACTAAAAAATGATGCAACAGAAAAATTGCTGCAATATCCACACAAGTTTCCTGCGGCAGTCAAAAACAACTGTTTCAAAATCTACACATAAATTTGATGAAGATCCTACCCATAAATTTAATGAGGAATGTGATTTTTGAAATCTACACATACACTTGATGAAGTAGGCCTATTAGTATTGTAATTCAGATACTCAGATGATTGATTTTTGCTAACTATGAAAACTCAGGCAGACAGGCTGTTTTGCACGCTGTCTACTGATCAAAATTCCCTTTATTGAAAGTCCCACAAAGGCAAGTAAAATTTTGGATAGGTATATTGTCAGTACATTAAAACAACTCCAAAATCTCAAAGCATGCATTCATGCTCTTGTCCACTACAAATTGCTGGTTGTGGAGTAAGCAGATAACTTTTTTTTGGTAATGAATAATTAAAACCCCTTCTAAAAGCAACTATTTACAAAAGCATGTTATAAAGTGCCAGCATACTGGATTTCAAATAACTTGACAGGATTCAAGCCTCCTAGCATACAAGTTGCTTCTTCCATTGTGTAACTGTATCGAGAAGGGTCAAAACACCATATCAGTTTCTTGTTCATTATACAAAAGAGCAAAGGAAATGCATAGCAAATATGGAAGCATTCAAAATTAATTTGCATGGTTATGGATACACCCCAGATGTTTGACTGAAAAACGATGGGTTCTTCATACCAAAAGAACCCAAGAACCCGAATTTTTTTTTTTGAAGAACCCGGTTCTTCTGAGAAGAACCCGGTTCGTTTGGGTTCTTCAGGGTACTTGGGTGCGGAGAATCCGGTACTTGGGTGCGGGAACCCGGTGCGGGTTCGGGAACCCCACCCCCGGGTGCGGGAACCCGTGCAACGTAGATAAACCAAATCTGAATAATGCAACAGTCTATGGTATACAAGATACAATGACAAACTTGGCTGTAGCTTTTCTCTATCATATCTTGTCTTGCCGGTCTTTTCCACCCGTACTGCTCACTAGTAGTGCCTTAGTCCATCAAGGCATCTACACATCGAGACTCTAGGAGGGCTGCCACCTGTAGAGTGTACATGGGCTGATCCAAACTGCTCTCTAGGTAGGCCTAATCCTGAGCTCAAAACTGCTAGGCTAGTAACAACTTTCGTCCATCAAAGTGTTGCACTTCGGCACCTATCTTCACCCAACCTTCAGCTGCTCTTCATCCTTCAAGATAGCTTGTCTAAGGCTACTTTGGGTAGCCAACACACTGCCCTCCAACAGACCTATGGCACCCCATCCAATCACTGCTGATTCAATTCCTAGTATGAAACTTCACCTCCTCGGAATGTCATACACATGGCATCAACAGGCTGCTCCAACAAACTGATCCAACACTGGTCAAAACTTTGACCCAACACTCCTCCCAAAACACTGCTGTCCTTCACTGTTAGCTTGCTGCTCCTGCAATTTTGGTTAGGGCACAATATGCAGCCCTTAACCCTCCACGCTGTCAGCAAACTAAGCCCTTCTAGGGCTGCAGTCCACCTAGGAAAGACTCTCCTTGTGCCATGTTGTCCCTTTCCTGCCTTGTCCACCTCAAGGCTGCTTTGGAACAGCCTCATGTTGCTGGCTATGGCCTGCGGCCTAGCACAGCAACTAGCTGTAGTTGCAGTCTTCTCAACAGGCCCAAACATCACCCTAACCAGCAGCGTTATGCTCCTATCCTCCTCGGCCTAGTTGCCTTTCTTTTCCTGCACCAAACCACACTCAAGATCAGCCCATACGAATCTGTCTTTAACCCATAAACAGTCCCAACCATACGCTGTCACCTACAGCTCCTCCCACGCTGTCTAAGGCAGACTCCATGTTGATCCTTCTCCTTTTGCTGCGGCTAGGCTCCTCTCTCCACCAAGTTCTCTTTAGAGGATGCGTTGCACACTTTTGGATGCTCAAATGACATGTTTTCACCCTTAATTTATAGACATATCAGTGGCTCCAACGAATCATGAAGAGACACACCTATTGGAGTGTTTTACACCAAGCCTACATGACTTGGCAACCAATAATTACCTTGTCAACTTCAAAAATTCATTTCTCTCTAACGAAAACTCGGATTCGGACTATTCTCGATGCGTTGGAATTGTATCGCTGAGCACTCTCATCCTCATCCGTCACATGTCATACCTCCATCACAGTATTGGCCCAAAACACGATAACTACAAAACCCCACACTAGGGTTCCAAGCCCACAAGCTGCCCTTGTGGTGCTTTGCCCTCCAAACCCTGAACTCTCAGGCTTGGAGTACCTCCCAAGCTACACAAATCAACACATAGCTCAGTAAAGATGCTCTTTAGTTCTCATGGATTTTGAAGTAGTCAAGCACTTAGTCCAAAGAGATGCGCATTGTCAACTCAATGGACTGGATATTGGAGTGTAATATCCATTTGCATTAGTCCTCTTGGTCTCCTTTCCCCATGCTCTTTAATCCTCTTGAGTTGTGCTTTAGTTAAACTAGGGGTAGACTGAGCTGAAGTGGCCATGTGCCTTGTCTAAGTGGAAATTATGTAAGTTTGACTGATAATAAATTAATGTGAAGTGTCCCTTATGTTCAATCCACTAGCCAAGGCATCCTAGTTAATTGATCAATGCTCAAGTGATTTTCTAGTTAAATGATGCATGCATCCAGTTAATATAGCCATGTGCCACTTCACTTCTCGATCCATGCATGTGACCTAGTAGTCTTCAATTAAGCCAGGCATCAAGGGAACACCCAGTCTTATGCATGTGCACTAGTTCTTCATGCATGAATCTAGATCTTGCCATTTGTTCATCTTAGAAGCTACCGTGTCTCAGTTTGCATGAATGCCACATGTCACCACCAGAAGCTGCCACATGTGGACATTGGAGATTGCCATGTGTCACTCTGGTTGGCTGACTGCCAAAACTAGAAATTGTCCACATGTTGATGAAATTATGCTCATTGGACTCTATTTTCTGTGAGGAGTCCAAATATGTACTTAGAATTGATATGCAAGCCTCTGAACTGGAACTGCTAAAACTAGTATTGTGCATGTCATCTGGAAAATGCTCATCGGACTCGAGAGCTGGTAAGGATCTCAAATATCTAGTCATCAGTGCCATGTGGACCTTGTTAGGTCTCCATAGTTTGCAAGATTGGCAAATACAAAGCTGCATAGCCTACATATGAAACACTTTGGGATTCTAGGATCTAGCCCTCCTGAATTCAGAGAGGGATCTCTCTATAAGTGCAAAGATTGATTTATCTTTTAAGGTTTTGGAATGTGATTTTAGGCTAGTTATTAAGAACAAGGGTTTTGTTTGGTTTTTGGTTGGGCAAGGATATAATGAAGGTGAAGGAAGTCTATATGAAGGGTGAAGGTGTAAATAGATAGAAGAATGGTTCAGCTAATAAGATAGGCAAGGAGCAGCTTTAGTCCATTGGGCTATGGAGTCATAAGAGGATTTAATTGAAACAACAAGGTTCAAGAGTGGTCCATGGGGCAAGTCATCTATGTCAAAGGATCTCTTTAAGTTGATTTTATGGAATGAAACAATAAGAAATGGAGTGAGGGAAATCAAACAGATGAAGAAACAAAGAGCAGCCTAAGATCAGGTAAATACTTTGAAACTATCCTTCTTTTGGCATGCACTTAAGAAAAGACACAAAAGTAATCTAAGATTAGGTAAGTACTTTGAAACTATCCTGCTTTTGATATACTTTCAATAGAAAACATTTAAAACACTTAGAATAGCTTAAGATCAAGTAAAGACTTTTAACTTAGCCTGCTTTCAGCGTATTCAAAAGGAAAACATTCATGATAAACATAAAAAGTAGTCTAAGATCAGATAAGTACTTTGAAACTAGCCTGCTTTTAACATACTCTTAGAGAAACTTTCAAACAACCTTTGGAGAAAGAACTAGAAGACAGGGCAAACCATAAACTTTCCTAGTCCAACTCTACTTAACATGTAATGAAAATATCATTCAAGAACAATGTTTAAAGTTTAGACAGTAAGACATGGGCTCACCAACATTCCTTCACTGCTTGGACTGTATTAAATCATTCTTAAATACACAATTGGAGGAAAACATAAAGATAAAGCTTATCAGTGAGAGTAGGGTACTTGTAAGAGTAAATCCTAGCGCTATATTTGCTGTTCTTTATCAGAGAAAAGTGGACAGAATGGAAACATAAAGAAAAATAACAATTACAGTGAGAAACACATCACCATTGACATAGACCAGGATCCCATAAATCAATTATTTGTATTTGATGTTCAAACCAGTTACAATCATCAAGTCCAGTAGGTTTCTACAGCTTCAAACTTCTCATCTCAGCTTATGTATCTTCGATTACAAATAGGGCTTCAGCAGCTTCAGAAAACTATTTACATGCAACAGATATCCAGAGACCAACAATATCTCATCTTCTTCAGAAGCATTTATAGAAGAAAGAGGAGGTGGGATGAAAAATAAGATCTCTAGTTCAATTAATACAAGTTTTAATGCTTCTCTGCCTTTGAGAGACTCAATAGAGAAGATCTCTGATCTTTTTCATGTATTAATTGGTTTTCATTAAGTATTAAGCTACTTGGCAGATTTTGTTGACTTTAAAACTCTTTAGGCAGGCTGGCAATAACTTTGGTTGTCTTTAAACAAATATCTTCTGACTGGGCAATAACTATGCCTTCTTCTGATTTATTGAGGTTGCAGGTGGCACTTTGGTAGCTGAAGAGGATATTTTGGCCTCTAATGTGGCAGTGGAGGTCTCTTTACTGATATTTTTCTCTGTTTAACCTTTAAACACTTTAATCTTTTCTTAAGCGGTGTTTAGGCTTAATTAGCCTTGATCTTTATCTTTGGGTCTTCATTCTTTAACACTGTCTTTATCCTTTGATCTGTGGATTAAAACTTGATCTTCGGGCTTTGGCTTTAATCACCCTTTAACCTTGATTTCTTCACTCTGATACCCTTTGTGCTCTGTTTCAGTGGCACAAGTGGCTTTTTGTCAGATGGAGGGTTTCTGAGATTTTGGGTCATGATATCCCTGATAAACGTGAATTTCGTAACTCGCAGCTCCTTTTCTTCATTGGATTAAGGCACAGAATCGTCACTCCGAGCCTTTTTGTCACCTGTCTGTGACTGTGGAAAAACACAGAACAACCACCATTAAAACCCTGGAAAACACACAAACTTCATCAAGAAACCTTGCGGATGTGGTAAAGACTGCTTCAAAGGCTCGTGAGGGTGGAGGAGCAATGAGGAAATATGGATGCAGCGGAAAAAGGGAGAAAAACCCTGGCAGAGCAGCTAACCAGGTGCAAATGGAGTTTGGGCACGATGGCGAACAGGAGTCGTTGGATTAGGATAATCAACGGAGGAGATCGCTCGATGGAATCGCTTGGAAGAAAGACGAAAGGCAAACGAATGGGTTGTGATATAACGTGGGCCATTCGGTCTCGAAGATCAACGGCCGAGATCAAAGCGTAAATGTTCGGGAGCAAGTTAGGTGGAAAAATTAAATGAGGGTGAGATTAAATCAGAACCGTCTGATCTTCGGAGATCGACGGCTAGGATCAAATCGGGAGTAACATTGCAAAGGGGGGAGCAGTATAGTGGAAAACCGACAGCGGTTTACGCACGGGCTCTGTGGGGGTAGGCGGTATTCACAAAAAAAGCGTGATTCCATACACCCTTTGACACACGTCCCTCCGAATACCGCCCATTTCGCGTAATTTTTCGGCGTTAACGTTTAGGCGCAAAAATTACGCGAAATGCAACGTAAGCTGTCGGATCGGAGGCGCCAAATCTGACGGTGCGGAAAGCGCGCGACAAGGGATAAGATGCGCAGACGAGGGATGGTGGGACCGATGATTTTGTCGCGTAGCGGATGGGTTTTAGTCCCAATCGTTAGATCTTCTTGACGGACGGTCGAGATTAAAAGAGGAGAACGGATGGATGAATAGGGGAAAAGGCAAGGCAGAGGGTAAGGCGGAGATCGGGTGGCCCAATGGCCGTTGATCTATGTAGATCAACCGTCCAGATTTGTTTAAATTTATATGTCGGGAATAAAAAATAGAAGGGAAAAGGGGTTTTTTGCATGCGCGATCAAGCGCTGGCCGTAGGATTGATACGAGAGATCAACGGTCAGGATTAAATCGGCGGGTGTGATGATGGAGGGCTATGGGCGGAGCACGATGAGATCTTAGCCGT
Organism: Pinus albicaulis; assembly: GCA_034641835.2. Lineage (NCBI taxonomy): Eukaryota > Viridiplantae > Streptophyta > Pinopsida > Pinales > Pinaceae > Pinus > Pinus albicaulis. The sequence goes on from CM076581.1 coordinate 374,552,067, forward strand.
CGGTTCTTGTGGATTTGACGGCTGAGATTAAATCGGGGGATCGGCATCGAAGGAGGAAAAGGGAAAGGATAAAGGGACTTTGCGATTGCCGATTGCGATTAAGCGCTGAGACTTAACGCTCGGTCGCAGCTCTGGGTCACATAAGGAAAAGGGGCTAGGGCTAAGGCCGAAAGGGGCTTAGGGCCTTAATGAAAAAATGAAAGTTTTTAGGATTTTTGAAGGGTTTTTTGAGGAATTTAGAGGTTCCGATAGGGGTAAAGACGGGGTTTTAACTTTTAAACCTTATAAAGGGATTTCACAAGGCTTTAAAGGGGAATTTGAATGAATGAGAGGTAAAATGAAAGGGTTTATGGATGAAAAGGAGAAGGAAATGGAGAAGTGTAATGATGAAAAATGGAGTTTTATAAGCAGTTTTCTCTTGGTGAACAGCAGGTTCTTTAGGATTAATAGTGAAACAGCAGTGAAGATTAAATCAGAGGGTAAAGATCATCATAAGACTTCAAGAACTCACGATTTGGACATGAATTGTTTCTTGAAGGCTAAAAAAGATTTAGCCACCATTTGATGTGACAAATTTTTATAGGTGGCTAATAGACCTTTGAAATCTGCCTCCTCAACTGTAAGACAACTACTAAAAATAACAATCCTCTCCAAAACTGATGGAAGACCTGTGCAATATCTCCAACTCTGAACTGGGATCATATCACTGAACCATCCTACATCTGAACTCTGTGGGTATCACCTCTGGCCTCTGCAAAACTTTCTCTGGAAATAACTTTGAACACCAGTGTGATGAAGTATGCTGGCCTTTAACCCTTCAAATTGCAAAAGGGGCAAATATGGGGGTTAACAGGAAGTCATTATATTCTATGACTAACTGCCCATTAGAATATCAAAAACTTCATTAGAATATTTATATTGCATGTACATATGAATGAATCCTTGGATGTTATGCATATTTATTCTAACTGAATGCCATTTGGAGATAATTATTAGATAACCAAACTGAAATTGGAACTGTATATACTAGAAATAGTGCGTCTTGAATTGGGTGATTCCAATTCTTAATCAGAATTGAAGAACCCAAACAGATGATCAGAACCTGATTAAAGGGGAGTTGTTTAGGGTATACAGAACCTTCAGTCACACAACCAAAATACATTGAGGGCTTGAAAGGATTTATGTCGGTATTGTGTTTATTTGGATGTGTTAATTGCAGGACTGTCAAGCAACCATAATAACTTAGGTGTATTGAATTGGCAAGTTCAAAAAAGCATTTGAAACTAAGCATCTGGGTACATGAGTGCATAGTTTGTTGGGCAATATAGATGTGTAACAAAGGTGAGGTTTTAAACAAGTATTTGGTTGATAGGACATAAAGAGGAAATATTTAAGGTCCTTCTGGGATTAATGCATTTTTTATAAGTTTGTTCTTGTTCGTCATATCTGCACCGAAGATTTAGTCTGTATTTCCATCTTACCTGTCAGAGTGAAATAATTTTGCTTATTTTATGGTGCAGGTTGGATTTGGTCAAACAGTATGTACTCCTGTCAGGCCTCGATGTGGAGAATGCCTTGTAAGTAGCTTATGTCCAGCTGCTTTCAAGGAAACAGCAAGCCCAAGGTCAAAGGCGTAAGCATTGGCTAAAACGTAAAGAGCTTGCTGTTAAGATGTTTGTGGCTGAGCTAAAAATAACAAAGGTAGGACCATTCTCATTTTGATTTGCATAGGTCTGAAATTATGGATGTAATTGACGTCCCCTATGCAGTCTTTTGTGGCAATGAAACCAGTGACCTGCTTATCTTATTATCATCATCATCCTATTTTATTTAGTCTTATTTAGTCTGAAACTCTGGAAAAAATTCAGGCAATAATAAGCCAAGTCAAAGGGATACTAACTGAATCAATAATGGTTCTGCTCACCCCAACCCAATATCAGCCGTGCATTATAGATCCACCTCCCTATTATGCATTATCGTCATGGGTTTTAGGATTATAGATGGTGCCTGATATCTCAATCGTGGACTAACAACCTTGTATTTATTTATATGCAAATTTTCCTTGTCTTTATATGCTCTGAGGTATAGTGGCATGCTATTCTACAGGCTGGCGGATTCAATGATATTCAACACAATTAAGCTTTTTGTATATGGTATGCAATGCTTAGCAATGAACTTTGATTTAAATTGTTCACTTAATATTGAGTTTAGCTAGTGATTCGTTTGATCTTTCACATGGAGGTATTTTTCTGCTCTTAAGAGTCCACATACTATTGCAAAAAATTGATACATTCAAATTGCAATGAGTACTAGATTTCTAAAAACTCATACAAATTTACATGGTAAAAGAAATTTAATTTATGATCGTGGTTTGAATTATGGAGGGAAAATCATTCTATTCGAAATTCAAACTAAAGGTTGGCTTCTCAAAAAGGAATCCTCATCGAGTTATATAAATAGGCAAGTCGTGATGTCTCAACAAAAAAAAAGATCAAATCATATATAAGGCTGACTATTCTTTGAGGGTTTCGTTGATACACATAAGTTTTTTGTTGCTCAATGTTTTGGGCAGTGTAACAGGAGTCTCCGATCACTCGCGAGTACTCACGATCCCGACTCGGATCTTCAACCAAACGAGCTGATCTGAATCTCGGCGAGTCAAACTCTTGTTGACCGAGTTTGACTCGTGGTTAACGCGAGTTTGACTTGCTATTTTGGCGATTTGTAGGGGACTTGGCAAGCCACTCAGCTTCTTAGGTTAAAAGTTTGCGGGGTTTTATTTTATGGTTTCGCTTTCACTTCTTCTCGCTGCTTGTCGCACAACTGGTTATAGTATGTTAAAGTTCTATATCATTTTGAATAAAAGCAAATCGTTGCAGAATGTTGGAACTTTACAAGGACCTATAATAATGAAACCATTCCTTAAATTCATTTGTTGTCATCAAGTGTATAAGTGATCTACCAATGGGTATAACACACTACTAATCCAAACCTTACCCAATTTAGAAGTCATGATACTGTAACCCCAAGTAAGATTTTAGCAGGTCCACGATGTTGGTTGACAAAAACTTGGAAGTTCGTGGGCTCGTTTGAATCTTTGTACTTGTTTTTGAATGTTTTCCAATACTAAATATATTTTATACTTGAAGTATATTCATTGTCCTCATGATTTTTGGACATCTATTGATATTATGCATTGGACATGGCTTTATTGAATATCAGTGATTTTTTTTTCTTCTTCTTTAATTCAATATGTGTATATCTTTATTTATTGTATTCATCAATTTTTTCCCGATCCGATTAAAACTCTTCGCTCTTTTGCCTTGCCGATTTACTGCCAATTCTGAGTTTGGTAACATTGGTTTTGGGACTTGCATATTTGGTGGTTCGCTTATATTTTGGTTCTTCGTATTCACCAGAGACATCGCACTTGTGAATTGTGGCTCATGGATCCTTTATGATGGCTCACACCTTTTTGATGGCTCATACGTTGACTAAATATCACTTACGATGGCAACATGTCTCTCGCATCATTGTCTCGTGCTCTCTACAATATTCGTGCTCTCTGTATAGAATCTTTGCAATGTTGAGATTTTGTGTATTTGGGGTAGCATCAATTGTGCTCTAGGTCCCAAATTTTGAGGAAGGACTAGAGTTCACTTGATCTACAAGACCCAGAAATGGATTTGGGAAATTTCATTTGGTTTAGGAGATATTAAATTAATTAATTATTTTAATGTATTTTCTAAATTAAAACTTAGGAAAATAAAATAATTAAAGTGAATTTAATTAAACATGTGATGAAATTGTCTTAAGTCACACGGATCAAGCTTTCTTTTAATCTTAGCAATTGATTAAAAATTTAATCTTGGTCATTGATTTGTCAATGAGAAAAGTATAAAGGAAAGGCTTGGGGTCATTTGTAAGATACACAGAGGCAGAGCACTGAAGCTAAACTGAGATTCTAGGGCGGGGTTGCTAAGAATTCTCAAGTGTTTCAGTTGCAGAGAGGGGAATTTAGACCAAGGGGATGATCTGATCCCGAGGTCTAGAATACACAAGAAGCAAAGAAGAGTGTTGTAAAATGTAACTAGGTCAGTCTTCATGTTGACTATGTAATTATGAAAAGAAGGAGACAAAGATAAACAGCCTATAAACAGTGGACAAGATGTTGGAGATAAACCTTGTAAAGTCGGCTTGAAAAATGCTGGAAAGGTCGGCTCAAATTATGTCCCAACAGTTCACTTAATAGGTCGGCTAATTATAGGGTCGAATAACTATAAATAGGCCAGAAAACTTCGCATAAATGATAGTGAACAGAACAGAGATATGTCGGAGATTTTCGGTCAATAAGAATTGCAGACTTGTCTAAGGTTGTACAGCAGATAAAAGAATGCAGATCACCTAAGATTTGCGGACAAGTCTGAGGTAGGACAGCGTGGAAAAGGGAGCAACTAATGCGGACAAGTTTGAGGTTGAACAGTGTGGAAGAAGGAGCAACTAATGCGGAGTTTAGTGCAGACTGAAAGTATAGATTGCAGAGGTGACTGAAGGTGACTGAAGGTTTAGACTGCGGAAGTGATTGAAGTCTACAGATTGCGAAAGAAACATAAGAGTGTAGACTGTGGATTGATGAAGCCAGTTTGAGAAGAATACAGTGCAGATACTTACAAGGTTACAGTGCAGATATCGCAAGGATTGTAATGAATTCTGAAGTGTAATGAAAGGAAGGTAAATCTGTGATTTACCTTCATATAATAAAAGTATTACTTCTGCGTAAAACATTTGTGTCATGTTCATGTTGGTAATTGACTTGATGAAAAATTAACTAGGAAGAATACATAAGCAAACAAGCTCACAAGTAATTATCAAGAAGAGAATTTATAACCTCTACAAATTCTCAACATGGTATCAGAGCTATGGTCATGATCAAAGACAATTTGAAGATCAATTCAGCGCTTTTATATTGAAGTTCAAGAGGTTTCAAAGGCATCTTGATGAACTAATTTCATTTCAGTAAACAGGTGATCAAGCTATATCAGCTATACAAGTTCAGTAAGAAAGTCAATCACTGTGAAGAAGTTCGAATTGTCTTGGTTCATGGTAAAGACATTGATGTTCAGTGATGCATTTCTATAAGACAAGTGTGAAGTTACAAGTAGAGATTAAGAATAGGATTTTGGTGATGTATCACATACAGTGATAAGGATCCATCACAGTAAGAAGGCTTTGCTGCCATCACAGTGAAAAGGTTTCGATGTCACCACAGAAGCTCAACTTAAATTGCAGAAATAATTGCGGGTAACCACAAAGACATGCTTCAATGATATTCTTTGCACACCATTCTAAGATAGAATGCGGATTTCAGTAAAGATACTTATAGAACCAGGATCTCAGAATTAATCATCATTTGTTTAGGTATCATCACAATATTAAAGTATCGAAGGCAGAATCATATTGATGTCCTGATCATTAGTTTGGGCTATCTTTAGTTTCATCATTAAATAACTAGGCCACTCCTTCTACAACAACGAAGATTGGGATATCACTATGAATAGAACCGAAGTATGAAGCATTTTAATGAACTATGTCATCACAATCCAAAGCCTTCCCTATAAAAAATAAAATTCAAGGGATCTTAATTGATAGTCCAAGGTACCAAGGAAATAAAGTAAGTATTTTTCATTCTATAATCAAATTTGGTTAAATGACTTTGGTTTTGCAAGAAGTTCTATGAGCTGGTTGGGCTACCAAGAATCCTTGCATAAGGAGGATAGTCACAGTCCTCGAAGAAAGTAAAGTCATGGAAAGACTATATAGGTCAAGGTTTATCTGAATACATGGAAAGGGATAGAAGGGCTCAAAGGATTCTTATGGAATCAATCAAAGTCCTCACATCCCTCTGTCTATGAAGAATTGGAGACATCAAGAGAATACATGATAAGCTGAAAAAACTATTCTATGCAATAAATAAGGTTATGTCACTTAGACCTTATTTACACAAAATTGAGGGATCAAAGAATGAGGGGATATCAACTAAGCGATCTGGAAAAGATGATAAGATGGACAACATAACAAATAGACAAGAAAATTACCTCATTCAACTTGTGATCTCTATGCTAGATGGAAAAAGACAAATATAGGGCAAAAATGTTGAAGGATAAAAGACTCAAACATTCACAGAAGAAAAAGGAAAGTTTAAGTGGGAGGCTTATGGACATTGCAAGAAAGTTGGTCCTAAAGGGACAATCTCAATAAGAGAGAAAAAGAAGATTCAAAGAAAATCTCACAAACTTATGAATAAGAAATTGACTTTTGTTGGTTATGTGATAATGTAGCATCCTGATCTAAGCATGGTAGGAGCTCACGGTGAATCAGCTCCGGGAAAACCTCTTTGACAAACATTACTAATGTGAAGCAGTCATCAAGAGCAAGGGTCATCATGGAAACATATTTCTGGATGTGATGACATATTGATGAAGCAGGCCAAGGGAATGAAACTCTTCATTCTTGAGAAATTGCTACAAGATGACTCAAGGGAAAAAGGTATGAGGTATGTATATATTTATATGCTGACATTGGATGTTTTGAAGTCATGTCATGTGGTTGTAGGTAATGGACTTCTGTACTTGGAAGTATGATCTATGGAGGAGTATCTCTCAATGCATGGACAGATGAAATCAACATAATATGTCCTCATGGAATATGAGGTGGTTGTATGTGAACGAGAAACTAGGAAAGTTGTACGTTCCTGGGAATCAAGAATTTGTAGAGAGGAAGATATCATGAAATGCAACCATGTCAAAAGGCAGTTATCATCCAGAGGCCAATAAGATGTGACTAGGAGATCTCCTGGAAAGATATGTAGACTCTGACAAAAGTCTGGTAAAGAAGAAGACCCTTGGAAAAACATATCATTAGGAGATGTGTCAATCTGTATGAAGGATGCTAATGCTTACAGGAAGATGTCATGGTGAAAGATCATCACTGAGGTAACTTTTGTTTTAAAAGGTTCATATGTAAATGTTTATCTGGATGAATTTGTGCAAGGTTGCTAATCATGAGAAAGGATGTATGATCCTGGGAGATGATTCGAAGGAAATCAGCATGGCACAATATTGGACCAGATAAGGAAGTCTGGTGAATCACTCTGATAGTTGACAAGACTCAGGATGGAAGTGATGAATGATCTATGCCCTATGAAGCTAAAAGATGGAGATTCGTCAATACCGAAATCCATGACATTGAGGACAGGAATTCTTCATGAGCAGCTGGGTGTCTCACCATTGTTGCTGGAGGTCCTTGGTTAAGAGGGAGCCTGATGGTAAGTTTCTTACTTGGAAGAAACTTGGTAATTCCTAAGGATGAGCTTAGGTACATTCTTTGTATAAGAATGAGTACATTCCCTTGTGGAATAGGTCCTCCCTGGGAGGGAGAGATAGACACATCATTCTGGTCTTGGGAAGATAGAATGGAGGATTGGGTAATCATCTGACATTCGATACTCTTTGAGAATGTGATCGGGCATTCAAGATAAGAGTAGTCGGGGATCGATATTCTTTGAGGGCTAGCTACCCAAGAGAAGAATAGTCCAGGAAGGTCATACTTTGGGAACACCCAGGTGGAGTATGTACCTTGGAGAGACAATGACGAAGGTGTCTATAAGTCATGTGTCTTGCTAGCATTAAAGCCCATTGTCTCGTTGAAGAGATGGGGTTGTTAGTCAAGGCCTTGCACTAGTACAATGCTGGTTGAAATGATGCTATACAGATGTGATTACCAATCCGATTTTTTCTTATGAGATTCTTTAGTTTGAAAGTGATCATGTAACTATATGAATACCTCCCTAGTTAAGAGGGAGTGTTGTAAAATGTAAGTAGGTCGGTCTTCGTGTTGACTATGTAATTATGAAAAGAAGGAGACAAAGATAACAGCCTATAAATAGTGGACAAGATGCTGGAGATAAACCTTGTAAAGTCGGCTTGAAAATTGTTGGAAAGGTCGGCTCAAATTATGTCCCAACAGTTCACTTAATAGGCTGGCTAATTATAGGCTTGAATAACTATAAATAGGCCAGAAAACTTCACATAAATGATAGTGAACAGAACAAAGATATGTCTGAGATTTTCAGTCAATAAGAATTGCAGACTTGTCTAAGGTTGTACAGCAGATAAAAGAATGCGGATCACCTAAGATTTGCAGACAAGTCTGAAGTAGGACAACGTGGAAAAGGGAGCAACTAATGCGAACAAGTTTGAGGTTGAACAGCGTGGAAGAAGGAGAAACTAATGCGGAGTTTAGTGCAGACTAAAGGTATAGATTACGGAGGTGACTGAAGGTGACTGAAGGTCATTGAAGGTTTAGACTGCGGAAGTGATTGAAGTCTACAGATTGCGGAAGAAACATAAAGAGTGTAGACTGGGGATTGATGAAGCCAGTTTGAGAAGAATACAGTGCAGATACTTACAAGGTTGCAGTGCAGATATCGCAAGGATTGTAATGAATTCTGAAGTGTAATGAAAGGAAGGTAAATCTGTGATTTACCTTCCTATAATAAAAGTATTACTTCTGCGTAAAACATTTGTGTCTTGTTCATGTTGGTAATTGACTTGATGAAAAATAAACTAGGAAGAATACATAAGCAAACAAGCTCACAAGTAATTAGCAAGAAGAGAATTTATAACCTCTACAAATTCTCAACAAAGAGATCAGGAAAGATAGCGCAGAGGAAGGTAGCAGCAGCAACAAACGACAGTAGTAGCAGCAGCAGCATGGACAGTGTGATTTTCAGGAAACCCTTTTGGGGTTACGCAAAGACCCTTAGGGGCAGCGTAGAGACTGCGTCACCCAGTCTGGGGTAACACAGTCCCTTCCAGTGACAGCGCTGAGCATTTGGAGGCCTTCAAAGGTTGATGCAGTGTCTTTCAGGGGCAGATCTGGGGTTTCTAGGCCTAGATCTGGCTAAGTTCTATAAATCCTGGTTGAGGGTGTAGATCAGTCAGTATTGTTGGTCTTAGATCAGCGAGGTGTTGCAGATCTAGAGTTTTCTCTGTAGGGTTTTCCAAATCTGGAACCCAGAGTTGTGTATTCAGAAATATTCTTAATAATAGAGCCCTTCAGCAGCCACAGACCGGTTTTCCGACATTGGGTTTTTCCAGGGACAGTTTGTCCAAAAATAACTGTCACTTTGTCTATGTGTGCATGTGCTTATTCTAGATCTGAATTGGTAGAGATCTGTTATGTGTTTTTCTTTGATGTTAACTTGAGTTTATTCAGTTGATAACTTGTATAAGTAGGAGAAGCTTAACCGGATTAACAGAAATAATTTCTACATAAGAATTAAGATTCAGAAATTTCTACATGCAACAGTTACAAGATTGTCGCATAATTGATCTGCTAGTGTTGGATGGCATTTTTGCAATAACATAGATCTCGTACTCTTGTCTCGCATTCTATGATCTCTCAGCACTTAGTCTCGCACATCTTATTGGCATCAATACATAGTTTATGATTTGTCCTAGCATTGCTTTAACTAAAAATCTTGGCATTGTTGTTCTGTCATCGCATTAGCTCTCAGACTTGGCATCATTGTCATGGCATTGCATTGACTCTCAGTGTTGGCATTAGTTTTGGCATTACCTTGATTCACAGTTTGGTATCACAATTATATATGATTCATATGAATCTTGATCTTGGCATGTTTGTATGATCTCAACTCTGCTTTAGTTACCTATCGCTTGCATTTCTTTGCATCTCATTAAGTTGTCACTGTGATAAACAACCTCCAAGATTTTACCTTCACTTGAAATTTGGAGCCTACTGTGGATCTTGTGATCGGTCGTTCTGTGGTCACTTCTTGGTTGGTTAAAGTCACTTGCTCATACATGCTCAGTTTGCAACAAGGTCATGAGCGAATTCCTTTATGCAAACTTGAACAAGCATAACACAGTCTATCAAGACAGTGTATATGCAATGTTCAACCATTGTCAACAGTCAGTGCACATTGTCATTGATAGTCTCTCACTTTTGGTTGCACTTGTGCTTCTATTTTGGTGAGGTTTTCAAATTGTTGCTTTTGCGCACCTTCATTTTCATGAGTGTCGTTTTCATGCTTTCGAATGTCGCTTTTGATTGTTTTCACTTTAATTAGTGTCATTTTCATGTTATCTACGCTTTGGCATGTGTCGCTTTCACTATCGTTTGAAGCATAAAAACTATTACGCAACTGTAATATTTGTATGTAGATTTGTATTTCTTAAGGTAAGTGAGTAAATTATATTAATATGATATGAATGGTGGTTTACAATTCCTCGTGTTGGTGTGCCCTTATAGGCATTGATTGGCCACAAAGATAAAAATTCATGACTATTGACCTCTTGTCTCTTCGTATTTGAATGAGACATAAATTAATTTAATTATCTTAATTATTTGATATTTTATTTATTTTAATTGTGGGTTATGAGTATTTTATTCATAGCATTGCCACCCCCTTTAGAGATGCTTTGTCCTCAAAGCACAACCAGAAATGTCTTCTCTAATCAAACATTATTGTGATGGAGTGGTATCCCTTCATTGACTGGTGCTTTTATCATGAGTACTTGTACCTTCCTTGGAATTGGAAGTGTTAACGCCTTTTAATTTATATTTTCGTCCTTGCCAATTGATCTCCATGAATTGTTCTTCAAGATTTGTAGTATAGCTCCCTAGTTGTATTAACCATTCTGCACCTAGAACTATATCCATTCTTTTGAGTGGTAGGGAAAACATATATGTTTGTAGCTCCAGTTCTTGTATATGGATTGCAACTTTTTGACATTCTCCTATTTCCTTGATTTTCCTTCCAGTAGCGACAGACATGGTTAGGTCCTTGATTGGGCTTATACAGAGACCAAGTTGTTTAGCAAGGTCAATGTTTATACAATTGTGAGTACTACCAGAGACTACAAGTATATTGACATTCTTGTTTGTTATGAGTCCTTTGAGTTTTAGGGTTTTAGAACATAGCCTCTTCCTCATGTTAGTTGGCGGAGTAGGGCCTAATGCTCCTTCTTAGAGATTGGGTTCTCTCCTTCCAACAATGTGGTGGAACATATTTTGTAATTTCTTGTTGTTTTTGGTTTTCGGGGGAGTTTCCATCATGGATTTTCCATTCACATGAGATTGCCGCTAATGACGGTCCTTCAGAATCTGACTCTTCACTGTGTGTCACAATGATTTCTTCATCACATGCCTAAACTGCAACTAGCTTCCCTCCTATTTTATAGTAGCGCAGCGTGTTGAGAATTTAGAGGGTCGGTGATTAATTCAAATTCTCTTCTTGATAATTACTTGTGAGCTTACTTGAGTTACTTATGTCTTCTCTTCTTTAGCTTATTTATTCTTTCATCAAGTCAATTATCAAAATACACAAGACACATAAATTAGGCTCCTAGAGCTAGGGAAAAACCTCTCCCTCTTGGAGAGGAAAACCCGAAAGGAATTCTTCTTATAGATCTTCAAATGACAAGTACCATGACCAGGACTCAAACCCTTGACCTAGGAATGCCCCCAAGACCTTTTCAATGCTTCTTTCTATGCTCACAATGTTGATCCTTCTATTCTGCACCAACTTGCACTAACTTGTACCACCACTAGAGAACTCGGTCTCTAATTCTATCTTCCTTTATTTAGTCTTCAGTTACCCAAACAGTTCTTCTAACTTGTTCAGATATTGTAGACAAGTTCACTTGAGATATCTTATATACTATAAATAGGAAGGTAAATCACAGATTTACCTTCCTTTTATTTTAGCACCTGCGATTCAGATATACATTAACCAAACTTCAGACCTTTTTAACTTTGATGCAATTCCTTTACAGTGATCCACACTCTCTTCCTTCAGAACTATTCGCAATGCTTTCTGTCTTCTTTATGGTCCGAATATATAATACTTAACCCTGCTATGAATGTTAGGATATTTCGACACATAGGAAATAGGCTCCTTTTGTGTCACCTTTGTAAATCCTTCAATCCTATCCCAAGTTCTTCTTAAGGGGGGATGCTAGGATATTCCGACACATAGGAAATAGTTAAGAATAACTTAGTCTAGTGTAGAGTTAGGTAAAGTGTTTTTCTTTACTATGTACATTTGTAACTTATAATCTGACGGTCACTATTTGTAGTGATCCGACAGTTTTCTCTCTCCTCGGTATTAACGACACTTGCAGTATTTCCTTGGTCTTCAAGTCTTGAAATCCGAAGAAGGTGTTACCCTCTCTCAGTCCAAGTATGCCTGTGATCTTCTACACCACTTTCACATGGAAGACTGTAAGCCAACCCCTTCTCCCTTTCAATCTGGAATCAAGCTTTCTGTCACTTGTACTACCCTTGAATTTGATGCTACCTTATACCGTCAACTTGTTGGTAAACTTCTGTATCTAACCCATACCCGTCTTGACCTTTCCTTTTCCCTTGGTCTTGTCGCTTGATTTATGCACCAACTTCATGAAAGTCACTGGAAAGTAGCGAAAAGAATACTTCGATATATTTGAGGTACAGTTCAGTTCGGGATTCATTACAGTGCAGGAGCATCTCCATTGTTGATTGGTTTCACTGATTCTGATTGGGATGGTGACCCTGATGATCGAAAGTCTACCGTAGGATATGTATTCACTCTTGGTTCAGGACCTATTACATGGTCTTGTAAGAAACAAAGTGCCATCTCTCTTTCTTCAGCAAAAGCAGAGTATCGTGGTGTAGTTGAAGCCAACAAAGAAGCCATGTGGCTTCGTCAGATCCTGTCTGAATTTGGTCTTCATCAACAACATCCAACTACACTTTGGTGTGATAATCAGAGTGCCATTCAACTATGTAAAGATCCAATTCAGCATCAGCGTATGAAACACATTAAGCTCCACGTACACTTCATCAGAAAGCTCATTCATGATCGTGTTCTTGAAGTGTAGTGTTGTCCAACCAATGATCAAGTAGCTGATATCTTTACAAAGGCTCTCACAGAAGCGAAGTTTACCAAACTTCGATCCATGCTTGGAGTTCAGGAAAGTTATCATTAAGGGGGGATAGGCTCTAATGCCTCCTTCCTTCTCCTATTGTGTCACCTTTGTAAATCCTTCAATCCTATCCTAATTTGTTCTCAAGGGGGGATGTTAGGATATTTCGACACATAGGAAACAGGCTCCTTTTGTTTCACCTTTGTAAATCCTTCAATCCTATACCAAGTTGTTCTTATGGGGGTGTTAGGATATTCCGACACATAGGAAATAGTTAAGAATAACTTAGTCTAGTGTAGAGTTAGGTAAAGTGTGTTTCTTTAATATGTACATTTGTAACTTATAATCCGACGGTCACGATTTGTAGTGATCTGACGGTTCTCTCTCTCCTCGGTATTAACGACACTTGATCCGTGGCTTAACACCCGATTGGTCCATGATCTCTATTTAAAGAGCATGGAGGGCCATTTGTCCGGTAACCGTTTATGAGAGAAACATATGTAACTTTTCTTTTTATATTAATAAATTGCCTGAAGTGGCCGCGTTGGCTCAGGTCGTGGATTGTTTCCCTCTTTGAGGGTTTTAACCACGTGATAATACTAGTGTACTGATTTGTGATATGTTTGTGAGCGATGACCTTTGGTTTTTGATCTAAGGAACTTACCCTGTAAATTCCTACAATGAAGTCAATATTATATTACAGACTTGCCAAAGTGTCTTATCACTAATCCACACTCTTATTTCAGATGTATCCGAACTTATATCCTTCCTGAAATCCGCACCTTGATCTCAGAACAATTCGCACTTAATTTTGTCCTTAACCCACACTGAAATCCACACTTTACTCCTTCCTGAAATCCGCACTGATCTCAGAACAATCTGCACTTAATTTTGTCCTCAGATCTACACCTTTAAACTCTGTAAAACCTCAGACAGATCCACACTTTAACCTCTGTCGAACTTCAGAGAAAATCCGAACTTTTATGTGTCTTCTGCATAGCATATGCAGGGGTATATATAGTTGTTCCTGCCAGTTAATAAGCCGACCTATGTCACTATTTGTAGGCCGAGTTTACTTGTTGTTTGAAGGCCGACTTGAAGTGCAATAATTCCAACATTGATGGTGGTATCTATGAGCATCATTAAGATTATCTTCCATAGTTTTATAGCAAGTTCTTGGAGCATTCATATACATGACACTTGATTATGTTTATGACCAAAAGACAACCCTAGTAGACATCAAGAAGAAGTCTATCTATAATAAAATCTTGCTCATGAAACCCATGAAGCAAGTACAACAAAAATATATTTTATTATCTTTATCTTCTTCTTTACATAAATACATAATTACATAGTCAATATGAAGGCCGCTCACAGTTACACTTTTAAACACTCCCTCTTAACTAAGGAGGTATTCATATAGGTACATGGTCACTTTCAAATTGAATAATCTCATAAGAAGAATCGGATTGGTAATCGCATTTGTATAGCATCATATCAGCCAACATTGTACTAGTGCAAGGCCTTGACTAACAACTCCATCTCTCAACGAGACAATGGGCTACAATGTTGTTGAGACACATGACTTATAGACACCATAGTAATTGTCTCTCCAAGGTACATACTCCACCCAGGTGTTCCCAAAGTATGACCTTCTTGGACTATTCTTCTCTTGGGTAGCTAGCCCTCAAAGAATATCGGTCCCCGACTACTCTTATCTTGAATGTCTTATCACATTCTCAAAGTGTATCGAATGCTAGATGATTACCCAATCCTCCATTATGTCTTCCCAAGTGAAGACTAGAATGATGTGTCTATCTCTCTCTCTCAACCAGGGAGGTTCTATTAAACAAGGGAATGTACTCATTCCTGTATAAGGAATGTACCTTAGCTCATTCTTAGTGTTGAGGAGGTAAATCCCCTCTGCGGACAGAGGCGATCCCTACTAGCCCAGCAGGGGTCTAGCAACAATCAAACAATGTTATGACGCAAGCTCCTAGTTACGAATGAAAAGACTAGGAATAGAAGCCTACCTGGATTCCAACGCTATGATCTGAAGAAGAAGCATCCCCGTTCCTCAGCCCCGGCAGATCACAATCCCTCCACGATCTCCGCCGATGAACACCTGCACATGGAAGAAACGAACAGATACAAGCATAAAATCCGGCACACGTAACTAAACATCAGTCAGAAAGGATGTTACTCGCATTAACATGATGGAAAACGGAGTGGAACCATAATCATAATCATCTATTAAATAATAAGCGAAGAGAGATTACAACCAAGTTCTGACGTCGCAGCCTCCTTCGGACGGGTCTCCGGTCGTCCACGTCTCGCAAAGCTCGCCAAGGAAAGGGAAAACCTCTCCGGAGTCTCGTGACAATGGTCTCCTTACTTGAGTCGGCCTTAAGGAAAAGAGAGGATTCTTTACAGCACAAAGGCTCTTGGGAATATGGAGATACAAAGCTTAGGCACTTCAAGACTAGCTTGCCATGGATTTGAGCAGGCTTTTATAGATGGGGAAGGAGGGAGTTGGGATCCCTATTATTATGGGATTGGCCCTATCAACAAGGAAGGTTCCATAGGAGGTGGCAAAACCACTTCCCTCCATAGAACTCCCGCAGCCAAACCTCCCAACTCAAGATGGGCAATGGTTTGTGAGTTTGTTGGAACTCAACTTCCGCCATCTTTATTTAAAAAACAGTCCCTAAATTGGGTGGCGCGACTACTGCTCTATGACAGAGCGCCAGTTGGCGCGACCTCTTTGCAAGATTTTCCCCATTGGCGCGAGTACTGAACTGTCTGCCCGCGCCAATGCAAAAAGGGATGTTTTTCATGATTTTTGCAAGGAGATGTCTCAAGGGAAAATGAAGCTCATGCTTAGAGGAATGCATTGATGATGTTTTCAAGGCATGACAATGTTCACAGGTCACAAAATGGGTCCTCCATTGTGCGGGACGGGGAATGGTAGGGACGGTGACAAATTACTGTGTAACACTTAGGAATTACCCAGTTTCTTCCAAGTAAGAAACTTATCACCAGGCTCCCTCTCAATCAGGGACCTGCAGCAACAATGGTGAGACACCTATCTGCTTATGAAGAATTCCTCCCCTCGTTGTCATGGATTTCGATATTGAGGAATCTTGAACTTTAGCTCCATATGGCACAGATCATCCATCATTTTCATTCATGAGTCATGTCATCTACCAGAAAGCGATTCATGAGTCTTTCATATCTGGTATGCCTTTTATGCCATGCTACTTTCTTTCGAATCATCTCCAAGGATGTTACATCCTTTCACATGATTAGTAGCCCTGCACAAATTCATCCAGATAAACATATATATATGAACTTTTAAAAACAAAAGTTACATCAGTGATGATCTTTCACCATGACATCTTCCTCTAGGCATCGACATCCTCTATTCAGAATGACACATCTCCTCATGATATGTCTTGTCGAGGGTCTTCTTCTTTACCAAACTTCTATCAGAGTCTACATATCCTCCAGGGGATATTCTAGTCACATCTTCTTAGCTTCTGGATGATAACTACCTCTTGACATGGTTGCACTTCATGATCTCTTCCCTTCTGCACATCTTCATTCCCAGGAACTTACAATTTTCAGTTCCTTGTTCATATACAACCACCTCATATTCAATATAAGGATATATTATGTTGATTTCATCTGTCAGTGCACCAAGAGAGATTCTACTTCTAAATATAGAAGTCCATTACCTACAACCATATGAAATGACTTCACAACATCCAGTGTCAGCATATATATATATATATATGAGTCATTCAGTAGAATTTCACTAGAATGAAGAGCTTCATTCCCTTGACCTGCTTCATCAATATGTCATCACATCCCAGAATTCTGTAGCATAGAATTCTTGATGAAACCATTTTGCTTTCTTTCTAATCAGTGAATTCATACATAACTCCATTAGAAAATGTCAGCACCAGTTTCTAGGATGACCCTTGATCTTGATGACTGCCTTCCATCAGTGTTAGTATCAATGAGGTTTTCCAGGAGCTGATTCACCAATAGATCATACCATGCTTCTATCATGATGCTATTAACATACATTGCTTCCTATCATACTAACCAATAGAAATCACTTAAAGAAAAGGATGATCTCAATCATAATAGAGATCCCTTGCTTCTTTCTTAGATTTCTTTGCATCAGGTTCTTCTCTCGTATCTAAGATACCTGCTTCTTCCCTTTTCCTCTTCTCCTTTTAAAATTTAGTACAATCTCTTTTATAATGCCCAAGTTCATTACATCTAAAGAATCATACGTTGTCCATATTTCTTCTTTTATTATGAGGACCATATTTTCTGAATCTTCCTTTCTTCCTGGATAAGGCTGCAAAGGCTTGATTCCCTTCACGTAATCCTGTATCAGCTTTGGCTTTCAATCTCGTTTCCTCTATTTTACATAGAGACCATAAATCATGGAATGTTGTGGCTTCTTTCTTCCCGTATAAACTTGAAGTGAAGTTTCCCCATTCTTCTGGTAGAGCATTCAACAACACTGTAGTCATCTTAGTGTCAAACATTACTTCGCCCAATTCCTGTAGTTGATCTCTTATTTCATAAATCCTCTTGAAGTGTGAAGTGATTCCTTCTTCTCTTGACAATTTCATTTTGTATAGTTCTTGTCTCAGAGAGATTTCTTCTACTGCAGTGCACGCGGAGAATAGCTCCATCAATTTCTCATATATTTCTTTAGCAGACTTTAGTTTTGATACATAGGGAATGAGTGAGTCCTTAATGGATTCTATGAGAATCCTCTGGGCTCAAATTTCTCCCTTCATGTACTTAGCATGAGCTGGAGCATATTCCTTTGGTGGTTGAATTGTAGATCCTTCAATGTAGTCCATAACTTCGTCTTCAATTAAATTCAAATATGTCCTCTTCTCTCATGCACTAAAGTTTGATGACCCAACCAACTTGTTGCTTTTTTTACAGTAAGTCATCTTGACATATTTAAGTAAGGTCATAGATACTTACTTGAATAGAGTGGCTTGCAACTTCCTTGATGATGATGAAGATGAAGTCAGGAGCTTCTTCTAAGATTGAAATAGCCAATGTAGATGTTCTTGGATCCTTGATGATAAAGGATAACTTCAAAAGATGATGTCCTCTTCTAAAAATGTCTTGAATGTAAATCTTTGATGGCAAAGATTATTTTCTTGAATGAGTTCATCCTTTGAATGAGATAGAAGATCTTTCTTGAAATATCTTGAGAGTCTTCCTTGCAAATTGATTTGACTTTTCAACCCAAACTTTGATCTTCGCTTCCTGGAGTGCCTTCTTTGTCAAGTAGCCCTTGTGTTCAACACCTTATCTCTGATTCCATGTTGAGAATTTAGAGGGCTGATGATAATTCAAATTCTCTTCTTGATAATTACTTGTGAGCTTACTTGAGTTACTTATTTCTTCTCTTCTTTAGCTTATTTAGTCTTTCATCAAGTCAATTATCAAAATACACGAGACTCAAAAATTAGGCTCCTAGAGCCAGGGAAAAACCTCTCCCTCTTGGAGAGGGAAACCCGAAAGGAATTATTCTTATAAATCTTCAAATGACAAGTACCATGACCAAGACTCAGAACCTTGACCTAGGAATGCCTCCAAGACCTTGTCAATGCTTCTTTGTGTGCTCACAATGTTGATCCTTCTCTTTTGCACCAACTTGCACTGACCTGCACCACCACTAGAGAATTCGATATCTAATTCTATCTTCCTTGATTTAGTCTTTGGTTACCCAAACAGTTCTTCTAGCTTGTTCAGATATTGTAGACAGGTTCACTTGAGATATTTCTTTTATATACTATAAATAGGAAGGTAAATCGTAGATTTACCTTCCTTTTATTTTAGCACTTGCAATTCAAATATACATTAACCAAACTTCAGACCATTTTAACTTTGCTGCAATTCCTTTACAGTGATCCGCACTCTCTTCCTTCAGAACTATCCACAATACTTTCTGTCTTCTTTATGGTCCGAATATATAATACTTGACCCTATTCTAAACTCTGTATTATATTACAGACTTGTCGAAGTGTCTTACCACTGATCCATACTCGTATATCAAATGTATCCACGCTTATATCCTTCCTGAAATCCACACCTTGATCTCAGAACAATCCGCACTTAACTCTATCCTTAACTCGCACTGAAATCCACACATTTCTCCTTCCTGAAATCTGCACTGATCTCAAAACAATCTGCACTTAATTCTCTCCTCGGATCCACACTTTTAAACTCTGTAAAACCTCAGACAGATCCGCACTTTAACCTCTGTGAAAATTCGAAGAAAATCCACACTTGTTTTGTGTCTTCTGCGCAACATAGGCAGGGGTGTATATAGTTGTTCCTACCAGTTAATAAGCTGACCTATGTCACTGTTTGGAGGTCGAATTTACTTGTCGTTTGAAAGCCGACTTGAAGTGCAATAATTCCAACATTGATGGAGGTATCTATGAGCATCATTAAGCTTATCTTCCATAGTTTTATAGCAAGGTCTTGGAGCATTCATATACATGTCACTTGGTTATGTTTATGACCAGAAGACAACCCTACTAGATATCAAGAAGAAATCTATCTATTATAATAAAATCGTGCTCATGAAACCCATGAAGCAAGTACAACAAAAATATATTGTATTATCTTTGTCTTCTTTACATAAATACATAATTACATAGTCAATGTGAAGACCGATCCTAGTTACACTTATCAACATGGGGATGCGTCTTCACATTTATGTCTTGGAGTCCAATTTTCTCCGGATTTGCGAAGACTATTTTTCCTTTTTATCTTCTTTTCTGGTTCGTTACTTGAAAAATCTGATTCTTTCTCGACTTCATAATTATACAATTTCTTGTTAAGGCATTTGTGTCTCGATGTCCAATCTTTTCTACAATACCTACATTTCTTAGTTTCATTTTTTCTTGAATGTAGTTGTTGGTTCCTTCTGCTTTGAACGAGGTCATATAGAGCTTATGTTTTCTTTCAATAATTAATGCTGCGTGTCTGGCATCTTCAATGGTTTGGGGTTGACATAATTTTAATTCTTCCTTAATGTAATCTTTAAGGCCACAACGATACATTTTTAATAACTCTTCATCTGAAAATCCTCTTTGCCTTACCACTAACACTTCCCATTCATGAGTGTATTCACTCACCGACCCTTTCTGTTTGAGGTGAACGAATCTTTCGTATACATCATCCTCTTCCTCGTCATGAAACCTTTTCAACAAAGCATTCTTAAAATTTTCCCAGTTGAACGAAAGACCACTACATTTAGAGTACCACCACATAAACCAGTCGTATGCTTATGCTTTTAGGTAGTTTGATGTTGTTACAACTTTTTCCTGTGAACCTAATGGTGTGTTTGCTAGAAAAATGACGTCCATTTTGTTTACCCAAATGACGGCGCCCTTATGGTCCTTACCATCATATTTAGGTAGTTGATTTTTAATTTTAGAGAGGTTCCTTTCTGTAGACCTAGTATAGTATTGAGTACCTTCAAAGTGCACTTGTAGTATTTGCGTCTGTAGATTACTTAGGAAGTCGTGATCTAGAGAATTTTCGCCTTCTAGGATCTTAGGGCTTTGTGTGGCTGAAGGTGGATTCTTTTCCCCAAAATTCTTGCTCATCATTCTTTCAATTCTGTGATATCTTTAACCATTTGGTATTGCCTGCTTACTGACTTTTCGACATTATCCATACACTTGTTTAATCTACTGAGTTCCTCTTGAATTTTTTTTAGTTCATCGTTATTGTTTGCCATTTTGTTCCTCTTTTTCTTAGAAGACCCAATTTTTTTTTAATATATAATTATAAATTATATTTTTAACATATAATTATAAATTATATTTTTAAAATATAATTATAAATTATATATAATATATAATTTTAAATTATATAAAATGTATATAGTTAAACTTTAACAATGTACTATAATAATAAAGTCTCTGTGAATTAAACTCACCGTATCGATACACCATACACTATATTCTATACCTTGGCCACCGTATAACTTGCAGCGTTATCGGAAAGGTGAAAGGTTAGGACGTGACGACATCAGAAGACTGCAGAGGTAGAGACGGGGTTCGAATAACGATGACATACATGGCTGGAGGGAAGGGACAGAACAAGTCAACGACCGAGAGAACCTGTCAGTCATGGTCAGAACAAACCGTGGTTGGGAGAGGGTGACGACAGCGAAAAATCATGATCGAGCGACTTTTAACCGCAGAAGACGACAGGTCCGATGGCGGTTAAGAGCAATGATGGATGAGGGAAATGGGACACGATGGTTCACGCAGGAAACAAATCACGTGGTATCCTTTATTTATATACCCAGGACATACGAATCGACCTCAACCTCGCCCATTGAATTTCGCCCAGGGTCCACTCCTTTGACAGTGGAAGACACGTTTATTAACAGTGTAGACGTTGTCAGAATTTCAACGATTGTGGGCCAGAAACGACAGCGGGGAGGACGCACTTGTTCATCGATTTACCATAACTTAACCGATTGACTGCATTAAGTTGACCGAGTTGTTGAAACCGGTTCGCTGACAAGAGTTCTATCGAGAAAAAAGCTGCTCTGATACCACTGAAGCATAAAATCCATTACACATTTATAATATTCGTATGTAGATTTGCATTTCGTAAGGTAAGTGAGTAACTTGTATTAATATGATATCAATGGTGGTTTACAATTCTTCGTGGTGGTGTTCCCTTATAGGAATTGACTGGCCATGATGATAAAAAGTCATGACTATTGACCTCATGTCTGTTCATAATTGAATCAGACATTAATTCATTTAATTAATTTAATTATCTTAATTATTTAATATTTTATTTATTTTAATTGAGGGTTATGAGTATTTTATTCATAACATCGTTCACATACTGCAAGTGTCATTCCCCCTTTTCTCTTCATATAGTAAATGCCATTTTTTAGCATATGAAGTATCACAATGCATGAAAGCTAGTTTTGGTGTGTTTCAAGGGGTAATCCTTGCATTAATGATTTGTACTTACCATGTAAGCATGTATCGCATTCATTCCCAAAGTTTCAAGCATTGTCGTGTGAAAATTTCTTAATGTTACTTTATGAAGAAATCTACTGTTAGATCAGGTTATACTTCTCCTACTTAAACAAGTTATTAATGCTGAAATATTCAAATTAACATCGAAGTAAACACATAATAGACTTTCACCAATTCAGATCTAAAACAGAAAAGCACATGCACACAAACAAAGTGACACAAGATTTTCTGGACAACTGTCCCCCAAAAAACCAATGTGGGAAAACCGATCTTCTGGCTGTTGGAGGGTTTATATTATTAAGTAGTCTTCTGAATACAACAAATCTGGGCATCTTACTGGTTAACCCGGCAGAGAAAAATACTGATATGCAGCTAACATGTTGTTCTGAGGCCAGATCCTTGGCTGATCCACACCCTCAAACGAGATTTGCAAGATTCAGCCAAATTCTAGCCCTAGAAACCCCAACACTGTCCCCGAAGCCCCTGCGTCAGTCCTTTCAGCCTCTGCGTGCCTCTTCGCTGGCCTAGAGAGTGTTGCGTAACCCCAGAATGGGTGACAGACCCTATGCTGCCCTAGAAGGGTCTTTGCGTAACCCTGGAGGGTCCCCTACTATCCAACGCTGCCCTAGAAGGGCCTGCGTAGTTGAAGCTACTCTTTGCATTGTGCAGCTGCTGCGTAGCTGCTGTTGTTGCCTCTGCTTCTCTGCGCTGCCTCTAGATGTTGCTCTCTGCCTCTTGTTGATTCTTGGCATTGGGCCCAGACCATCCCCTTTGCCAATACTACCCCTCTTTGTAGCTTAAACACTTCCGAAAATTCTTAGCAAACCTGCCCTCGAATTTTAGCTTAGTCTCAGTGCTCTGCCTCCGTGTGTGTATTCTCCAACTGACCCCAAGCCTTTCCTTTATACTTTCTCATTTGGAAACCAACGACCATGATCTAATCTTGAATCGATGGCTAAGATTAAAATAAATTTTGATCCGTGTGACTTGAGTCATTTTGATCACATGTTTAAATTAATTACCTTTAATATTTTAATTTTCCTAAGTTAGACTTAGGGTAATTAGTTAAAAATATTAATTAATTAATTATCTCCCAAACTGGATGGAATTTCCCAAATCCCTTTCTGGGTCTTGGAGATCTTATGTACTCTAGTCCCTCCACAAATTTTGGGAGTTAGAGCACATCCGATGCTACCCCAACACTCAAGAAAACTCAACACTGCCTCTTAGGGAGGAATGTGCTCTAGTACAACTCTGCTTCACCCGGAAGATCTGTACTGATCTCTGGTTTGGGTATGTGCACTGATGTTGGACCTGCTGCCCTTCATCATTGTGTTGATGATGCCATTTTGTACTTCTGGCCATGACATTGCCACCGCCACTGCCACATCTGTACTGCAGCTCCCTCTCAATCTGTTGCACCGTGCTGCCATTTGTTGCACTGCAAATTCAGTTTTTGAGAGAAACAACTAAAGCTCCTACCCAATCTTTGATAGACAAGTCAGTTGGGTTGCATCCTCATCACTAAAGCTCCATAAGCTGTTGATTTCTGCTGACATCTGGAGATAGCTACACAGCTACAGCTTTGCACTGTGCTGCTAAAGTCACATCAACCCCTGCACTGAAATTTCCCACGCTACTGATGTGTTGCACCGTCCCCCTAAAGCCTCTACGCCGCTACAGCTCTGGTTTGCATAAGTAGATAAGCCCCTGCGCTGCCAAAGTCACATAAGCTCCTGCATTGTTGTTGCTATGTTGATGCCACATTTGCACTGCACTTCTCCCTTTAGCTTTCAGCTTCACCTCTGCTTCATCTGTGATTCTCTGCACCGACTGCTCCACTTGTCTCGCTATTGTCTTAAGGCTCTTGTAGCTTGGATGTGATCCAAGAGATGAGCTGCTCAAGGATCCCGCCCGCACTCTGTAGCTTCTCTATAGATCCTTGTTGCCCCACTTTCGTGGTTCATGAGCGCTCATGCCTACATCATCTTATGACCCATCATTTGCCACAACAGCCTTGGATGTAGAAGCTTCCTTTTCCTTCTTCTTCTGTGGACAATTTCTAGTGAAATGTCCTAGTTCACCGCACTGGAAACACTTGATCTTGGATAGATCACACTTCTTCTTCCCTTGTTGCCTCTTTGATGCCAAGGCTGTATCTTCTTCCTCTTCCTTCTTCACCTTACTTGACCCTGTGTTGTATTGCTTCTTGGTGAATCTGCGGAGATCTTCTTGACGAAGGATTTCCCACATATTGTCCCAATCGGGAAGGTCTGCTTTGCCCAAGACACTTTGGACAAAGGTTTCCCACTCTTCTTTGACCACATTGAGT
The DNA here is from genome assembly GCA_034641835.2 of Pinus albicaulis. NCBI lineage: Eukaryota > Viridiplantae > Streptophyta > Pinopsida > Pinales > Pinaceae > Pinus > Pinus albicaulis. Next base: position 374,576,459 of record CM076581.1, read on the forward strand.
GCAGTCCTTACCATGACATCATCCTCCACCTTTGCTCCCATGGCAGACAACTGATCTCTGATCGTGTGTAATCTGAAAAGGAAGGGCTCTATTTCTTCTACCTTGGTCATCATGAATGATCGTAGCTAATTCTCCAGAAGCATTTTCCTCTGGATGAAATACCCCTCATATAGGGATGTTAAGGCTTTCCACATCTCATTAGCTGTTTTCTTTTCAGCTATATGTGGAACTATATGGTCCTTAACCCCATCCATTATGAAATGTTTGGCATGTGCCGCAACTTCCTCATGCTTCTTCAGGGGATCTGCATCGGTCGACGTGGCCAAGACTTACTTTTTCTACATGGTCCCTTAGACTGCATGCCTCCATGACTACCAGGATTCTGGCCTTCCAGACTGAAAAGTTGGACAGGCCGTCCAACCTATCCTTATCACGTAGTTCGTGAGGTGCCATCTGCTTAGATCTACTATGTCGGAATAGATCTTCCTCTCCCCGCTTCTCTTCTGAAGCTCAGATCTAGGGTCCTTGGCGAAAAGGCACCCTCTGCTCCCTTTGACAACTGAGTTCCTCTCTTGTAAATCCACCAAATCAACATGAAACAGCTCTCTTCGATCCACTGATCGATCTACAAATTTCTTTGGCTAGAAACCCTCTGAGAAGTTGATCTCCTCTGGCTCTTTGTCTCCTAGTGCTTAGGCTAAATTCTGAATCTTCAGAAATTTAACCCCACCAGTAGCTTCTGAAGTTTTGCAGCTTTTTCTGGCACTTTCGAATTTTCACGACGTCATATATGCGTCACCTTAGATGGCCTCTGCGTGAGCAGATAGTCCCAATGTTGTCTCTACGCTCCCTCTGCGCAGTAAGTACATGGGCCTGCTTAGAACTACATCACTCTGGCCTCTACGTGGCTCTGATCCCTCTGTTGTTGTGTTGTCCCTTCAGATTTGGCTTTCTGTGGCTACTGCTGCTTTCTGCAACAAGATTCTTCAGTCTTCTGTTGGTGACCCTGCTAGATCTAAAATCACTCTGATACCATGTGAAAATTTCTGAATGCTACTTTATGCAGAAATTTACTGTTAGATCAAGTTATACTTCTCCTACTTAAACAAGTTAGCAACGTTGAAATATTTAGATTAACATCGAAGTAAACACATAACAGACTTTCACCGATTCAGATCTAAAACAGAAATGTACATGCACGCAAACAAAGTGACACACAAGATTTTCTGGACAACTGTCCCCTGAAAAACCCAATGCGAGAAAACCGGTCTTTTGGATGCTGGAGGGTTTATATTATTAAGTAGTTTTCTTAATACAACAAATCTAGGCACCTTACTGGCTAACCCGATAGAGAAAAATATAGATCTGCAGCTAACATGTTTTTCTGAAGCAAAAACCTTGATTGATCCACACCCTCAAATGAAACTTACAAGACTCAGCTAAATTTTGGCCCTAGAAACCCCAACGTTTCCCCTGAAGCCCATGTGTTAGTCCTTTCAGCCTCTGCGTGCCTCTGCGCTGGCCTGGAGAGGGTTGCGCAACCCCAGAATGGGTGACGCAAACCCAATGCTGCCCTAGAAGGGTCTCTGCGTAACCCTGGAGTGTCCCCTGTTTCCCAGCTCTGCCCTAGAAGGGTCTGTGTAGTTGAAGCTGCTCTCTGTGTTGCGCAGCTGTTGCGTAATTGCTGATGCTGCCTTTGCTTCTTTGCGCTGCCTCTGGATGCTGCTCTCTGCCTCTTGTTGATTCTTGGCACTGGGATCAGACAATCCCCTTTGCCAATACTTCCCCTCTCTGCAGCTGAAACACTTCTAAAAATTCTTAGCAAACCCGCCCTAGAATTTCAGCTTAGTCTCAGTGCTTTGCCTCCGTGTGTGTATTCTCCAACTGACCCCAAGCCTTTCCTTTATACTTTCTCGTTGGGAAACCAACGACCATGATTTAATATTGAATCGATGGCTAAGATTAAAAGAAAGCTTGATCCGTGTGACTGGAGTCATGTGCATCACATGTTTAAATTAATTACCTTTAATATTTTAATTTTCCTAAGCTAGACTTAGGGTTCTTAATTAAAAATATTAATTAATTAATTATCTCCCAAACTGGATGGAATTTCCCGAAACCCTTTCTGGGTCTTAAATATCTTATGTGCTCTAGTCCCTCCACAAAATTTTGCAGCTAGAGCACATTTGATGTTACCCCAACACTCAAGAAAACTCAACATGTCACACAAGTGTCGTCATGGTCGTCGCAAAGTGTACCTTTAGTGTCGCACTTGTCGTAAGTTGTTGCACCAAGGGAATTATGTGTTCATGTGTTCTAGATGATCTATGTTGTGTCGTTAAATGTCTAAGTGTGTGATCATAATCAAGTTATATCATTGTTCACATCAGTTTCATTGATCCTACACTTAGCCAAATTTCAAAAAATTCCTAGCAACTTAGCCCCATTCGACCTTCCAGAACTGCGCATTTTGCAATCCAAGCCCTCAAACTGCAAACTTGCCTCTTGACACTACACAATGTGCAGTTTCCTCCCAAGACTGCGTACTGCATATTTTTAGTGTCAAACTCGAGACTTGGCCTCCACTATTGTGTAATTCAACCCTCCAGGATAGCCCCAACTGCGCACTACGTAGTCTACGAGCTCAAGCTCCCTCAAACTGCAAACTTGCCTCTTGACACTACACAATGTGCAGTTTCCTCCCAAGACTGTGTACTACATAGTTTTAGTGTCAAGCTCGAGACTTGGCCTCCACTATTGTGTAATTCAACCCTCCAAGATAGCCCCAACTGCGCACTATGTAGTCTACGAGCTCAAGCTCAAACCTTGAGCTCTTGAACTGCACAACTTCGCAATCACCAAACCTGCTCTGCCTCCCAGGACTGTGCAGTTGGTTAAAACAGTGCAAAGCCCTCAACCTGGCTCACTGACTCCCAAAGTTCTATAATTTCTCTCTCTTGCCAGTCAATACTGCGCATTGTGCAGTCTCAAGGCTCAAGCCTCAACCCTAAGTTCTATTTCAGAACTACGCAATGAGAAAAATTAGTGCTCAAGCCCTCATCCTGGCTCCCTGAGCTCCCTAACTATGCAATCTTTTTGCCTAGTCCAAGCCTGAACTGCGCATGGCGCAGTCTCAAGGCTCAAGCCTGGCCCTTGACTGCCTGAGCTGCGAAACTGCACAATCACTAAGCCTCTCCTTCGGCCTACCACCCAATTTCTGCTCAGTAAGTGGATCATCATGCAACATCTTAGACTAGGGGTTTATCAGACTGATGTCGTCTTGTCATGATTGGATTGCAGATGCAAGAACTCTATCATGATATGGAAAGATGATGAAGAAGGAGATGGATAAGGAGGACAACTAGAAGACAACTAAGGAGTTGAGGAGATGACGAAGGAACACTAAAAGACCAAAGATCAGGACCGCATGAAGCCTCCATCTTATTCACAACAGATATGAAGAACAAAGCATATCTCTCATGAAGATGAAACATTGGATACATCTCTTGATGAAGACAAAAATAAAGAAGCAACAAGAAGGACAACTTGGCATTGCCATATCATCATGTAGTCCATGTCATCAGTGTCATATCACGGATCATCATGTGCCACATCATTTGTGGATTATGTAATTCTATATTGGAAAATGTAATGTGAACTGGAAGTCCAAGATTCATCTATGTAATGTGAAGAGTCATGTAGGAAGTAGAAAATTCATGAGAAGTTAAACAGTCATGAGGTTAGTTCAGGAGTCATAAGGGAGGTGAAGGATAACCCCATTGGTTATATATACACCCTCATTGTATGAGCAAAGGAATTTTCACCTTGGCTCCTCCCGCAAGGCATTAGAGATACAAACTAGTTCTTTTGAGGAGCAAGGAGTGGCTCCAACGCTCCACTATTGGAGCTAGTGGTGTTCATTGTATACATGTGTCTTGGAACTTTTACTTAATAATAGAAGCCTCATGGCCAACACGTTCTTCATGCATTCATTATGAATATTTGTAAGAGTATTTTGTGGATGTTTGTAAATCATGTTTGCTTTCATTTGTGCTAAAGTAGTTGAATAGGTTCAGTTATTTTAGTACTTATCATATTGAGAATGTGTTGTAATGGTTGCTATGGTTGTCGCATCCTTCTAGACTATTATGTTGGATGTTAGACACATATTTCTTGCATATTGGTTATAATGATCATCACATCTTGTACTAATACCTCTCTCTCAAGGGCTCACTTTTCTCCCTCTCCGTAGTAGAAGAACCTCGACACACCTACAACCAAACACTCATCGAGCTCACTTACTTGCTTTTCGAAGGCAAACACGTGTTCCTCTATCTTGCTAATAGTTAGAGCCAAGGAAAATCTATAAGAATACATGGCAACCAGGTGGACACTTCGGATCGGGCTCCTATTCCAAACGGTGTGAGGTCTAATTAGGACTTTGTATTAGGGAGATCCCCTTGGTTGACAGATTTCCAGCACTCTTCAACAAATGGCACTAAAAGGAGGGCCAGATGACAAGTTGTGCCTATTGAGTTTGTTTTGAATATCTTATCATAAATGTATCATCCTCAAATATTACTCTCAGGGTGTTTGTCTAATCTATCCATTTGTCAATTTTCAATCCTCGATGAGCCTCTTTATCACTTGTCTCAGTTAAAGTTTGATGGTGAGGATGGAACATCCATAACTGAACACATTTATTATTTTCTTAAATTTTGTGAATCATACGAAATCGATGATAAAAATTTTTCTCATGTGGTTTTCTTCCTCACGCTTGAAGGTTGTGTTAATCGATGGTGCCATACCTTACCATCTGCTTCCATCCATTCTTTTCAACATTTCCTCAAGGAGCTTTATCAAGTCTTCGATATTTATGATTACCAAGATGTCCTTAAAAGAATTAATCAATTAAGAATGAAGCCTAATGAATCAATTGAGGATTTATTTGATCGTTTCCTTCACCTTTTCTATGAATTTCCTAAAGAGAATATGGATTGGTATTTCTATAAACAAAAGTTCAAGTGTTTGGTTCATATCTCTTTGCACGGTGAATCCAAACCACCTAATGTTTCTGCTTCCCCAACTCTTGTAAACCATGAGACACCTCTAATTTTAGAGGAAGAATTCACTGCTGATTTTGTTCCTTATCCTCCTTTTCCAGTTCCAATGAGGGTGCCTCCTTGCTATGATAATAAAGTTTGGAGATCTATTAATCAAATTCCTAATCCATCTTTTCATTCTTCTTCAACTTTTCATGACTCAGATTCAATGGAGGAAATCCCAAAATGGCTCATGAAGCCCATGGTTAAGACTAACTCCTCCATTCCGCAAGATGATGTTACTATTCATAACTCTAGTCTCGAATCTGGCATGGACTTCTATTATCCTCTATCACCTACATGCCATGGCTCTTTGTACCGTGATCCGCCTGATCAATCTCCTCCACCAACTATTTTTTCAGACTCTCTTGATTTTCGAGTTGTTGGTTCAAATTGCGGTCAGATGCAAAGCAAACACATTGCACAGGTAGAGGAGCAAGAAGGTGAAGATGCTTTCATTATTTCTTCTCTTTTTCAAAATCCTCCATGTTAAGATGATGCGCTTCCATTCTTGGATGATTTTCAATCTACTAATCTTAGTAGTGAATCAAATGTACTCAATTATTTTGATCAATTTGTAGCCTTGGGAAACAATGATTTTGATGATGATGACTTTGTTGATGTATGCAATCACGAATGCTCAGTTGCATCATTTGATCTTTCAGTTTCTCATGAAGACTTTACTTTAGATCTAGAATCTGATTCGGTCAAAGAAGATGTCATTATCGAAACTTCCTATTCATCTCACTATCCCTTGTGCTCTACTGATTTTGATGCATCTACTTGTGACAAATATACTCCATGCTCTTCAAGTTCTTCATTCGATGAGTTAACTTCTCACTTGACACAAAGTGGTGAGATTATCTATGATGAAAATGAAAACAATCAAATCATTGTGTTCTCTTTTCATCCCTCATCATCTCTTCTCTTGCATGAATACAACTCTCCAAACCAACTTACTCATGAAATTTATTCAATTCATACATCTTCAGATTTGCGATTAGATGAATCTTTCAACTTGGGTAATCTGGTTGTTGAAGTTGAAAAATCCAGTCAAGTCAGTGACAGAGATGGATGTCATTTGGTGAGAAGTGGTCTTATTGAAACTAGTGGTAGCAACTATCCTCGCACTATTGAGAAATCTAGGGCCTTAACATTAGGATATTTCTCTTTATTAGTGACTGTTTGTGAATTCTTTTTAACTTCTTTAGATTAGGATATTCTTCTTGTTAGATTATTAATGTTATTCTACATCAAACAATAATCAATGCATGGACATAAGTAGGTAAGAGACAAAGTATGTAGGCTATGAGCCAGGGCCAAAACCTCTCAGTCTTTGAGAGGAAAACCTGCACAAATTCTTCTTATAGAGATTCAAATTGACGAATACCAAGACCATGACCCTTGACCTATTAGCCACTCCAACACCAAGACACCATTCCTCTTCCATCTACTTGATTGCTCTCTGTAGGTTCCTTCTACTTCATAAATGATGACACCAAACTGTTGTCACTATGTCAAACAAGGATACCAAACCTTTGTAACACTTAGCCTTGAAGACACACCACTGAACCATATCCACTTGATACCACCAAGCTCTTCTTTTCTTGCAAAAACACTAAGATATTTTATCCCATACTTGAGACCTTCTGGCACCGAATTCTTCTAGCATTGATAGCACCGCACTGTGGTCTATACAGAGACCAATATTTTCCTCGTTGTCACTGTGGTCTATACAGAGACCAATCTTTTCCTCGTTGTCACTGTGGTGTATACTTAAGAGGGATCTAAATTCCCTTCCACAAAATTGTAGCCTTCACCGAGTTCATACATCACACTGAGATAACACTTGGAATATCATTCATCACCATGGTACCAAGTTGCATAATTGAGCTTGTACCGAAACTTGATTTGTTGTAACATCATATAGCATCGAACCTGATCTCACTTGAAGTTTGAATTGTGATGAGGACTGAACCATACCCAAGAAGTTTGAACTATATCTCTGTGATATAACCTGAAAATCTCAGAGAAATACGACTCTGAATTGTGTTTCTATGATGACCCTATCTGCATATATATAGTGGTGGGTGCTCCATAAATGAGCCGACTTGTGCATCTGAATAGGTGTGTCCCATGATGTGAGACGACATGACATTCTTCATTCTTCTTGAGGCTGACATAGGAAGAGGAGGATTGTGCTTGTCTTTTGGAGGGCTTCTAGAAAACTTATAAACTTGTATTCATTTGACACATGCTCAAGAAGAGCTCTTCAGACATGACATTAATTTTTTGACTCTAAATGCAAATCCTAATGCTCTCAAATGAAAGCCAACTGAAATAAAATCATGTGCTCATGAAACCCATGAAGTAAGGCTTAATAATAATTTTATTACATCATTTATCAAAGTCACAATTACATGTCATTATGAAGGCCGAACCTAGTTACATTTTACAACACTCCCTCTTAACTGGGGAGGTATTCATAATGGTACTTGGTCATTCTCAATCTGAAGAATTTCTCAAAAGAAGAATTAGATTGGTAACCCATCTGTATAGAATCATATCAACCAACATTGTCATATTGCAAGGCCTTGACTGAAAACTCCATCTTTTCACAAGATCTGAGCTCAATGCTAGCGAGACCAATGATTTATAGACACTAATCATCGTGTAGTGCCCTATTCTCGTTGGCTGACATTGATATGAATTTTAACATTATTTAGCCCTAAGGCCCGCACTTTATTTTTTAGGACCTCAGGTTGAGGATCCAGACACATGAATCTATTATTAGTGGATTTGATGGTTATGTATGTTCTTTATTGATACTATGATGATGACAACATTAATGGTTATGTACGTTCTCTATTATTATGATTGTAGCATTAATGGATATGCATGTTCTTTATTGATATCATGATGATGATAGATTTGATGGATAGGTATGTTTTGTATTGATGTTACGATGATGATGGTTTTGATGGATATGTTAGTTTCCTATTGATGTTATGATTATGATAACCATGATGCATGTGTCCCCTATGTTAGCTACTTACATTAGTTATGTTTCAAAATGAACAATAATGTGAATGACTAGGTCATGTTGTTGTTGCTATTATGATAATGAATAACACTGAGAACTTTGTTACTGATGATTATTGAGTATGACAAGAAACCACCAGAGGCACTTGCATATGATGAGTTGACAACATTTGGTTTGATAGAAATTAATATTTTGTCTTTGAAATTCTAAGTCCAGTTTAAAACTTGTTATATATATATATATATATATACTCTAATGATATGCCAGTGGTTGCAGGAACATGTTAGTTGCTTGACCGAATGACTCACATATGGGTGATGGGGTTGTACAATTGGATGGAACAACATGGGAGGGGTGGGACAGTGTCCCTGATCTCACCCGCTAGCACTCCCGCCGTGACATAGGCTGGAAAGGTTGAAACACCTTCGCCTTGAAGATCACGATGTCATGGGGGCAGGTCCCAAATTTGAGTCGCTCACGAGGATTTTCTGGGGGGGCACGCATCAAGGCAGATTCCTTGATCCCCAGCACCATTAGTGTCACTATAGTAGGTGACATATGAGATGATAGCGGTCTCTGTCGTTGCACCTATAATTTCCCCTCGTAGCCACTTGATGGTTGAAGGGAAAGTGGCATGGCACCCTTGGAACTTCAAGAGAAATCCTTGAAGGGCACAACCAACTTGGCACCCTTGGCATCACAAATAAATTGTTAGGCATGGCACCCTTGGAACTCCGAATGGAAGTTCTTGAAGGGCATGACCAACTTGACACCCTAGACATCATTAAATAAACTAATAAATATAATCCATATATGAAAATCCTACTAATTCATATCAAGTGATATATGATGTTAGAACTAAGGAAATTAAATCAAGAATAAAACTTAGGGTAAGGGAAGAATAGGAAGAAATAAAATATTTTACCATATTAACACTACCCTTTCCATGTTATTATATATATATATATATATATATATATATATATATATTAAGTGGATAATGTACATAAGTAACTTAATTAGGAAAAAGAAGGAAAGAGGGACATAGAGTTAAGTATAAAGATTAATCATAAAATAAGTAAAAACTTCATTAAGAGAAGAGGGTGGTGAATTAAGATAAGATTAATAAATTAAAATTGGAGAAATTTAGAGAACCTCCATGTGGCAAGAGCCAACATAAGAAGAGTCGTCTAAGAGGAAAATTGATTAAATTAGGAGGTAGTTAGGGTACCAAATATGAGACTTATCAATTAACTTTAGTAATAAACACAAATTAAGGAGTAGGAAAGGGGGAATCAAGAGAAAACTATGAGAAGAAATAGGAAGTCTTGTTGGAGTGAGGAAAATACAATTTAAATTAATATTTAAGTAAATGATTTTTGGAGAGCCTTGGTGAGAGGCTGACACATGGGTGGGTGAATAATCAAATTTTGGATTAATAAAAATAATTATTTATGCATGAAATGTCAAGTGTCACCTATGACGCCTTCTATAAAAGAAGGGGAAAGCCAAGGGAAAAGGAATTTTTTTGGCTTACCCTATGGTTGGGTGGAGGAGATTATGTCGTAGTGAGTCGTTACGAGCTATAGTTGAGTTTGGTGAGGTAGAGGACTTTAGAGAGGGGACTCTTGAGCCAAGGAGTGCTCATCTCTATCAGCTAGCAGATTCCTTCATTGTACAACCCCATTGTAGCTCGGGTTCCGCAAGGAAGGAGAGTACCCAAGGAGTAGGTTGGGAGATCAATCGGTGGGTCATTATATTCAGATTAAACACGACAACATTCACAATTGGAGGTAGACAACAACAAAGGAGTTCAAGTAACAAGAAGTCAAATTTGAATCTCATCACCGGGTGAACAGTACATGTGTTATTTATAATGTTTTTTTTTTATATGACTTCATTGTGCCTATAATTAACATGTGAAATAGATGTATGTGTTATGAAGTTAAATTCATGGATGATTGATATAAGTGATTTAATTTTTCTTAGTTTCCAACTTTGTATGCTTATGGTTTAATTCCTAGTTTATTGTATTATCTTTAAAAAAAAATAGTGTTAGTCTAGTAAAGTATAGGGTTGGTCCTTACACTTGGTATCAGAGCCCTAGGTTCAACATCTAGGACCTCTGGACCCTTAAAATTTAAATTCAGTAAGTGTCTTAATACAAAAACTCAATTAAAAGTGTATCATTTCTTTTATTCTATTTTCAAAGTGTTTATATGTCTCATATTATTCTTGATTTATTGCATCTTGAATAGGGCATACTTCTATGACGTGTTGATAAACTCCTTGCATCCAAGTTTTTAAAATAAAAATTATATCGTGTGTATTTTGAAACTTTTTGTCACACCGAAGCTACACGAAAGGTTTATGGTGATCTATGGCCTATATACATGCGCAAAGTATCCCTCAAACCTCCACTTTTACAAATGAATACAAATTTGTACCTTGATCTGTTGAAAATCTAATTCAATTCCATGCGATGTGCTCATTGCAAAAAAAAATATTATTTTAATTATATTGAATGCCTCACAATTGAACATTATATATATATATATATATATATATATATATATAACCGGCTTAACCAAACAAGAATGGGAAACTTTCACACACTATCCTGAACAATTTTAACCATGTGAACCAACTAAAGAGGGCTTAGTCTTCAAACACTTAAGCCACCCCAACTAAGGTAAGTCTCATAGTGATACCCACCCAAAAATAAGGCACTGATTGGATATGGAGATTGTTGCTTATGGGGCTATGTCTGCCGAATTATAAAAATGCTAAATTGATGTATGTAAATGCTTTGTAATAACATAAGGTTTTGTCCTAGTTCATTCTTTTCAATCTACACTATACTATCAATTAAGAAACTTGATATTTCCTACATACACTCTATCTACATTATATAATCCTAAAACATACTTAATATACCCATAACAAGATGTAGGATTAAAGTCAATCTATAGTAGTTGGTAATATCTCTACGTACGTGTTACACAGTATATTGTCATCGTCTCTGCAATCCCCATCCCGAACATTGGAGGACTATTTCAGTGACTTCTCTATATTTTCATACCTTGCAAAATGTGTTATTACATCCCTTGGCATGTCAAGAACATTTCCTTTGTTCATCATTCCTGAAGCAGGTTCTCAAGAACACATGATTTTGGGTCGGCGTTGGTAGGAAGTTATGGCCTCATGCCCATAAGAGAAATTACCACTGGGCCTCGCACCCATTGGCGCTCTGTCTCAATGGACTGCTCGTGCCGAGCTGTTTTTGGAAAAAAATTTAAAATAGAAACGAAGTTTCCATGTCTAACTATTTCGTGAGCGGAGTCATCATGGTTTGTTCGACTGAATAATGTCGAAGTCCTTCCTTTGGCTTCTTGTTCCCTATAATTTACTAACTCCCCAAAAGATAAGGCCTCCCTTCCACCTTATGAGGGATCTCAGACCACCTCCTCCTCTCCTATAAATACTTCCTTCTCACATAGTTTCAACTAGCTAAACAATCCTTACTATATCTCGTGTGAAGAATAAGGCAGAGAGGAATCCATTCTCGAGAGAGAGTTTAGGCCCATTGCCTCACCAAGTCCGATTCCCGACGAATGCTCGAGACACGTTTGACTGAACCCGTCAAAGGAGGTTGCAACGTCAAGGATTTAAGGTTGTAAACTTCTTTTCTCTATCATTAATACAAGACTGGTTTTTTGGTACCAATTTTTTGTTTGATAATATGCAAAATGTTTGATTCTCCTTGACCAATCGAATAGCTGTGAATGAAAATATGTTTTCGTATGTTGTCACCGTTCACTTGAGCCTTGTGCAGGTACACGGACATCATCACTGAAAGACCGTGACGTGTGAAGACAAAGATCAGCGAATCGCTGGTGCAAAAGACAACAAAAGCGTTGGACCACGGTAGGCCATCTATCCTAACTCATTTTCATTTATAAGATAGGAGTTCGAAAGTCCAGCTTGTTCCCTTGTTGCTAGACCCACTCCAGGGCTAGAGAGATCGCCTCTGTCCGTAGAGGGGATTTACTTGCACAACAAGTTAGCGACTCCGCTGGGGAGCAGTGTGTTTGTCGTCTCTCATTGTTCGTCTAGTTTTTTTCTTGTCGATTTGACTTTGGTCATATTACTTCTTTTCTGCTTTGTCTTGCATATTTGAATGTTTTCAGCCATCACATTCAGTCTCAGAGTGTCAATTCTGGCCTCTTATCACTGGCTTTTTATTTTTTCCATAGTTTTCTGGCTTGACGCTGTTGTTGCTTGAACAATCGCACTGATTGGCGCTCGTTGCCTTTGTCACAGGCGCGCCAACCTCTGTTTAGCATGAATTACAACTAGACAGACGCGTTGAATCCTGTAGGTTAAAATTTTAGCCTTTTCCCTGAGTTTTGTCAGTTTCTCTTGCCTTTGTGTTGGATTTTCATCTTTCAATTGGTCTACTGGAATTGTTTTGACTCTCTTGTCTCATCCTACTCAACTGTTTGTCCCTCATCTAATCAGTGGATTTAGTCATCCTAGGGTTTCTAGGTGCCTTTTGCCGCTTGTTCGGCTCCCTCCTCACTGAATCTTCTGAGTTGAGTTTGAGTCATTTTGGTCTTTATCGTTTCAGTTTGTTCACTGATTGTTTTAGCTTTTCTTTCAGTTCTTCGTGTCATTGGGTTGTTGAATGATCATCTTGGATTTCGTTTAGCTCTCCATCTGTCACCTTGAGCATAGATTACATTGCTCACTGAATCGGTTTGAAAGCCCTCTTTTTTGCTAAAGGAGTGCATCTTTGTTTTGAGTGTGTTTGATGTTCCTGTTGGATTGATCTCTTTGCTTTAGATCATTTCATTCGAATTGCTTAAAGCTAGTATCTATTTTGTCATTTAGTGTAATAGTGCATTTTGCTTCTCATTCATCTAAAAGGACAAAATTTGCATACTTTCTCTTAGTCTGGAAATGAAAAACGTTCTTTTGCATTAGTAGCTTTTCATGAACAAGGAAAGAGCTTTTCGTTTTTTGCTTTGGTTGTCTAAGATGCATTAAGGAAATTTCCTCTTGTATTCGATTGATTGTTGCTTTGTCATAAATTACTGTCCCTCTCTTAGTTATCTCTTCATCGAATTGGAATGATTTTCTTTCGCATATAGTTGTGCATTAAGAATTCGAGATCACATTCGGTAAGGCCTTGAAATTGCAACATTAATTCAAGATCAACTTTAAAATGAATTCAATCAACCTAAGGAAGCATTGAAACCTAACTCTCACATTTTAGAGGTCTAGGCTAGTGACGTATTCCAACGTCATTAAACCTATTAGTTGTCGTTCGCCATCTGGCAGTAGACAGCTCTAGCACGGACTTGTGCTCCCCGTACCATCGAGTATATAAAGGGAGACCCTCATAGGTTGCAATCCTTTATCCGTAGGAAGCCAAGTCTGCCGCCCTGTAACCGTGATACACCGAACACAGCATTCGGGGAGACTGCCTGCAGGTACGTTACGTCCTTGGTAATTTCTCTTGCATTTGATCACCAAGGTGTATCTTGTTGTTCACGGAAACTTGGTACACCCTCTTGCTTAGATTTCCTGAGTAGTCATTTTGGTCTTTTCGTGACTCCCTAAAATTGAAAATATCATTAAGCACTTGTCCTTTCGCCCTCATTCAACCTGAAAGTGACTAGAGTCACCTTTTGCCTATTTCTTGACTCTTAAAATATGAAAAGACACAGTTTTGTTTCAATGTCATAAAATCAATTGCCTACGATCACATGCCCATTAAAGATATTTTCTTGGCTTGTTCTTAAGTAATTCTTTAGTGTTTGGTCTTGAAGCCTCGAATTGGTCATCTCGGTTCTCTCCTGTTTTGAGACAAAGTCACGGTGGCGGAACCACCATTTTCTTCATCCCCTTCATTACCTGCTAGTGGTGATCCTTCTCCTAAAGTTCCTTCGGGGGCATCTCAGCCTAGTAGGTCTATTGATTTATGGCAGTCTATTCTTCCAAGTATCTTAACTCTCGCTACCCGATCTCCTCTTGAGGAGCCATTTGATATCAATTGGCAACCTCAGGACGCTTGGTCTGGTTTTGGAAACGAGGAAGAGTTTCCTCCTCTTACTTCGGAACCATCTTTGCTTGCCACTGCTCGTCGCCTTTTCGACGATACCATGGCTTCATCTGACATGGATTCTTCGAGTTCCATTAGTAGTGAAGAGATTTATGTTTCTATAGGAGATTATCAACTCCCTCCGAAGAGTTCTCCTTATGTCTCAGGTCAAACTTCCTCACAACCAATATCTCTCCCAGCCGGTTATTGTACGTTGAGTCAGATCATTTATTGTGTTGCATCGTTGTATCAGAACCTGTTATGGTCAAGTACATCGACTCCCTCGGGAAGCTCGTTTGTCACCGTATCGGGGGCATCACCCTTGACTCCAATGACGTCGATGATTGTTACCTCTGTCCCAGTCCGGCCCACTGTCTGTGTGGCTTCATCCTCACCAACTTTTATTACAACTCAGTCATTGTGATAGTCTTCTGTTGTTCGTTGGTAAATTTTTATCGCTCCCACGATACCCGTTAGGCCCACCGTGAGTGCATCACAGCCTCACGTTTCAGGAATCCAGCCTACTAGTAGTGCGCCCATCGCTTCTACTTCAATTCCTGGAGGTTTGACATTCAATCAGTACATGTTTGCCATCCAGCAACAGAATTACACCCCTCAGGGTTCTCAGCAACCGCAAGCTTCTATTAATCCTCCACATCATTATAACGAGTACGGAAATCTCATCTATTTTCCTCTGATTGACCCCAATCAGTTCACATACATACCGAGACAACCCTATGGTCCAGAAGGACAACCCTTTTAGGGACAACATTCGGTCCAACAGGGACAACCCTATGGTCCACAGGGACAACCTTATGGTCCGCAAGGACAACCCTTTTAGGGACAACCTTCGGTCTAATAAGGACAACCCTACGGTCCTACTGGTCAACCTTATGTTCAACAGGGAGCATCTTATGTTCCCGGGGGGGAAATCTATCCACAATAGGGACAACCTTTTGTGCAACAACACCAACCTTACGTTCAGCAAGGCCCCACTTTTGTACAACAAGGTCAACCCTCTATTTCTCAACAGGTTCACCCTAGTCTTCAGGGGCAACCTAGCCCATCCCAACCATCGGGCCAACCTCTTCCACAAGGGCAACCTGGTGGCTCCCAGCGTCCAGGCCAACCTGCTTCGCAGGGATAACCTGTCCAACCACAACATCTGGGTCAACCTGCACCCCAGGGGCAACCCGTGCAGCCTCAGGGCGCCACTTACATTCCTCAAGGTCAATCCCAGGTGGTATACAATGCAACCTCAAGGCACTGCGTATCTTCCTCAAGGTCACACTAAAGTGTTATATAATGGACCTCAAGGCACTGCTTACATTCCGCAACAAAATCCATATGTTGCTCAGACAGGACCTCAGTGGTTCGCTCAGAATCAATATGCTGGTCCTCAACCCGTGTATGGGCAGAACTATTAGGCTTATAACCCCTATAGACAAAATCCTTTAGGACAGAACATATGGGGGCAAAAATTCTCCCAACCTGGGTGGAATCCTAATATCTGTCTTTATCAATGGCCTGCAATGCTTTTCAATTCCCAATTACCTTTCCTTGCTACGTTGGAACTACCCGATGTGTCGAAGTTGACAAACGATCCCATCCTTCATAATCCATATTGGCCTCCAGTTCTGACTAAAATCCTTGGTGACTGTCCCAAATTTGAGGGAAAGTCCGGAGAAGACCCCCAAGCGCATGTTATGACATACCATCTTTGGTGCTCCTCTAAATCTTGGGTGGGCGATTCCATTTGACTTCGTATTTTCCAAAGGACTCTCACGAGTGTCGCTGCCAAGTGGTACATTGAACTCTCTTGCGGCGTCTTCCAAGATTTCAACTCTCTAGCCATGGCATTTCTCACGCACTTTCAGTTACCAGTTCGGTATGAAACTAAGACGCACCTCCTCACATCCTTGAAACAAGATCGAGCTACCCATATCTCTGATCATATTCATGAATGGAGGCGATGTTGTCGTTTGATCAAGTTTGAGATTCCTGATCAACTTCTAACTGATTGGTTCACTACCTCTTTCGTTGCTCTGATTGCTAAGGACATTGCTATGGGGGCATGTGTTATTGAGGAACAAGTCATCGCTTGCACGCAATACCTTGATCTTGTGTACTCTCAGTCTGGCACATTGTACGAACTCTTGCCTAATGCCCCATGACCTGGAACTTCCAAAGCACTGACGACACCATTCGTCAACAACATCATAGGTTCTTTGTCTCAGACTTCTCGGAAGTCTTCTCCAAATTCTGCGAAGAAAAAATCTAGTTCTTCCATTGATACTACTTCTCAGCCACCTCCGAATTCTAGTAAAACCGCGGAAGTGAATGTCATCCAGTCCAATCCGACGGATAAAAATTCCTAAGGTAAGAAGAAGGTCAAAGGTAAGGCCAAAGTCGATGCCCCGAAACAGGATTCTCAGAAATCTAGTACTCATGATCGTTCAAAACGCAAACCGAAATACCCTTGTTTGATTTGTGACAAAGAGCATTACACCAAGGACTATCCACGACGAGTCGAGGTGTATCGACTTCTCAAGGGCACCCAAGGCACTCTGGATGTTCTTAAAGAAACTTTCCCATCACAACAAACTCAGTTGGTGGAGTAACCTCAGTCCTCCGCCCCATTTGGCTCTCAGGTTTTCATGATGAACGGTCCTGCACCCGTCTCTATTGCTACTCGATCGAAAGATTATACCGAACTGCGTTAGGCAGCAGGGAAGGAAATCGCTGATGGTCCTCCTCTCCCACCTACTTCTGGCCCTCTTCAGATTGAAAGGCCCAGTACTGAGCCTGTTGTACAGCCACCTTCCAAAGGTGTACTCCGCAAGTCTTCCTACAATCCCAACGCCCGTGCCGCTCAACATTACAGTATTGTTGAGGATTTGGCTCAAGCGCCATCTGCTATGTCTGCATTGGAAATACTTCAGAGTTGTCCGTCAAAATGGAAGGCTTTGTTATCTGCCATCGGAGGGGTTGATCCCGCCGATTCTAGCCTTATCACTTTCGATTTGGAAAATTTCCTCCCATGTCTCCCTCACCAGCTTGCACTGATCATCTAAGTTGGGATTAATGGAAAGAATATCCACCGAGCGGTCGTGGATGAGGGTGCATCTATGTGTGTCATGTCTTTTGCTTGCTGGAAAGCCATTGGTTCTCCAGCCCTCAATTCATCTCCAAACGCTTTAGAAGCTTTTGACAAAAGGGAATCTCGCCCTCTTGGTGTTCTCACTAGTTTTCCTACTACGTTAGAAGGGAAAACGGTTAACATTGAGGTTGAAGTCGTTGACGCCAAGCTCAATTACACTCTTCTCCTTGGTCGCAGTTGGACTGACACCATGTTGTGCATCCAATCCACTCTCTTTCGTGTTCTTCGATTTTTGCACATAGGAAAGATCATCACTGTCGATCAGTTGTCCTTTTTTACTTCCTCGTCTTCCGAGAGCAACATTCCATATGTAGATCGTATTCCTACGCCTTATGAGAGCATAGGACCGGGTCTTTTCAAAGATCTTGCCCTCATGGGTCTTTTTTCTCTTCCTGCGCCCAACACTGCTAAGGTTAACATGATCTCCAGAACTTTTGATCCGTGGATCATCCCTTCACCCGAGCAGATTGATTGGTTTGGTGACTCAATGTCGTTAAGCCCAATAGAAATTGATTATTGTGAACTTATTTTGGCTTCGGCTCCTCCCTTTGATCATGCTCCTTTGGGTATGTCTCTTGACACGTATTCTCAATCCCCTTGGCTCGGCACTTCGGATTTGCCCAATCCCTTAAACGAGATATTTCCCATTGATGAGGCCATTGTGGAAACTATGTCTCTTGAGAATCCTCCTTTGGACGATAGTCATCATCGTTCCTCTTTCATTCTTGACCTTGGGGCCATGTCTACATGTCTTGAGAAGTTCGCTTCCCAAGTTCCTTCTCATCCGCTTCAAATGCCCATCCTGACACATTAAGTCTTTGCGGAAGGTAACTTAGGGAACATTACGCAAACGATGCCTATCGACATCTCTGTCAAGCCGGGGATTGCCGAGAACATCCATATTGGGGTGACCTGTTCTCCTGATGAGATCAAGGTATATACTAGTCTCTTCCACGAGTTCCGCGACGTTTTCGCTTGGTCTTACGAAGAAATGTCCGACATCGACCTGAGTATAATTGTGCATGAGATTCCTACTTATCCTAGAGCGAAGTCTATCTACCAACGTCTTCATCCCGTGCACCCTAGAAAGGCGGCCACCATTAAGGGAGAAGTTGTAAAACTTCTTAAAGATGGCTTCATTTATCCAATTCCCTTGACAGAATGGGTTTCTAATATTGTTCTTGTGGATAAGAAGCAGGGTACTATTCGTGTCTGTGTATATTACCGTGATATCAATCGTGCTTGCCCTAAGGATAATTATCCCACTCCTTTTATTGACTAGATCATTGATGAATGTGCTGGGAGTGAGATATTTTCCCTTATGGACGGGTTTTTTGGATACAACCAGATCAATATTCTTTCGATCGATCAACACAAGACCGCCTTTATCTGTCCTTGGGGTACCTTCGCCTATAAGAAGCTCCCTTTTGGTCTTAAGAATGTTGGAGCTACCTTTCAAAGAGAAATGTCATGTTTTCCATGAATTCAAATGCATTGTTCAACCTTACCTAGATGACCTTCCGACTCATTCGGCTAAGATTCAAGACCACCCAGATCATCTCTGTCAAATATTTCTTCGTTGTAGACGCTATAACATTCGGCTCAATCCGCACAAGTGTGTCTTCTGTGTTGATTTTGGTAGGCTCTTAGGGTTTATCATCTCTAAAGACGAAATTTGTCTCAATACCCTCAAAGTCGAAGCTATTGTTAATCTCCTCTCCCCTTCCTCTTTACATCAGCTGCAAAGTCTACAAGGGAAAGCCAATTTCCTACGTCGTTTTATACTAAACTTATTGTTGAAGTAGCCAAAGGATTCACACGATTACTTAAGCAAGGCGTCCCGTTCCTCTGGGATGAGATCGCCCAAAAATCCTTCGATGCACTGAAGACATTGCTTATCAATGCTCCTCTGTTGTGTCCTCCCAATTATTATTGCGATTACTCCCTCTATTTGGCTGCCGCATTTAGCATTATTGCCATGGTTTTGGTGCAATACGACGATGATGGTGACGAGCACGTCATTTACTATTTGAGTCGCAATCTTCTCGATACTGAAACACGTTATGCACATGTCGAGAAGCTAACGTTGGATGTTGTTCAAGTTGTTCAACGTTTTCATCATTACATTTTATTGACCACAGTAACCGTGATTTCTGATTGCAACCCCATGACCTACATATTAACTTGTCAATTGCTGGGTGGGAAATACTCAAAGTGGATTGTTATCCTCCAAGAGTTCGATTTGGAGTTTACTACCGCCAAATCGAAGAAATCATTGGTTTTTTCCGATTTGATTTTCTCTCTCCCTTCTGATTCTGCTCCATGTGGTTTTGAGGAACGCATTCTTGACGACGCCCTTTTTCTCATTAGCACCCTCGATCCTTGGTACGGTGATATCATCGTATATCTTCAGACTTCCACCTTCCGATCTGAGTTGACGAAGGATGCTCGTCGACGCATTCGCCATCATTCGCAACCTTATCGCATAGTCGGAGATACTCTCTACCGCATCAGAGTTGATTTTGTTCTCCGTCGGTGTTTGACTCTCGAGGAGGCTGAAAATGTCCTCAATGATTGCCACTCTGGCCCCTATGTCGGTCACATGTCTGGATATGCTACTGCACAAAATATTCTTCGTGCTGGATATTTCTGGCCTACCATCTTTAAAGACTGCATTTTTGTTGTCCGCAAGTGTCACGATTGCCAAATTTACCAGCGCAAGATGCGCATGCCACCCACACACCTCCATCCTGTCATTACCGTTGGTCCCTTTGCAAAGTGGGGCATCGATTTTATGGCATGTAACCCCCACTCAGTCGAGGGGCATGCTTATATTATCGTAGCCATTGACTACTTCACTAAATGGCTGAAGCAATGCTTACACTTACAACGGACGGTAAGACAACCACACAATTTATGTTCAATCATGTCATCACTAGGTTTGGTATCCCTCAAGTCATTGTTACCGATCATGGTTCTTATTTTTGTCATTACATGATGGCTGAGTTGACTTCCAAGTTGGGTCTGCATCATGACAGCTCAACGTCGTACTACCCTCAGGCCAATGGCCAGGTTGAAGCCATGAACAAAGTTCTAGTCACTATGCTTCAGCATACGATTGGGATGCACAAGTCAAACTGGCATCTCATGTTGTTTTCAGCTCTCTAGGCTTATCGAACCTCAGTGAAGGATGCGACCGGATTCACTCCATTCCAGCTTGTTTATGGTCTGGAAGCTATCATTCCGATTGAATGCGAAATTCCTTCTCTCAAGATAGTTGTTGAATTTCTACTTAACACTTCGCCAGAAGAAGAGCGTCTTCTATATTTAGAGAGGCTTGATGAAACTTGCCACTTTGCTGCTTTTTTCATAGAAGCATAGAAAAAGCGGGTTAAAGCTCATTTTGACTAGTTGGTTTCCCCTCGTTCTTTTATAGAATGAGACCTCGTCCTCTTGTATGACCAGGCTCACAATAAGCTGGGGGTAGGCAAATTCCAACTCATGTGGCATGGGCCCTATATTGTTAAATGTGTTTTGCAGAACAGGGCTTATGAGCTAATTGACTATGAAGGTTATCCTCTAGATCAACCCAGAAATGGGTTGTATCTCAAAAAATACTATGCATGAGTCTCTCGTGCATGTTCTTTTGTACATAGGTGTTTTTTCATTTTTGTACATTTTTTGGCTTGGTGTGATTTGCGAGCAATTTTCCTGCTTATTTTTTTGTTTATTATTGTGTAGATGTATGTCACTCCTTATGTTGGTTTTGCGGATGGTGCCTCTCGCAGTACCCGAAATCTGTCTTCTGTAGCCTGGGTGATTTATAATCCTAAAGGTGAGTTGATATACCTTCAAGGTATTTGTCTAGGACAAACCACAAACAATGTCGCTGAATATAGTGTCGTCATTGAACTTTTAACTGAGGCCATTGCTCTCGACATTCGTGCATTAATTGTCAACCTAGACTCTCAGCTTGTTGTTCTTCAACTTAATGGGCATTATTCTGTTAGAAATCCTCAAATCTTAAGGTTGTATTTGCGCGTTCGTTTATTAGAAAGGAATTTCGATTACATCACATATCAGCATATTCCTAGACGAATGAATGCGTTAATCGATACAGTGGCCAATATTGTATTAGATAGACATTTGTGTAATTTGTAAAACATCATCATCACATGATAAAATTCATACAGGAAAATATATATATATATATCGAGTGTTTGCATTCATGTGCATCATAGGTTCAAAAAATATGTATGTTTTGGTTACATCCTGAGACATCATGTCTCTCAAAAAATATGCAGAAATAAAAGGCTAGGTTTCTAGTCGGCATGATGCTCATGGTAGCATGTCATTGCATGCACGAGCCTTCTCAATAAGCGGTGAACACGGTTCGACACCCCCGCAGTGTGTCTCTAGTATGCGCGAGAAACATCATCAAATCTCGCATAATCAAGGATTCTACTAGTGAGTCCCTCCAAGTTGTGTACGATTTCATCCTCCTCGCTTCCCTCACCATGAGGGGCCACATCAAAATCACTAGGAATCCTCCATGCTATTGGAGAAATTCCTGCAGGTCTTCCTGAGCCAACATCTGCAAATTCATGGATTAACATCAGAACATGTATAATAAAAAGAAATCATAATACTCATCAAAATAAAAAAATGAGTCTTACCTAATGCTTCATCCCAATCCTCTCCTGTTGGGAGTGGAGATCCGCATCACCCGTAAAGTTCATGCCTGAATAGGGCCAATCCTCCACGACGATGAGTTGTCGATGGAGCCATTCAAATAATTCCGGTCTCTAAGACATGTGTTGACCGCCTCTTGATCTAGACATCAAATCTGCCCAACGGACCATCTATGGCTCTTGTACTAGTGGTGTAGGAACCATCACTTCCTGACCTTGAAAGATTGGTAACCGTTCCAAGATGAATGGTCCCAAGATGGACCCATAGCCAAACTGTTTCAGCCTGTTGTTCTTGCATTTTGTCAATTGGCGTTTCATATTGATCGTTACCGCCTCTGCCTAGTTGTAGAGAGTTGGTGCCATACAATCTACGACAAGTAGTAGCTGTGTTTTTGTGGCTTCATGCAGAGCTTGAGATCCGGTAGCTCGAGTGATGGTGTGCAACACTACTTTTAGTGCTAAATCGTAAATGGTTTGGATATCCACCTTCCCGCTCTTGGATCCTTTCCTTGCCCCTCAGCAATCTAT
Organism: Pinus albicaulis; assembly: GCA_034641835.2. NCBI lineage: Eukaryota > Viridiplantae > Streptophyta > Pinopsida > Pinales > Pinaceae > Pinus > Pinus albicaulis. Next base: position 374,599,089 of record CM076581.1, read on the forward strand.
GTCGATGACCATGCTCATGTTTTCCATTGTGGGCCGGGTACCTGTCAGGATTGGTACTGCCCCCCTCTATGATAATCCAATTATGAAGTATACATCCGAGACCTCAATCTCTAGCTCCTGATCATGAATTATGAATATTTCCCAATCAATGTCCCATAAACTGAACAAGTACTGTAATAACTCTGGTTGAGCTCGGATACATGGCGCCATGAATAATTTTAGAAGCCCGCAGTCTTTGAGGACATCCATGCATCTTACATTGCTTAAGGCTTGCTCATCTTCTTTCCCGTGTTCTCTTTCCTTCCATTCGATCACCATTTTTCTTTCACACACCTGCAAAAACATCAATGGGGCTATCATTAGTCAAATTATTAACTATTGAAAGTTTTAAAACATGCTAGGTGGTAGAATATTTAAGCGAAAGTCACGGCCGCAGTTGGTGCGACTATTTTAAAAGCAGTGGTGCCAAGTGGCGTGCCCTCATTTGGATTCAAGGCGGGTTGGCAAGAGTCCGTACCCAGAACCCGCACCGACCGTCGTGCCCTAAGTTGAACAAAAATCCCCCACAAATCTAAAAAAATGGATTGTAGGCAATGAAAATTACATCAAAATGCAGGCAAGGACACGAGCTCACCTGGAAAATATGGATTCGCGATTGGTCTCCTAAATTGTTCGCTGTCAGCTCCACAAAATCACAGTGAAAAAAGGGTAAAAATGCTCATAAGAGGTAAAAGTGAAAAGTAATTTAGTTTTACTAATTTTGGTATTTTATAAACTTTTCAGAACCCTAATTAGGTTTTTGAGAATATTTTTTTATTATTTTAATATTTTATCTCGGAAAATGGGTTTTACGTGTGTTTCTTATACAGCAACAGGTCCTCAACGTGATGGCGATGAAGTGAGGAGTTGTATTTTATTACTTTTTCGGACTCGGTAAAAACACTAAAAAGTCACCCCCTAGAGTCATCTTTCAGCGCTTTTCTGACTCTCGAAAATTGAAACGATTGTCGAGACTCTTGTCGTTTTGAACTCGTTAAAGGTTGTGAAACGACATCTACCCAGTATACGTTTACCCCTTTTTCAGGCGGGTATAGATTATTTACGGAAAAGGAATACCTTAGCCTATCGCGATTAAGAGGTTCTCTCAGATATAGTTTTCTACCTTTTCGGATCTGTGAGACTACCTACGAAAAGAAACTTGCTGGAGTTTTCTTTTCCGCTTCTTTTCAAACTCTCTAAACATGAAAATATGTCGAGTTATTCCTTTGTCAGACTCGTTAAACCTACATGACATCGGAAATTGTCACCGTGGCGTAACCGAGTTCCTCCTTCCTAGGGCTCATAAAATGTACTAGGATGGATTTGTCCGAAGGACAAACTTATATGACAAGCATATGCTATCCCCTTCAAGCTTGTTTCCAAAAATAATTGGGGTACTCGCCAGCGATGTTGGGGGAAAATGGAACCAGTTCTCAGTCATGTCAGCAGTATGTCGCTCTTGAACATGACACTCGTCTGCAATTCGTGTCGGGTTGGGGACATTTCATTTCGTCATTTTTTCCTCCATGGGTTTGGGTAATCTATTTTGACCTCTCATCTGCTCTTTGCCACGTCATCTTGACCTCCGATCCCTTGATTTCAAATGCTGCCAAATTTTGGAGTCGTGTCACCAATATGTTCAAGAGAAGTTTCCTTCTGCAGTTTTCAACCTCTGATCCTTTGTTTGGTCCTAATTCACTATCATCGTGTTCCTCTGTCTCGTGTCGCTGACATGGGAAACATTATAGCCCTCCTTCGACCAGATCACTTCTTGTCGACTTCAGATCATTATCCAGGAAGCTGATCTAGAGACTCCCTTCCGGTACCTTGCAGCTTGCATGCCTCAATGGCAATTTCTTGGCCTTTGATCGAGTGATTTCGCAGGTGTTCGACTCCAGCTCACTGTTCACATTCCGCGAATTGTACTAGTTGTACCTTGAGAGCCATTGTCATTATTGATGGCTTCTCTCATGCCTATTTACAACTTTCATCATTGGCTGGTAATCAGGTGACTTTCTTGCATGTTTGACTTCAGCTCACTTATTCGCATGCTTGAATTGTACTTGTTCGAGTTGATATGGAGCGCAAGACCTTAGGTTTTGTCTGATAAAATACAGGCTGCGAGATGATTTAGTTCATCATGACGATATGCATGACTCTTCTGATTGGATGGCTGCAACCATACCTGAGTCTATTTCTTGATCCTTCTTGCTGGATGGTTGCGTCCATACCTCGGATCTTGTTTTTATATGTGCTCTATTATGGATGGTTGCACCCATGCCACATATTCATGTATCAAAGATATCAGTTTTACTTGTACTTGTAGGTCTTCTGACGGCGGTGTTTGGTTTGAGCACGTTCTCATTAAGCATTTCACCCCTCCCTCTCTCTCGGGCCTCATGCTTTAAGGGGCATCTGTTACACAGTATTTTGTCACCGTCCCTGCAATCCCCATCCCAAACATTGGAGGACTATTTCAATGACTTGACTTTTGTGTATTTCCATACCTTGCAAAAAGTGTTATTGCATCCCTTGGCATGTCAAGAACATTTCCTTTGTTCATCATTCCTGAAGCACGCTCTCAAAAACACATGATTTTGAGTCGGCGCTGGTAGGCAGTTATGGCCTCGCACCCATAAGAGAAATTAACACTAGGCCTCGCGCCCATTGGCGCTCTGTCTCAGTGGACTGCCCACATCGAGCTGTTTTTGGAAAGTTTTTTAAAATAGAAATGAAGTTTCCATGTATAACTACTTCGTGAGTGGAGTCATCATGGTTTGTTTGACTGAATAACATCGAAGTCCTTCCTTTGGATTCTTGTTTCCTATAATTTAGCAACTCCCCAAAGGATAAGGCCTCCCTTTCACCTTATGAGGGATCCCAAACCACCTCCTCCTCTCCTATAAATACTTCCTTCTCACATAGTTTCAACTAGCTGAACAGTCCTTACTATAGTTGGTGTGAAGAATAAGGCAAAGAGGAATCCATTCTCGAGAGAGTTTAGGCCCATTGCATCACCAAGTCTAATTCTCGACAAATGCTCTAGACGCGTTTGACTGAACTCGTCAAAGGAGGTTGCAACGCCAAGGCTTTAAGGTTGTAAACTTATTTTCTCTATCATTAATACAAGACTAGTTTTTTGGTTCCAATTTTGTGTTTGATAATATGAAAAATGTTTGATTCTCCTTGAGTAATCGAATAGTTGTGAATGAAAATATGTTTTCGTATGTTGTCACCGTTCACTTGATCCTTGTGCAGGTACACGGAGATTATCACTGAAAGATTGCGATGTGTGAAGACAAATATCAACGGATCGCTGCTGCAAACGACAACAAAAGCTTTGGACCAAGGTAGGCCATCTATCCTAACTCGTTTTCATTTATAAGTTAGGAGTCTGAAAGTCCAACTTGTTCCCTTGTTGCTAGACCCACTCTAGGGATAGAGGGATTGTCTTTGTCCGTAGAGGGGATTTACCTGCACGACAGTACGGTGGGTGTAATACTGGTAATAAGGGATAGAGGATTTAAAACTATTTATTATGACCAGGTTCAAGGAAATTTCTTTATTCCCCTACTGTGTAAAGGAAAGTACCAACTAAAAACAAAAATATGTGGGTTGTGTTCCCATTATGTAGGGTTTCCATCAAGAAAATTTGAAAAATAGCCTTTTGTAGGTGGGGTTATTTTTATTTTTTACAATGGTTTTCTTCTTCCGAATTTTGTACATTTGCTTGTATATAAACAACAGTGGTGATTCTTCGGATCCATAAATAAACAATCCAGGCCTTACCAAGCCCACCTTCTTCACCTGCTACTTGCTTCGTTCCCTGTTGCAAATCCACTTGCATAGAGTTGATTGTTAACACTCATCAATGAATAAGGAAACTTAATGGTGTAATAAAAAAAAAAGCACTTCAAATCAAAATAAACAACCTTGGGAAATGTTTCTATGTGTATATGATTTCCATCAAAAAAAATTTGCGCTCAAGCTTGAGTGGGCATGGATGCATCCAACATCGTCTGTGGCTGGCTGTGAAGAAAGCAACAACATGTCTATACAAGGAAAATAGAACTTGTTTATACAATGTTAACGTTTGGAAAATGGAAAATATTTTTGAATCCCATACTGAGCCTTTACTATTGAAAATAAACAAATCACGTAAAATGCGGAGAATAAAAAGTAAATAAAAAATAAAAATCTATCACACTAACTCAACTCCGGATGAGTTACACGTGCTGAAGAATAGGCTGTGTTACTACAACTTGGAAAATCATAATTACATGTTGAAGAATCGGCTACATTACAACAACCTGGAAAACCGTTCAGGTAATCCGTATTGTTAGGTAACTAAACTGATACAAATCCTGTCAATCTGTGTGGTATTCTCTTGGTGCTCACATGACTTACTGAGAGCATCATTAAACCCTCCTTTCAATTTTTAATGCTTGATACAGAGTGCACAATTAATTTTCTATTGGGAATAACGGGTGCCACTATTGCCGATAAGAGACGGAAATGGAATCCATCTCTTAGCCAGAATTATCATCGTTTTCATTAGTCTTCATGTTTTACTTTTCGTGTGCTTTCTTGTTTCTATGTTTTCTTAATAAGTATGTTAGTAGAGTTAATTTTCCAAATGTAGAATTGAGTTCTTATCGGCGGTGGCATAGGTTACATTATTTTCTGGTAAATAATTTTTAATGGTTACATTAGGGTAAAATTGATTTAATATTTCGTAATTGCAGGGAAATCATCAGTTTTCACTGCTAGGAAATCTATGCAGTTGGATTGGTGGAGGATGGGCGTTAATAATTTCTATTACTAGTTTATTTTAATGTTTGTATTGCCATACATGACATTTTTCTCCGGGTTGAGAAGACTTGAAATTTATATTAAAGCACAGTTTTGAGGAAAAATGTTGTTTTTTTTTTTAATATTTAGATTGATCGATGTTTTGTAGTTCTATATTTTAGTATATTTTAGGCTCTGCTATTTTTACTTGCAATTGAATATCTAAAAATTCCATTGGTTGAGAATATGAAACTAGTCAGTAGGTATGTGTGATATACGAATTTAATCATAGTTGGCTTTTAGAGTTATACAAGCTTCTAATGATCTTTTGCTGCGCGGGCATTGTTAAACCTGCCTCTAGTTACTGTGTTTTCAACCGTGACTAGAAAATGATGTTGTTTTTGTTCTATTCGTTTGTCTTACAAAGAGCTCTGCGTTAAAATTGGTATGATATTAGGTGTTTAGATTCATGAAATTATATAAAATATATATTTGTTAAGTGTGCGGTGTTTTAACTTTATATCTATATATTTATTTTGGGTATTGTTAAGAGTTTCGTGTTTTAATGTTATATTTATATCCCATGTTTTTATTGAGATTTTTTCTTGTTGTTGTTGTTAATAAAAAAATTACTATGCGTAATTTTAGTATTGACAGATAATTATGATTCACATGCAGTCAATGTATTGATTTGTGTAATTTAAATTGTAGTTATCTCGAGAAATTTCCTTGCTATATTTTTCAAAGCTTCAATCTATGTAGATATTTGGAGGATATGTGGGGACAATGTTTTGTTAAAACACAAAAGCTTGAATATGTTTGAGAACATGATACCATTGAAAATTAAACATGTCTGGAGTATGTTGTCTGCTGCTAAAGATTATGTTTGAAATTATTATAGCAATGATTTGCACTTTACACATTGTCAGCTAATTGTGGATTGGACTCTTTTTAATTATTATTATTATATACAAGATTGATTTTAGTATTTTTAGTTTACAGTGGCTTTGGATACTAGATCAAAATATGAAAAGGAAATATCGGAGAATCCTATTCACATAAATAAACATAAAATCAGCTATAAATCAATACAAATTTAAAATTATGAAAAGAGAACCTACTATACTTGGTCAACAACTATGGTAAATCTACATATTTACATTTTACTCATAGAGTTAATTTATGAAAAGAATTGCAAAAAAAAATGGTGGACAATAAATCTTGATAGATTGTTTATTTACCAGAAGGGAAAAATGTCCCAAGTAACTCTTGCACTGATTCTTATGATATTCCAACCATATCAATTACATGATTGTACTAATTTAACATTCTCCTAATCATTTAATTATTTAATTATTTTCCCATATAAATAATGGAATTTATTCTTATATATTCTTTCATTATTAGCACTTAGTCCTTAAACTTGATATTTATGTGTGCACATTATTAATATTAGAGTTGTACTTTCATTATTGATATCATAAAACAATTAGAAACTTATTTTCTCTCTCTCTATTAATGACAATTTAAATTTATGTTATGATAATGTTACCAATCACCTCTATCATTTACATGAAATAATGTACTCTAAGCCTAATATGATAAGTTATATTAATTGTATCCTTATGATTAATTCTTATAGGAAGGTTTGAAATTAACATGTGAATTAAATCAAGAACTTTAAATGCATAAATTTTTTTTTAGGAAATATATAATAATATCAATAAATTATAGAACCGCTCAGATTGGTTATAAATTTTATTGATTGGATTTATATTATAAGAAAATTTGTGTTAAATTGTGACATGATTCATTAGTGAACCATGGTTAGAAGAAGTACACGAAGGAGTGGGGCAACTAGAGGGCGCAACGTGATGCCACCACAACAAACAAACCCTGCCACCCCATCCAATGATGAGGAAAACATCACAACACAAGGACAAATACCAGTCGGGGAAGTGTTAAACTTAATGAAATCATTCCAGCACATGTCTGAGGCATTAATAAACCGTCTGGAACGGGAGCATGGAGGACCAGTCATACAAAATGAAGCACCCTGAAACACTACAAGAAATGATGTACGTCGAGATTTGGAAAAGGTAAAATTTCCAGAGTTTTGGGGGTCCACAGATGGTCAATCTGCAAAGGCATGGTTAGAAAACATGGATATGTGCTTTACCTTGAGAGAGTACACCTCAAACATGAAGGCCAAGATGGGTATATTCTAGCTAAAGGGAAACACACTACATTGGTGGAAGACATTATTACCCCAATTGGGGATGGATATCTCAGAAGTAACTTAGGAATTGTTTGAAGAAAAGTTTAGAGAACGCTACCTGTCAGAGGAATTCCTTGAGAGGCAATTAAATGAATTCAATGCATTAAAACAAGGGAGTTTCTCAGTACCCAAGTATGAGGCTCGTTTCATGGAATTAATCCTTTATGCCCCTCACTTAAACACCAAAAGGCTCAAGGTGAACAAATTTGTGCATGGACTAAATGGTAACATTCGGGCTAAGGTTAGGATCTTAACTCCTCGCACCTTGCATGAGGCAGTTCAGCGGGCGATTATCACAGAGGAGGAGATCATGAATAGTGGACCTAGTAAGACCACCAAGCCCGTAGGATCAGGAGAAACTAGTGGACATAATATGGAACGTAGAAATTTTCAAAGGGTTCATGTGCTTAATCATCAAAACTGGTCAACAGGAAATCAAAGAACACCATATAATCATCCATCTCAACAGCTGCATAGGGTACCTTAGCAAACTCGTCAACAACAACACTATCCTCTTATGCGACAACACCATGTCACACCACCTCAACATCGATCCTAATATTCTGACTCTTTCCAATAGAGTTCCAGGCCAACTCCCAATTCAATCGGTAGTAGGATCCAAGCTCCTAAGAGGGGGTGTTGGACTTGTGGAGGTTCTCACTATGAGAGGGATTGTCGTCAAAAGACAGGTAATACCAACTCAACTCATAAAGCAGCTACGGTGGGGGATCTGGGGAAGGCTCATTGCATCCATGCAGTGTTGAACAATCGTCAGGTCGAACACCAGCCCACTGTGTTGGAAAGCTCAGGTAATATTGATGGTATGAGTTTTTTCATTTTAATAGAGCCAAGAGCTACTGATTTTTTTATTTTTTTAAATGCATTATCAAGGATTAAACATAAACCAATTACACAACATAATTTTAGATATGTAGAAATGGCATGTGGTATGAAAATAAATGTAGGAAAGATGGTAAAGGATTGTGAGATGGACTTGGGTATATGTAAAACCAAGGTATCCTTGTACTCTACGATCTTAGGGGTCTATGATGTAGTTATAGGAATGGATTGGTTGGAACAACATGAGGCACTCCTAGATTGCAAGGACAAGGTGCTATATGTCACCGATGATGATGGACAAAGAAAATCATCGAGGGGAAAGAACTGAGGGGTGTCCCTAAGGTTCATCTTTTCCATGCAATTAATGAAATGTAAACGAAAGGGGTGTCAAATGTTCACGGTGGTAGCTCTAAATGATAAGGGTGATTATGAAAACCTTGATAAACATCCATTTCTTGTTGAATTCAGGGATGCATTTCCTAAAGAACTACCTAGATTACCCCCAAAAAGGGAAATTGATTTCACCATCGACCTTAAACTAGGCACTGAGCCTATTGCAAGGGCACCCTATCATATGTCAGCTCCAAAACTAAAGGAATTGCAAATCCAATTAAAGGAATTGTTGGACTTGGGGTTCATACGACCCAACATATCTCCATGGGGAGCTCCTGTGATTTTCGTTAAGAAGAAGGATGGGTCTTGGCGACTGTGAATTGACTACCGCTAGTTGAACAAAGTGACGATAAAAAATAAATACCCTTTACCAAGGATAGATTACTTGTTTAATCAAATTAAGGGGGCAGCTGTGTTTTCAAAAATAGATCTGAGGTCGGGATATCATCAGTTGAGAATCAAGGAAGAAGATATTCCGAAAAAAACCTTTAAGACAAGATTTGGGCATTATGAATTTGTAGTTTTACCCTTCAGACTGACAAATTCCTCGGGTGTTTTCATGAGTTTGATGAATGGAATATTTCGGGATTACTAAGACAAGTTTTTACAAGTATTTATCGATGACATTTTGATCTACTCAAAGGCTCCAGAAGAGCATGACGAACACTTGAGGACAATTCTTCAATGTCTTAAAAAAAACCAATTATACAGAAAGTTGTCAAAGTGTTCCTTTACCAATCAAAGATTCATTATCTTGGGCACATTATCTCTGGGGATGGTAGTGCGGTAGACCCAACAAAGATCGAGGCCATCATGGAATGGCTAGCACCAACCTATGTTCATGAAATACGAAGTTTCATGTGCATGGCAGGGTATTATCATAGATTTGTCGAAGGGTTTTCGAAGGTAGCAAACCCCATTACCGAACTCCAAAGAAAGAACAATAAATTCATTTGGATTGAAAAATGTGAAGAAGCATTCCAAAGATTAAAGGTGTTATTAACGACGACACCAATTTTGAAAGTGCCAGATATGGAACAAAAATTTTCATTTGCACCAATGCCTCCAAGCAAGGGTTGGGTTGTGTATTGATGCAGGAAGGAACAGTAATTGCATATGCATCAAGAAAACTTAGAACCCACGAAGAGAACTACGCAACCCATGATCTAGAAATGGTTGCAATTGTTTATGCACTCAATATTTGGAGACACTACCTTCTAGGAAGGAAGTTTGAACTTAGGACTAACCATTGTGGACTACAACACATATTCACTCAGGACCATTAAATGCAAGGAAAAAACAGTGGTATGAGCTAATCAGTGAATATGATTTTGATATTACTTACATAAAATGAACGGTAAATAGGGTGGTTGATGCTTTAAGCAGGAGGCCTCAGATATTTTCAATGATTCCCTTAAAGACAAATTTAAGGGAGAAGTTGCTTGACTTGCATTCTAAGGACACCTGGTACAAGGAGGTTAGCAAGAGTTTGAGGGAGGAAGAAATGATGATCCCAAAATATGAAGAATACTCCCTTGATAGTGGTGGACTTCTACGATTTCGAGGAAGGATATATGTACCACCGAATGAAGATATACGCCAGTTGATATTGAATGAAGCACATCGCGCAATGTACATGGCACACCGTGGTGTTAAGAAGATGAGTGTAGGCCTGAAACCACTCTTCTTTTGGAAATGAATGAAGAAGGATATTGTAAACTTTGTAGCAAGATGCTTAGAGTGTCAACGAGTAAAATCTGAACATAGACATCCAACATGGTTATTGCAATCCCATGAGATACCAGAATCTAAATGGGAAGTTATATCAATGGACTTCATTGTGGGACTACCAATGACCTCACGACGACATGATTCCATATTAGTAACGGTGGACACATTGACCAAGAGTGCCCATTTTATACCAATTAAGACTACATATAAGGCACCATAGATAGCGAGAGTTTTTATTGATCAGATTGTGAGATTACATGGAGTTCCTAGGAAGATCATATCAGATAGGGGAGCAGTGTTTACAGAAAGGTTTTGGACCAGTTTCCAAGAAGCCTTGGGAACCTAGTTAAACTTCAACACTGCATACCACCCTAGGACAGATTGTCAGACAGAGAGAACTAATAAAATCCTCGAAGACATGCTACAGATGTATGTGATGGACCAACAAAAGAGATGGGAGGAGTTTTTACCCCTAGTGGAAGTTGCTTACAATAACAGTTATCAAAGTTCCATCAAGATGGCACCATTTGAGTTCTTGTATGGAAGACCGTGCAAAACACGTCTCAATTGAGACCGACTAGAGGATCGAGTATTAATAGGTCCAGAAGTGGTGCAAGAGATGGAAGAATAGATGACTATGATTAAAGGGAGGCTAAAAGAAGCCCAAGATCGACAAAAGAGTTATGCTGACACTCATCGAATAGACCGAAGTTATGAAGTGGGAAATAGGGTGTTCCTGAGAGTAAGGCCTTAAAAGAGCTCTATAAGATTTGGAAAGGGAGAAAAATTGTCTCCACGATTTATGGGACCTTTTGAAATCTTAGAAAGAAAATGGTTGGTAGCATATAGGCTTGCCTTACCTCCATCCCTAGTGTGTATTCATGATTTGTTTCATGTTTCTTTTTTGCATCATTATATTTCAGATCCTTCACATGTTATTGACTTAGGTCATTTGCAGGTTTCAGACGAGCACATGGTGATGGTCGAACCAGTTTGCATATTGGACCATCGAACGTTGCAACTTAGACGACAGTTATTGGACCAGGTTAAGGTCCAATGGGACAATTATAGTCCTAGTTCAGCCACTTGGGAGGATGCCTAGGACATGCGTCACTGTTTTCCTTATCTATTCCAAGGACTTTGAGACGAAGTCTATTATTAAGAGGGGGTGTATGTAGTGCCCTACTCTAGTTGACTGACATTGATATGAATTTTAATATTATTTAGCCCTAAGGCTCACACTTTATTTTTGAGGACCTCGGGTTGAAGATTCGAACACATGATTCTATTATTAGTGGATTTGATGGTTATGTATGTTCTTTATTGATACTATGATGATGACACCATTAATGGTTATGTACGTTCTCTATTGATATGATTGTAGCATTAATGGATATGCATGTTCTCTATTGATATCATGATGATGATATATTTGATGGATAGGTATGTTTTCTATTGATGTTATGACGAATACGGCTTTGATGGATATGTTAGTTTCCTATTTATGTTATGATTATGATAACCATGATGGATGTGTCCCCTATGTTAGTTACTTACATTAGTTATGTTTCAAAATGAACAATGACGTGAATGACTAGGTCATGTTAATGTTGCTATTATGATAATGACTAACACTGAGAAACTTTGTTACTGATGATTATTGAGTATGACAGGAAACCACCAGAGGCACTCGCATATGATGAGTTGACAACATTTGGTTTGATAGAAATTAATATTTTGTCTTTGAAATTCTAAGTCCAATTTGAAACTTGCTATATATATATATATATATATATATATATATAATCTAATGATATGTCAATGGTTGCAGGAACATGTTAGTTACTTGACCGAATGACTCACATATGGGTGATGGGGTTGTACAATTGGATGGAACAACATGGGAGGGGTGGGATAGTGTTCCTGATCTCTCCCGCTAGCACTCCCACCATGACTTAGGCTGGAAAGGTCGAAACACCTTCGCCTTGAAGATCACGATGTCGTGGGGGAAGGTCCCAAATTTGGGTCGCTCACAAAATTTTCTGGGGGGCGCGCATCAAGGAAGATTCTTAGATCCCCGGCACCATTAGTCTCAATATAGGAGGCGGCATACAAGATGATAGCGGTCTCTATCGTTGCACCTGTAATTTCCCCTCGTAGCCACTGGATGCTTGAAGAGCAAGTGGCGTGGCACCCTTGGAACTTCAAGAGAAATTCTTGAAGGGCATAATTAACTTGGCACCCTTGGCATCATAAATAAACTATTAGGTATGGCACCCTTGGAACTTCGAATGGAAGTTCTTGAAGGGCATGACCAACTTGACACCCTCGACATCATTAAATAAACTAATCAATATAATCAATATATTAAAATCCTACTAATTCATATCAAGTGATATATGATGTTAGAACCAAGGAAATTAAATCAAGAATAAAACTTAGGGTAAGGGAATAATAGGAAGAAATAAAATATTTTACCCTGTTAACTCTACCCTTTCCATGTTATATATATATATATATATATATATATATATATATATATATATTAAGTGGATAATGTACATAAGTAACTTAATTAGGAAAAAGGGGGAGAGAAGGACATAGAGTTAAGTATAAAGATTAATCATAAAAGAGTTAAAAACTTCATTAAGAGAAGGGTGGTGAATTAAGATAATTTTAATAAATTAAAATTGGAGAAATGTAGAGAACCTCCATGTGGCAAGAGCCAACATAACAAGATCCATCTAAGAGGCAAATTCAGTTAAATTAGGAGGCAGTTAGGGTACCAAATTTGAGACTTATCAGTTAACATCATTAATAAACACAAATTAAGGAGTAGGAAAGGGGGAATCAAGAGACAACTAGGAGAAGAAATAGGAAGTCTTGTTGGGGTGAGGAAAATACCATTTTAAATTAATATTTAAGTAAATGATTTTTGGAGAGTCTTGGTGAGAGGTTGACACATGGGTGGGTGAATAATCAAATTTTGGATTAATAAAAATAATTATTTATGCATGAAATGCCAATTGTCACCTATGAAGCCTTCTAAAAAAAAAGGGGAAAGCTAAGGGAAAAGGAATTTTTTTGGCTTACCCTATGGTTGGATGGAGGATATTATGTCGTAGTGAGTGGTAACGAGATGTAGTTGAGTTTGGTGAGATAGATGACTTTAAAGAGGGGACTCTTGAGCTAAGGAGTGCACCTCTATCAGCTAGCGCATTCCTTCATTGTACAACCCCATTGCAACTCAGGGGTCCGCGGGGAAGGAGAGTACCCAAGGAGTAGGCTAGGAGGTCAACTGGTGGGTCATTATATTCAGATTAAACACGGAAACATTCATGATTGGAGGTAGACGACAACAAAGGAGTTCAAGTAGCAATAAGTCAAATTTGAATCTCATCACCATGTGAATGGTACATGTGTTATTTATAATGTTTTTTTTTTTATATGACTTCATTGTGCCTATAATTAACATGTGAAATAGATACATGTGTTATGAATTTAATTCATGGATGATTGATACAAGTGATTTAATTTTTCTGAGTTTCCAACTTTGTATTCTTATGGTTTAATTCATAGTTTACCGTATTATCTTTAAAAAAAAAATTAGTGTTAGTCTCATAAATTATAGGGTTGGTCCTTACACATTGTCTCTCCTAGAACATACCCCACCCGAGATCTCAAGGTATGTTCGATCAGTACTATTCTTATCTTGGATTCCTAGTCCTCAAAGAATATCAGTCCTCTAAAACTACTCTTATCTTGGATGCCCTCTCTCATTCTCAAAGAGTATCAGATGCCAGATGATTACTCAATCCTCTATTATATCTTCTCAAGTGAAGACAATAATGATGTGTCTATCTCTCCCTCTCAATTTGGGAGGGCGTATTCCAATAAAGGAATGTACTCATTCCTACACAAGGAATGTACCTAAGCTCCCTCTTGGCTTAGGAATTTCCAAGTTTCCACCATGTAAGAAACTTGTTTCCAGGCTCCCTCTTAATCAAGGACCTACAATAGCTCCTCAGGTGGAAATAATGGGACATCCAATTGCTATGAATAACTCCTTCCTTTGATGTCATGATTTTCTTCTTCGTTATGGAGTCTTCATCTTTTGGGACTTCTTCATAGGGCTCAAACCATCCATCACTTTCATTCACGACTCATGTCATCATTCCTTTCTTCATAAATTGATACATCAGTCTTCATTTGGGCTTGCTTTATGTCATGCTTCTTTCTTCATGCCATGGTTCTTCAAGGATATTTCATCCTACCACATGGTCATCAATGGTGGAAGACATCCACTGCTCTTCCATTGGCAGCCCTGCATAAGCCCATCTAGATATTATTCAAAATAATAAATGAACACTTAAATCAAAATTACCTTTGTGACGGTCCTTCATCATGACATCTTCCTGTGGGTATCAGTATCATGCATACATGTCAACACATATCCCAAAGATATCCATTGCCAAGGGTCTATATCTTTTTCAGACTTCCATCAGAGTCTTTCATATCTTTCCGGGAGACTTCTTAGTCAAATCTCCTTGGTCTTCTCGGATGTTGATTGCCTTTGCCATGGTTTCATATCTCATGATCTCTTCCTTCCTTTCTTCATACATTATTTTCCTGGGACCTTCCATTCAGAGTTCCTTAATTGTAGTCAACCACCTCATACTTCATATGAGAACATATTATGTTGATTTCATATAGTGTGACCTATGCCTTCCTGCATCCTTTCAAAGGAGGAGATCCTTTCCTTTGATCATGCTTCTCAAGATAGAATTAGTTATCCATGTTACCTGCAACCATATGACATGACATTATAATATTAAAGACAAGCGAACATACCTCATTTACCTTTAGGTCAGCTAGGTTTCTTCAACAACTTCCTTGATTGAAAAGATCTTTAATCCTTTGATCTGCTCTGTCTCTTATGTCATCATACCATCATCCATGAATTCCAAAATTTGAAGTTCCTAATGAAACACTTTCTTCCTCTCTAGATCGGTGAACCCTTCGATGAATATTCCATCAGAAAATCTTGAGGATATCCCGATTCGTCATATGTTTCCTTTTTGTATGATGAGCCTTGTCCTGGATGTCTTCTTCCTTTTCTTAAGTTTCCAATGAGGTTCCCAAGAGCTAAATCCTTCGTATCTGACTGCCAAATATTTTGATATGTCTGTCCTTCATGATTTCCTATGTTGATTTCACGAGCTCTTGTTTCTAATTCTTCCATGATACCACAATGCATCTTATTGTTTATTTAGCCATATCATATACAAGATTTAGGAGCTATAACAAGACCTTTTGTGAGGGAGACTATCTCAATCACAGTAGTGATCTCTTACTTCCTCTTTCTTGGATTTCTTCTCTTCAGGTTCCTCTATCTTTTTGGTGATCTGGGCTTGTTTTCTTCCTCTTTTGATATTGTCACTTTAGGATCATCTTTCCTATAATTTCCATATTTCTCCCATAGCATTGAATCTTATTTATTCTCTTCTTTCTTGTATAAGGAGAAAATTTTCCAAAGTTCCATTTCCTTTTCGCAAATGTTTGATTCCTTTAACCTTCAATACTTTATCCCTGAACTTGCCTTTTTCTTTCTAGCATAGAAACCACAAGTTGTCGAATGAGGTAACTTTCTTATCCCCATGAACATTTGTTACCTTTTTTATCATCTAGAACAATGAGGATTATCTTCTTATCATCTCTCCAAAATATCATAGTTGAACTCTTATGAAGATATCCCTTCACTCTTTAATTCCTTGAATTTTTAAGTATATCATGTCTAAGTGATATGAGCTTCTTTATTTCATTTTTAGGTAATAGTTCTTCCAGCTTATCATATATCTCTTTGATGTCTCCAATCCTTATATATAGGGATATGAGGACCTTTGACTGATTTCTTAAGAATCCTTTGAGCCCTTTGATCCCTTTCCATGTATTCAGATAATGCTTGACCTTCAGAGAATTTTCCATAGATATGATCAATGACTTCACTTCTTTCGAGGACTATATCTATCCTCCTTTTTCCATGCAAGGAATTTCGATGACCCAAACAACTTATAGATATCCTTGCTAAATGAAGTCATTTTACCAAATTTGATTATAGAATGAAAGATACTTACTTGACAAGTGAAGATTAAATCTTCAGCTTGATCACTTTGATGGTGGTTGAAGAAGATGTATTAGTGCTTCTTTTGTATGACCTTATTTTAAATGAAAATCCTTTCTTTATTGAAAGAGATTGCTCCTTTTATAATGTCAACGCCTTTGGATCTGGCTTCCTTTGTTGATGGTGATTGAAGAGGCTGATTTGATGCTTCCTCGGATGATCTTCTTTAAGGATAAAGAAGTGGCCCTTGCTTCAATGAGAGGGACTTGTCATATAACCTTTTAAGATGATAACAGTGCCTTTAGCCTTTTAGTCTTCAATATATTTTGACTTCCTTGGTGGTGAATGAGTGCAAATAAAAAATTATTCTCTTGGATGTTCATACTTTGGGCTATTTAGATTTCTTTAAATTGATGAGGGTCTTTATGGTCTTTTGATGACCACTAGTTGATTCAAAACCTTTGTTGATGTAGATTGTTTTATTCTTCAATGTAGATCGTGATCTTCGACTTGCTTAGATGCCATTCTTGAAACTTGATCCTCGAGTGTCCCTTTCATTAGATACCCTTCCTTGACTGTCACCTTAGCTCTGAAACCGTGTTGAGAAATATAGGGCATTAGCATGAGGAGATTTCTCTTTATTAGTGATTGTTTGTGAATGATTTTTAACTTCTTTAGATTAGGATCTTCTTCTTGTTAGATTATTAATGTTCTTCTTCATCAAACAGTAACTAATGCATGAACATAAGTTGACAAGAGACATAGTATGTAGGCTATGATCCAAGGCCAAAACCTCTCACTCTTTGAGAGGAAAACTCGCACAAATTCTTCATATAGAGATTCCAATTGATGAATACCAAGAACATGACCCTTGACATGTTACCCACTCCAAGACCAAGACACCATTCCTCTTCCAGCTAATTGATTGCTCTCTCTGGGTTCCTTCTACTTCATAAGTGATGACAACGAACTGTTGTCACTATGTCAAACAAGGATACCAAACCTCTGCAACATTGAGCCTTGAAGACACACCACTGAACCATATTCACTACCTTCTAAGATACCAACGAGCTCTTCTTATCTCGTAGCAACACTGTGATCTTTTATCCCATACTTGAGACCTTTTGACAATTAATTCTTCTAGTAGGGATAGCACTGAATTGTGGTCTATACAGAGACCAATATTTTCATCGTTCTCACTATGGTGTATACTTAAGAGGGATCTGAATTCCCTTCCCACAGAATTGTAGCCTTCACTGAGTTCATACATCGCACTGAGATAACACTTGGAATATTATTCATCACCGTGGTACCAAGTTACATAATTGAGCTTGTATTGAAACTTGATTTGTTGTAACATCATATAGCATCGAACATGATCTCACTTGAAGTTGGAACTGTGTTGAGGACCGAACCATACCCAAGAAGTTTGAATTGTATCTCTATGATATAACCCGAAAATTTCAGAGAAATCTGAATCTGAATCATGTTTCTCTGATTACCCTAGCTGCATATATATATAGTAGTTGGTGCTCCATAAAAGAGCCAACATGTGCATCCGAATAGGTGTGTCCTATGATGTGAGCCAACATGACATTCTTCATTATTCTTGAGGCAAACATAGGAAGAGGAGGAGTGTGCTTGTATTTTGAAGGGCTTCTAGACAACTTATAGACTCATATTCATTTGACACATTCTCAAGAAGAGCTCTTCATACATGAAATTAATTCTTTGACTCTAAATGGAAAATCCTAATGCTCTCAAATGAGAACCAACTTAAATAAAATCACTTACTCATGAAACCCATGAAGAAATGCTTAATAATAATTTTATTACATCATTTATCAAAGTCACAATTACATGTCATTATGAAGACCGAACCTAGTTACATTTCACAACACACACCATGCATGATCTAGTTCAATCTTCAGGATGCGAATTTATAATCCTTGAATGTTTCGGGACTTGTTGGTAAGTCGAGACACTTCAACTTCTGTTGATGGTTATGTAAGGATCTCCTGACTCTAGTAAGCCCCCCGAACTAAGTCAAATCCGGTTTCTCTCGCACAATTCTTCTCTTTGCATGGTTTCACTCGATGTAAATATCTTTTTGAAAGATGTTTGGTATTTCAGATGTAATATTTCGAACTTTCGAGATTTGGTTTTTGATCGGATTCAAGAATCTTATTCAGTTGATCCATCTCCATGCAAATTTCTTGCATCAAACTCCGGTTTGGAATGTGCATCTCTCAGAGAGTCATGGAATTGCGAAGTTGATCTTTTCAAAGACTATCTTTGGCTGAAGGTTTCATGCCTTTCAAATTCATTTCTTAATAGTCAACTCTTGGTTTTTATTGCGAATTTTGTATTGCAAATCTTTCCCTTCATCGCACTTGAAATCCTCTTGAGTGATACCAACTAAAGTAGATAAGGACAAGGGGAAAATATAAACGATCAAACCAATATCATAGGTCTTATATATGATTTTCTGAAGGGACAACCTCTCTTGCTCTCAATAATTTGGGATCCCTCTCCCGCCCATGAAATAAAAAAGTGTCGATGCACAATCCTATATAAAATAAATAAATAAAGGTGAAATGAGAGAAAGGGTTCCTGTGCAGAGAGGTGAAGTGAGCAACTTTGTCAGAGTATTGTCTAGGCCTGCTGGCAGCTAAGAAATGTTTGTGTCCCCGAAGTGACTCCGTCGAGGTACTATTTAGGCTTGCTGGCATCAGATAAACACCAGAGATGAAAATATAAAGCCCGCAAACTTCATTACCCTTTCCTGATTCGAAACATCACGTGATCGATGATCTTATGTTTGTGTTTAAATGAGTAAATGAATGAAGAGAACTATGTTTATGAACAAGGTAAGTGGGGAGGCCATGGTAATCTAAACGATGAATCAATACTCCCTAAAGAACTAGACCCTTCACGAAATAATTGACCAAGGCAGAGAAGCTGAAGTAGTATCATTTTTTCGTTAAGTGTTGTCGCTGCGACAAACACCCTTCAAAATTTTACCTTCACTTGAATTTTGGAACCTACTATGGATCTTGTGATCGGTCATCCTGTGGTCACTTCTTGATCATCCAAAGTCACTTTCTCATACATGCTCAGTTTGAAACAAGGTCATGAGAGCATTATTTTACGCAAGTTTGAACAAGCATAGCATGGTCCATCAAGACAATGTCTATGCAATGTTCAACCCATGTCGATAGTCAGTGCGCATTGTCATTGACAATCTCTCACTTTTGGTTGTGTTTGTACTTCTATTTTGGTGATTTTTTTCAAACTATCACTTTTATGCTCCTTCGTTTTCGCTAGTTTCATTTTCATGCTTTCAACTACCGTTTTTTCTTGTTTTCACTATAATTAGTGTCGTTTTTATGTTATCTAGGCTTTGGCATGTGTCACTTTCACTGTCATTCGCATACTGCAAGTGTCGTTCCCTGTTTTTCTTCATATGGTAAATATCATCTTTTGGCATATGCAGTGCCACACAATGCACAGATTCTAGTTTTTGTGTATTTCAAGGGGTAATATTTGAGTTAATGAGTTGTACTTACCATGTAAACATGTATCACACACATTCCCAAAGTTTCAATCATTATCACACAAGTGTCCTCACGGTCGTCACAAAGTGTACCTTTAGTGTCGCACTTGTCGTAAGTTGTCGCAAAGGTTGTCACACTAAGGGAATTATATGTTCATATGTTCCAAATGATCTATGTTGTGTCGTAAAGTGTCTAAGTGTGTGATCATAGTCAAGTCCTATCACTGTTCACATCAGTTTCACTAATCCCACACTTAGCCAAATTTCAAAAAATTCCCAGCAACTTAGCCTCATCCGACCACCTTGAACCATGGATTCCACAGTCCCAACCCTCAAGCTGCAACCCTTCATCCTGACACTACGCAATGCACAGTTACTGTCTCCCAAGACTATGCACTGCGAAGTTTTATTGCTAAATCCCTATCCTTGGCCTCCAAAATTGCGCAATTCAGCCCTCCAGGATGGCCCCAACTACGCACTGCACAATCTATGAGCTCAAGATCAAACCATGATCTCTTGAATTACGCAGTTGTGTAATCACAAAGCCTGCTCTACCTCCCAAAACTATGCAATTGGATAAAACAGTGCAAAACCCCTCAACCTGTCTCATTCACTCCCAAAACTATGCAATTTATCTCTCCTACCCGGTCAGTGTTGTGCATTGTGTAGTCTCAAGAATCAAGCCTCAGCACTGAGCTCTTGAACTGTGTAATTGCACAATAATCTGGGATCCTCTGTCTTCCAGAACTGCGCAATGGGAAAAATCAGTGCTCAAGCCCTTAGCCTGACACCCTGAGTTCCCCAACTACCAATATTTTTGTGTAGTCCAAGTCTAAATTACGGATTGCGTAGTCTCAAATCTCAAGCTTGACCCTTGAATACCTGAGCTGCGAAACTGCGCAGTCACTGAGCCTCTCCCTCAACATACCATCTGGTTCTGTTTCATTCAGTGGATCATCATGCAACATCTTAAACTAGGGGATTTTCGAACTGATGTCGTCTTGTCATGAGTGGATTAGAGATGCATGAATTATATCATGCTATGGCAAGATGATGGAGAAGGATATGGAGAAGGAGGACATGCTAGAAGACACCTAAGGAGCTGAGGAGATAAAATGATCATCATACAAGAATATGAAGGAACACTGAAAGGCGATATATCAGGATTGCATGAAGACTCCATCTGGTTCACAACCCTTTTGAGGGTAGATATGAATAACAAAGCATATCTCTCATGAAGATGAAGCATTGGATATATCTCTTGTTGAAGACAGAAAGAAAGAAGCATCAAGAAAGGCAGCTTAACACTGCCACATCATCATGCAATCCATGTCATTAGTGTCATGTCATGTCCTGTCACGATCATCATCTGCCACATCATTTGTGGATTATGTAATTCTATATTGGAAAGTGTAATGTGAAGTGGAAGTCCAAGAGACATCTATGTAATATGAAGAGTCATGTAGGAAGTCAAAAAGTCATGAGGGTAGTCCAAGAGTCATAAGGGAGGTGAAGGATCACCCCATTGGTTATATATACACCCTCATTGTATGAGAAAAGTAATTTTCACCCTGGATCCTCCCGCAAGGCATTAGAGAGACAAGCTAGTTATTTTGAGGAGCAGAGAGTGGCCAAAGCTAGTGGTGTTCATTGTATACATGTGTCTTGAGACATTTACTTAATAACAGAAGCCTCATGGCCAACACTTTCTTCATGCATGGATTATGAATATTTGTAAGATTGTTTTGTTGATGTTTGCAATTCATGTTTGCTTTCATCTGTGCTAAAGTAGTTGAACTATTTCAATTATTTTAGTACTTATCATATTGAGAATGTGTTGAAATGGTTTCTATGGTTATCACATCCTTGTGGATTATTTTTTTGGATGTTAGACACATTTTTCTTGTATAATGGTTATAATGATCGTCACATATTTGTGGCCTAGTCTACTGGATGTTAAACATGTTATCGCTTCTCAGTTTCCCAAGGCTGAGAAAGGAGACCGAAGGAGGTAACCTCAGACCAACTTTGGATTTGGTAGCTAGCCCTACCAAATCAGAGAGGGCTCTCTCTACAATCTCACAACCAATGAAGTGACTGTAGAGAAAAATATATCTTAGGCTAGATATTCAGCTCACTAGGGTTTGATTTTAGGGTTTTGCTGGATCAGGATCATAGGTCTAAGAACTAGGTGAAGTTTTCAAATGATCAGTTGCAGGGATAAGATGGGGCAAGGTAGGTATCATTAGTGACACAATTGATTTGTCATTGTGGTATAGGTTTGAGTAAGAAAGATCAAAATGAGCATAAGACTATGAATTCATTTATCAGAAGATATGGAACACAAACATGAAAATGTCATCTAAAAAGATCATAAACTATGAATTCTTCTGAAAAATTAATGAGATGATCATATGAAAGCATGCTAATGGTAGTAAGAGGAATTAAATATTCAATTTGATAATAAAACAGAGGAAAAAACATTTTTAATAAACATACCACAAAAATCCCAAGATAATAGCTGCAACTGCCTGTTATATTACTGCAAAAATGTACACTAGCTCCAAACCTCTGAGTCTCAAATATCCAACCTTTGATTTGACTTCAATTAGGATACATATAGATGAGAAAACACATTGGTCCCCTTAGGGGTCGAATCCATCATCATAATAACTTATTACAATATTCTCTCTAACCATGCCAAAACCTAGGGAGGTTAGAAACCAATTCCCTATTTAGACTTAATTGACTTAGTTGATTCTACAAGCATTGATTACTGTGGAATTGACATGAAATTGACCTTTACCATCCCTATGAAACTTTATTACATAAAGTAAACTCCTTGGAAGAAAAATTACACCAACATAAGTTGACTTTGACCAAGAAAAACTTGAAACCTTGTTTTCCCACAGAAGTGCAACATGGTCCAGCAAAAGCGTAACGTATTCTTTGAGGAGATTTTTTTTGGTGACTTTTATTGATATTTGAGTCGAACTGATGGTTGGTGAAGATAGTTGAGGATGTGTAGAAGACCACTGAAGTTTCAAGCCTACAAAAATCCACCTCCTAGGTACCTAAAAATCCAATCTCCCAAGACTACTCCAGAAGCGCAGCGTGGAGTCCAGAATAGTGGCAGAAACATGAAAATTTTCTAGTTTTTTTTCCTTTTTCTTCAAAACTGAGAGCTGACATGAAATACCAAGCACATATCTATAATGGAGAAGTCAAAAGAAACCTGATATGTACGTCATTTTTCATTTGGATGCTCTGAGAAGAAGCATAATGTGACCATGATGTGTTGACCACGATGTGCTTATGTGCAACAAAATTGATAGAATTAGCACAAAAATTCAAAAATGACCAAAACTTGTCAAAAAATTTTGTTTCTTCATTTTTTAGTCATGCCCTAGACAAATAGAGATGCGTCAGCAAGAAAATCAAGATTATCTCTCTTTTTAAGCTTGATTAAGGTTTTCTTAAGCCTTCTTTTCATGTTCCTAACCCTAATTTTACAAATCAGCTTCCTGGTGTAATAATGTCTTGCCATGTGTCTCTGAAGGTTTGTATCTCTGTTGGCCTTATTTATTAGCTTCTCCAGGTGTTCATTGATTATCCCAAGCCAAAACTCTCTGTCCTTCTCAATCTCAGCTGCTATAGTGTCATCTAGGTTTTGGTGTACTGCAACTTTTATTGCTCTTTTTGGAAAGGTTACATCTCCATGTGGGGTAAATGTACCTTTGAAATATTTTTTGAAAATTTTACCCTAATTACTAACTCCCGTGTTGGTGACTATGGTGATTGTTAGTGTCTAAATTTTCAGTGATCAAATGTACTCTTTCAGGCTTACTTAGTAGTGATCCTAGGTCAAAATTTCATGTTTCAAGTCAGTTTTCAAATAAAAAATTTCTCACTGAATATGTCTAGGTCTGAAATGCTACTCCCTTCACTCCATTAATGTTCATCATCATTTCAGAGGTAATTTCATCCATCAATCATCTAGGGTATGAGGTCATTCACCACACCTTCATTTAGGTCAAAGTCTAGGTCTCATTTGCTTTTCCACCATAAGAGTCAATTATGTCATAAAATAAAGCGAACAAATCTCATTTTCACCATACAATTCATTTGCATAGGGAGTTAGCAAAGATAGGGAATTAAGTAAAGAGCTCCTCTCTTCTCACCATCATACTCCACAAATGCCATGGGTTGAAGAAAAATAAGCAAATTCGTGCTAACACTACCTGTGCTATGCTTCTGGGTGTGTTGCGCTTTTGGTGTTTGAGCTCCAAATTAGTTCTCCAAGGTTCAAAACCACTACACAAATGTTCATAAACTTCCCAAACTGTAAGTGGACACCCTCAATACCTCTCTCAAGTCAAAATTCATCAACAAATGAGTGGTTTCCTTCATTAGGTTACCTCCACTACGTTATGGTGTTTTTCATCCTTTGTTTGTTTCAGCTGACAAAACCATAATATAACCATCTAAAACCTTCATATAACCTTCATACACCATACCCTAACATATCCTATCACTCACAACCTCTTTTCCATCAATTTCATTAAAACCCTAATTTTCACTTCATTTTGGCAGAAAAAATGGTGAAACCCTGTGTTTTGACCTTTTGGGCACCTTTCATATGCCCATTCCCAAAAATTCCACTTGCATCTTGTAGTGAACTCATCACCCTACATCTCCAAATTTTTAGGGATTTTTCCCTAACTTCCTTTCACTTCATTTCTGTCCCTAAAACCACTCTACCACTATCCCATGTTTTCCTAATTTTCCACCTTCCCTATCCACTACATCAAGCTAGGGCTTTCCTTGTTGAAAAAAATCATGGAGGGTGAGAAGAAGGTCCATAAGGGAGGTTACCATTCCATGTTTGAGCCAACTCATACCCATGGCATCATTTTTAGAGCTTCGTGATCAAGCTACACACATGGACAATTTGGCTTCAAAATCAATTTCTGAAGTAATGGAGATGAATTTTACAAAATTGAAAGAGGTCGTTGTCAATAATAGGCTAAAGAACAAAACCTCCTTGATTTTATGCACAGGTGTTATGGTTTGAGATAAATTCCAAAAATATTGTTACTCCATGTCATTTTCTGCACTCTTGAACATGTTGTCGTCAAGTCAACTTTTCAAGGGCTTGGAACAGGGTTTTGTAGTGCTTGATGACTCCATTTTGTAGCAGACATCCTAATATTTCCAACCATACCACTTTCATCCAAAAAATCCTCTAGGAAGGCCTCAAAATCCCTCTCAAAGTAGGTGTTATTCGTCTGCTCAGAGTGCGCTACACTTTTTCAAATTTTGAGTGATAAACTTTAAACTCAGATTTTGAGCTAATGGGAAAGTACTTTGGAAAACGGGAGGAGGTTATTGTTAATAACATGCCAAAGAATAAAAACCTCTCATTTTTTCAAAGAAAATTATGGTTAGAGATATATTGATCCATATTTAAGCCCTATGTTTGCAGAAATTGTTTTGGAAAATTCTGGATTTTTAGCAATTCAGTTGTTATGTTTCTGGAACCAGTTGTTACGCTTCTGGGAAGTGTTGTTACGCTTCTGTAATTTGGTATTTCACCTCTAGAAAAGGTCCAGAATTTGGTTTTTGGCTTCAAATCCATCCAAACAAGCTCAAGTCTTGTGACCACAACTCCTAGGACCCCTCACAAATAGTAAATTATCACCCTTATACCCTCCCATGGTCAAGTTATTAAGTTTTCAATTCATTTTCATGCTCACACCATATTACACCATATCATCACTTCTCCATGTCATTGAAAGACTCCATTTGAATAAACCCTAAGCTACTCCAGTCGAATAAACCCTAAACCCTACCATCTAACAATACCCTACACTCCTCATATACCTCGCACTCTCATCTCTCATCATCCATATCATCCCTAACAATCATTCTCATTAAACCCTAGTTTCTAGCTATTTTCACAGTGATAAATTGGAAATTTCCTGTGTTTTCTTTATTTCACCACCCTCCTCACATCCATTTTCACTTCATTTCACCCAGAACATTGAGCTAACATGCCACCCTATCTACTAAATTTTTTGTAGAATTTTCTATAGCTCCATAACCCTCCATCGCACCCTCTAAACCTACACCATACCTACATTGTTTTCTCCAAATTTCACTACACATACCCATCCCATAAAACACATTAGGTTTTTTTCCTTTCAGTGATGAACACTTGGATAAACTCTTGAAAAGGACTAAGAGGGACAATAAACTGCAAAGACACATGGAAAATCATTATCGCACCAGGAACACAATCTCTCAAATAAGGCTAAAACATTGAAGAAAATGTTAAAAGAAGCACAAATGAAGCTTAAAGAGAAGGATAGCTTGGAATTATTTGCTAAATATTCCTTGTTTGTTTAGCCCATCACTCAAAGGTGCTACAGAACCAATTTTGAGAAGCTTTGAACAATTTTGGTTTTTTTTTGTGATTTTTGCACAATTTTGGAAATTCTTCATCACAGAAGGTTAACAAACTTTTGTTACGCTTATTTTGGGGGCATCCAAATGATGATTTATTTACATGGATGGATGCATTTTGATTAGTACATTATAGATCAGGAACCCCCTTGGCATGAAAAGTTGTAATTTTGGAGAAAAAAACTCAAAAACCACTCATCTTTCATGTTTTTGCCACTTTTTTGGAGCCTCCATTATGCTTTTGGAGTAACCCTTGGAGAATGGATTTTTAGAGGCCTTTCCGTGGGTCATTTTGAAAAATTCAAGATGTTATGGAAACTAGATTCACAAGGCTAGTTGACCGTTCTTTCAGACGTGGATTTGGAATCCTCAAAGCGCCTCAAAAGTGTCTGCAAACTTCTGTTACGCTTATGAAAATTTATGTTACCCTTATGTCAGAAATGTTACAAATCAGCATTGGATTCCTCAGGACACTTGTCAAGCTCAAAAAATGTCACAAATTCAAGGTTTTGTTTTCCAATGAGTTGGAATTAGAGTTATTGAGTTCGTTTTTTCCTCCTATCACGAGGGAATATGTAATTTAATGTAAGGGACAAACACTCCTAGTTCATAGCTGAAATTCAGGGAATGGTTTCTAACCTCCCTAGAATCTAGGAAATGACTCATTTTGTGTATTTATGATCCATTTTGGATGGGATTTCGACCTGATGAGGTGTCATAGACCATATTTTCTATAAGTAGACGCCATTTAGTATTTTGTGGGGTTGGATAGTATTATTTTGCAGTGGAGCTTTTGTAATCAAAATTTTGGAACGAAAGAAAAAACATAATTGCAGAACTTGTGTTGAGAATCTTGTGGTATGCGTTGGAGCATTTGTTCTTCTTATGTAATTTTATCTATTCATGCTAAATGATATTTCTTCTTCTTTCGGATACATCTTTCCATATGTTTATCTTGTAAGTTTATAAGCAAAAATCATGTATGTTCATGCTCTATTTTAGACAAGGTTTACATGTTATGTCAATTTGTGTCTAAATTAATGAATTCACATCAGTGCTCATTCAAACTCTCTTTCACTTCATCTTATACTCAATAACCTATTAAACATGATTTAAAACTACCTTCCTGGCCTCACATATTCTCTGCAAATAGACCTTGGAATTCAGACCTAAAAACCCTTGACCTATCCTTCTTACTGACCTTTCTATCCAACACTTAAAACATCAAACAAAATTTTTATTTATTGAGCTTACATACCTAGCCTAAGATAATTAGATATTAAGTCATTCCTTTGACTGCAAAAGTGACAATGAGAGAGCCCTCTCTAGTCCTGGTAGGGCTAGCGACCTGACCTAAAGTCTAGTATGTGGTTACCTTCCTTTAGCTCCATTCACAGCCTTGGGAAGTAGGGGGGTGATAATAGTGATGACATGAGCTAATTATGACACCAAATGCATATCTTAAACCGTGATTTGGAACTTTGAACCCTTACAGTATGCATGTTATGATTTGATGACCAAAATGATGACCAAGACACTCATTTGATCACCTATCACAAGGAATGATGACATGACCATGATGACATTTTATGACCTTGAAAATGGAGGGAGTAGTAATAATATCTAGACACTAACCAATGAACATTTGACAATAAAAATACATGTCAAATTTTATTTGAAACTATAACAAATTGACATAATGCCCCTATCAATCATATGGAAAGAGTACATTTGATGACTACTGACTCAGACACTAACAAGACAGATTCTTCTTGTTTGAATGTGTCTCTACTAGGGTGGTACTATTACCTCTCTCTTAGGGGCTCAATTTTCTCCCTCTCCGTAGTAGAAGAACCTTAACACACCTACAACTGAACACTCACCAGGCTCACCTACTTGCTTTTCGAAGGCGCACAGGCGTTCCTCTCTCTTGCTAACAGCTAGAGCCAAGAAAAATATATAAGAATACATGGAAACCAGGTCGATACTCTGGATGGGTATCCTATTCAAAATGGTGTGAGGTCTAATTAGGACTTCAAATCGGGGAAAACCCCTTGGTTGACGGATTTCTAGCACCTGTCAACAAATTCCAATAGTATGGTATACAGCCTTTGCTCCAAAATATACATATGTACAATAGTATGTACAACAATTTGTATACAATGATATGTATGGTATGTCTCTCGCTCTAACAGTAGATGACTAATCTTGATATATATATATATATATATATATATATATTGGTGGCATCATAACCCCAATAAGAGGAACCCTGATTCTGAGCAATAACCTTGATGTATGTTTGATGTCTCTCTGTTCATATCTACCTTGTATCTCAATTGAATAATTGTTGAAATCTAATATAAGAAGAAGAATAATTATGGGTTTTCCCCCTTGTGGGGTTTTACGCTAGTATCCAACCAATCCCGATATCTCTATGTGTACTTGATTTTCTTTTATTGTTGTTGAGATTTTGGGGTAGCATCGGATGTGCTCTAGCTCCAAAACTTTTTGGAGGGGTTGGAACACATGAAATATCCAAGCCACAGAAAGAGTTTGGAGAAATTCCGTCTCGTGTAAAGGTTATTCAAATAATTAAATTTTTAATGAGGATCCTAAGTCTAACTAAGGTAAATTTAAAAATTAAAGTGAATTAATTTACACATGTGATGAGAACATTCTAAGTGACAAGGATCAAGCTTCTTTTAATCTTAGCCGTTGATTAGTGATTAGATCATGGTCATTGATTTGTCAACAAGAAAAGTATAAAGGAAGGGCTTGGGGTCAGTTGGAGAATACAGACACAAAATATAAGAGATCAAATTATTTTGATGAAGCAATGCTCAGACGAAGATCAAATCTGAGTGATTCAGAGAAGAAGTGAGGGGTGGATGTAGTGATTGGTCAGAGGAAAAAGAGTACAACGCAGAGGGCGGCAGAGACTTTGTGGAGGCAAAGAAGCCATCAGAGGGTGTGACACAGTCCCTAGAGAGGGTGACGCATGCCCACGCAGGGGCAGCGCAGACCCTCCAAGGAAAGTATGAAATTATGCTAGAGACTGGGGTTTCTGAGCCAGCAGGGGTGAAACCAGACTTCGAAAGAAGTTGATTAGCACAGAGCAAGGGTGATGCAGTCCCTTAGTCAGGGCCATGCAGCCTTACGCAGTGGCAGCATAGAGACTGCATAGAGCTAGCTGGGGTTTCACAAGTGGCTCATCTGGATTAGTCAGGACTTGTGGGAGTGAGGTATATCTCACATTTTTTCCTGTAGCCAAGGTTTTCTCTGTTGGGTGAGACGGTTTATGGCACCGTAGATGTACTCAAAATACTACTGCTTAATAATAATAAACCCTCAAATCTGCTGCATTGGTTTTCCCGCATTGGGTTTTTTTGAGGACATTTGTCCGAAAAATTTGTGTGTCCTTTGTCATATGTGTGTGATGTTCATTAAATGATCTGTATTTGTGTAGGTTTCTAGTTGTGTTTACTTTGAAGTTTTTTTTAATATTTCAGTTAAATAACTTGTGTATAATAAAACAAATAGGAGAAGTAAATCAATATTTAGTCATAAGATTTTTGTGCTCAGAAATTTTCACATGTGTAAGGTCCCACCTTACCTACCATAATTATTATAGAGAAATATTGAATCAAAATGCGATAATTTTTTTATTATTATTTTTTTTTGTAGGACATAAAAGTTATTGGTGTCCTTTACACTACACCCTAAATTCCACTAACGTATCCTCAGAGATACAAGGTTCAAGTTTTATCAAGATCCAAAGCATACAACCATAATACTTGCTTTTCAAGACTAAAATCACCTTCAAAATATAAAGTATTTAGTGGGATGGATAATTGTCAACCTTTATGAACCACAATTTGCAATAAGCTAATTGTTAATTCTGTTGTAATTAAATGTGTTCAAGAGTGACTAATTTGATTTTATTCTAAATAACATGCTTATGAATTATTTGCATAAAAGAATAATTAAATTTATATAGGGTTGGTATCCAATAATTAGGAATTCATATGTGAGGTAATATTACAACAAATTATTTACCTTAATTGTGACTTTTCAGCGGGACCCTATAACTCAGTGGAGTAATTACGCTAGAAACACCTTGGTTGCAAATCCTAAATTAACTTATGCCCTTTTTTCATGGACAGTTCATAAACATAATTAGATGCAACCATTGAAACATTATGAAAAATCATTTACAAGCATGAAATGTATAGCCATTGAGGCATTTTGTCAAACACTTACAACCATTATCTCTTTAAGGTTTTTTCAAAACAATTAGCTAACATGAATCCAAAATTACATGACTTCATTTTGTTGTGAGTAATGCCAATAATTGAACTCAAGATATAAGTAAACTATCAACCATCTTAATTTTTGAATCTATGCCAATAAATGAATATAAATATTTAGGAATTTTGCACATAGCTCACAAGTTGTAAGGTACAGCCATTAAGGAATTTTGACAAACAGTTGGCAGTCATACAACAAGTTTCCATAAAGTTATTTAAATTTTCAATGTTTTAACCATTTGAATTTAAACACAATTTCCAAGTGGTTAGACCATATTATATTCATAATTATAAATTATCAGGCAGATCCAATATAAAAAGAACCAAATAGTAAAACAAAACAATAGGTGGTTCCTACATGCAGCAGCAAATCTGCAAAACAGAGCAGATTTGGAAATCGGTGTCCGAAAACTTGATTTTTGAAATCAAAGTCGGGGTGAAATGGCTTGTTGGCATGGATACCCCCTGAAGTTGCGCTGAATCGCAACAGGGGTTCCCAGAAACACGATTCTTCAAAACAACAACAACCCAAAAATTCTACAATCTCATTTATGACTTATGTCAAATACATAGTATGAAAACTTATCTAGAGTTGTACAAAGAGGAGGAAAAATATAATTTAAGCCATTAAAATGTTTCCATCTAATTCATGGTAGCCTACATGCTTCATCCATTAGTACTTGTATTTAATCAATTCAACACTATACAAGAAAACACTTCAACAACCATTACGAAATTTCCTCACATTTGGTGTGCAACACTTCATATACATGTAAGTTTCAGAAAACAACCAAACAAGAAAAAACTATGAAATAAACTACAAAAATACATAATATAATTTGATCCACATACCTGAAGGCGAATTTGTACAACTCCAAAAGGATGGATGTATGCTCCAACGCCAATATCCTTACCAACTCATCATGAACCACCCGGTTTTCCTCCCAACCATATCCAGGAAGAACTTCTCCCCCTAGAACCCTCGAGCTGCAAAAGTTCACAACCAATACCACAATACAACAGTAGAGAGATATGCAAGGAAAACTAAGGAAGATAGTTTTCACTTCCTCTAAATACCACTCATGTTCAACCTCAATAGATACTTAGTAGATTATAAAGGAATTCAGATTTGTTTTGGAAGCAATTGGATACTCTCCATATCTCTCCCTCTCAAAATCGTCCTCAAGTCTCTTCCACTCTTGGCATCACCCTCCCTCCTCAAGTGAGAATGCATGAGACTCATATATAGGAGGAGCAACAAATTCTTGTCACAAAGGAGGAGTAATATGCATGCATTGTATTCCATTTAGAGGAGTGTAACTTATGCCATTAAGGAGAGGTATGCATGCCTTATTTAAGGAGAGTGTAAGAGGAATATTTTATGACATATATTTAATGAGCATAAGAGGAATATGCCATTCTTTGATGAGTGCATAAAATAGAGTGTAATGTAATATTTAAAATAGAGAGAGTTAAATAGAGACATGCGAGTCATGAAGGAGAGAGGTGTGAATTCATTGAATAGATGAAGTTAATTTGTAATTCTCTTTTAATAAAATATCATAGTCTCATAAAAGATAATGATAATACTAATAATATTGAGGATTAAGTCAATATACAAATATTAGGATTTATTAATGATAACTTAATTTAATTTCCTTCAACTATGCTTGATTACCAATTTATGCAAGGAGATTTACTATTTTTAAAAAGTCATGCTTGAGATGGTAGACATGACTTTCTATTTTTAGAAATTCATTCTAGAATTGTCAGATTGAGATTTTTTTTAAGGAATTTTATCCATGAGTGGTATTTTTCTTTCGAAGAATAGGGATTCCACACCCCTATTTCATGCATCTTCGTGCCTTAGTAGATTGAGGACTCCACGCCCTGATCTACTCCAAAGATATAAGATTCCATAACTTGATCTTTTTAAATATTTGGGACTCTGCGCCCTAAATATACAAGACTCCATGTCTTTATATTTCTTGGATTTAGGACTCCATGCCCTAATTTCCATGCTTTGTCATCTAATATGCTTTGAAACTCCGTGTTTCTCCTTATGGTACTGATTGTGAGCTTTTACCCATTTGATGGTTCGTTGGTAAGGCCTTGTTCGAATACCTCACACATCACAATCTCATAGATCAAAGGAATCATATGAATTTCATAATGAAATTAACTTAATCACATTTTACCAAGAATGGTGCATGACTTCCACAGTCATTCATAATTAAACATCCTTGTTGGAAAAGGACCAGGCCCCCTACCACATCCTTCTCAGTACAAGGTTAGACATATATATAATCATACAAGTTATGTATTATCCATAAATCATAATTTAACCATATGTTACACATAACCATGAGCATCCATGGATCTATGTGTCCCAATCCTGGATCACCATCCATGTCATATACCTATGTCAAAACTAGGATACAGAAAGAGAAAACATAGCTAATATGCTCTTAACCAAAATCACTTCTTATACACAAAACCATAGATATTATCATAACCATACAACAACCAGGTGACCCAAACCAAGTATATAGCATATAATCATGTCCATAAGTCTATCATGCATAATATTATATCATTTTATCAAAATCACCCTCTCTAAGTGTTGTCAACGTTATCTCACCAAGAAGGGACACTACATACTCCCCCTCTTGGGTTAAACTTGGCCCAAAGTTTTTTCCTATAGTCATAAGATACTTAGTTATTTTTTATTCTCCTATCAATAAGTTGTTAACCTTATGTATATGTATTTGATATGTTTTTCTTCATGCCAATCCATAGTTTAATGCTTTCTAAATTGGAAGCAACTCAATGAAAACTGAAACATACCATTCTTAATCAAGTAGAAAATATATCCATGCTATATTATGCATGTTTTGATATATAAAATACCAAATAGGAGGAGGAAGTCCAAGTTTGACTACCTTTAACCAAGGTGTTGACCGAATTTTATTTTTGTGCCAACTTGTTGTTTTTCTTCTTGCAAAGGTTGGAGAGCACCTATATTAATTAGAGAGAGATGTATGGAGAAATTTTATTTCTTTATTTATTTATTTTTATTTTATTTTTTTTAAGGCCTACTAGCTGCCTCAATGAGGTTTTCCACTAGTAGGTATACCTAGGCACCTCAAAGGAGGTTTTCACCTAGGATCTTTTATTTTTTATTTTATTTTTTTCAACCCAATGACCGCCTCATGGAGGTTTTCAATCAGTGGGCCAATCTCAGACGCCTCAAAAGAGGTTTTCACCTGAGATTTTATTCTTCTTCCCCCACCTTTTTTTCACTTTCCTACTCTACTTGAAAAAAACAAAACCTTTTTCAACTATAGGAATACTTCCAATGGAGCCATGGTACACATCAAGACGACAGATAAAATCATGCGCACACTTGGAATACATGCTTTGACATGTACCTGAATATGAGAGATGAATTGCTTTGACTGGGATTGTATCAAGTACTGTTGGAGAAGACTGTGTTGTTCCAAATTAATGACTGTTTGGAACCATATATCAATATAGTTGTGATTCCCCTGGTCCACTTGATGATTTGGATCACCTTGGATGTCCTCTTCTATTATGACATTCAAATCTTCCTATTTTTGTTGATTGTTCTCTTGAACACATGGAGGAAATGTTGGTAAACATGAGGAAACTTTCTCAATATCTGATTCTGATGCCGACCCTTCATCAAGTGCAGCCCTTGATATGTTGATCTCTTCATTTGGATCTTCTTCTTCTTGATGTTGTCCTTAAATGACATTAACAAAATCTCTTATTTGCAATACATTTCTTGAACTAGGATGCAAACCATTTAGATCAATAGGATATGTTTGGTAGTATTGTACCTCAACATTGTAAGTGGGTTGAGTTACTTCATGGGGTGGGTTTGAAAATGGTTGTACAGGTAGTTGAGTGGGGGTGGATATATGAGATGGATGTGACTGAGGTTGTGGTCGTAGTGGAGGTGGATGGTAGGGATAGCATGGAGTTGGGTATGGAGGATATTGAGGGAAATATTGAGGATGTTGTGGATTTTCCGAATAACGTCCTTGCCAACCATGTTGCCAAGATTGGGTTTGAGGTTGAGATGGCCAAGTTTGCCAAGGAAGGAGTGTGTCCCAATTAGTTTGAGATGGATGTGAATAAGCTTGAAATTGTGAAGTAGGTCCTTGCATCATATCAAGTTGACTAGGATGTCAGGGTCTCCTTGGAGCTACATAACATAACTTCTTTGGTGATTGCCTTGCTCCATTGTCTTCTTGGTAAACTTCTTTTAACACAAGGAATGATGAACAACATTTAGTAGCATCTGATTCTGCATGGATAACAAAAATATCAACATCTTCTTTTTACTCATTTTGCATTCTTAACATTTCTACTTGTTCACTTAGATCGCTAAGAATTTATGTTTTAAAGTTATCAAGAAAATTTCCAAGTTCATCTTGCCTTACCAATGTTGATGTTGACTTACTTACTCTTTCCCTTCCTCTTGATATGCGCTTTCATGTTTCACAAATTTCTTCAAATGACAATTGGTATATGTCTCGTCTACTCATGATATTAAGGAGACCAATCCACTCATCCCTAATTGTTCTAAGTAAGAGGGTTTTTAGTGTGTCAAATCCTAGATGATGCAATTTTTCCCTCTTGACATTATACATGAACCTCTCTATTATATCCTCAAGGCTCTCATATTTTTCTTGGTTCATTCTAAAAATTTATTCTCTAAGATCACGATCTTTATATTTTTCTAGAAATATATTTTGCATTTCATTCCATGATCTTATTGAATTAGTACCTAGACTCATGAACCATTTAAGATATTTATCCTTCAATGTTGCAGGAAAGAAGCTTAATTTTTGAGTGTGTGATAAGTAGCCATAAGATCTACAAAGTATCTAAAATTCAAAGAGAAATGTTTATGGATCCTCTGTCCTCATACCATGGAAGTTGGGAAGGAAAGATGGAGGGATGTTCTTCATATGTACATTGATATCCATATCTTGAATGGGAAACCCAATAAGATCTTCTTCACTATCATCATATCCATCCATCTCTTCTACCTTCAAAATTGTATGGTGATGTGGTTCTTACTACACCACGTGCTCAAGTGGGGGGATTGGTATTGAAGAAGTTTTTTTTTTTTAATTTCTAAGTATCCCTACTCCTATGAGGCATGAAAATCATATTTTTTTTGTATTTTTCAATATTTCGGAAACAACATGAAAAAGGAAAGCAAAAAATAATGCTAATACATAATCAAAGCATCTACTAGACACCTCCCTGGCAACGGCGCCAAAAAGTGGTGAGCCCTGGTATCGCACCAAGAGTGCTGCAACTCCCAGGGGTTGACCTACTTTACTTTATCAACTCAGGGTTTGTACAAAATTGGAGGTGACTGTGCTATATACACAACAGATGCATTCTACTCATGTCATCCTCTTTCGCTCTATGAAAGGGTGCTACTTCTAGGGGTTCTCAGTGAAGTCTATCACACTTCAATGAAACTAAAATAAATTGCAGAAATAAAATGACAGAAATGAAACTAAACTAAATTGCTGAAAAGAAATGACAGGAAAGGACATTAATTTAACTTGTTGAAAAGAAATGGAAAAAAAGAAATTAATTTAAATTGCATAAAGGAAATGATAGAAAGGAAACTAATTTAACTTGATGAAAATAAATGGAAGAAAGGCAACTAATTTAAATTGCAGAAAGGAAATGACAGGAAGGAAACTAATTTAATTTATGCTCTACCATGATTCTATACATGCAGCTAAGCTATCCATGACTTAATTCTAATTTAAAAAGTGTTGATTTGCAGCTTGGAGGAAAAAGGGCTAAAGAGGCTAATTGAGGGCTTAACACATGAAACAAGGCTTATAAGTGGAAGGAGGGGGTTTAAACCTTACTAAAACTTTATTATAGCGCAAAAATCCTTTGGAGCGGGAGGCTTTTAGAAGTGTGATGGCGGAACTGCGATAGAGGGACGGAAGTGCGATATGCGATATCGCAAAGTTGGAGGAGTAGCAGAAGTGATGTTCGGGAGCGGGAGCGAAATGCGACGGGGTAAAAACTGCGAAATGTGAAATGAAATGGGATAAAGACTGCGAAATGTGATTTTCGATTTGCGGTGTGGCGAAGTATGGAGCGATATCGCAATCAGTGTTTGAGCGGTAAGTCTTAAAGGGAAAAGGGAAAAGGTTGCGAAATGCGAAATGAGATGGGTGACGTGGTAGTGGGACTGGTGGCAGAGTACGACAATGATATCGCAATCGGTGTTGGGAGCAGTAGGTGTTAACAGGAACCAAAAAAAAAGTGTGGTTTGCGATTTGCGTTGAGTCGGATGACATGGCAGAGTACGGAAAGGATATCGCAATCGACGGACATGAGCGGTAAGTCTTAAAGGAAAAAGGTAAAATGTTGCGAAATGCGATTGCGAAAGGGATTATGGTAAGTTCGAAGGAAAGGGTAAAGGTTGGGTTCCAATGTTTAAAGCATTTTTTAGCATAAACGGTAAGTAGTAAGGTGGAAAGGTGAAGCGCAAATTGCAATGAAGAATGGAAAAAGAAGAGAGATAAAGGATTTTACGATGGCCGAGATGCGATAAGTGGGAAAGTCAAGGAGAAAAAGGGTGGAGGCAAACTTTTGATGATTTTCAAGTGTTTTGTGAAAAAAGGGCAAAATCTGCAATAAAAGAAGGAGGGAAATGGAGGCATAATAACAGTGTTCATGCGTGAAAACAAAGATGGAAAATGAAGTGGGACGACTTGATGAACTCTATGGGGCTTTTGATGCTTCTTCCTGCAAACAAACCTGCAGATTCATGCACGGAAAAAATAAACAAAATGTGTGATAAAAACAGCGAACATAAAGCATTTTTTTGGCTTGTGGGAAGGTCAAATCTGCTCGAACTCTATTGACAAAGATAAGAGGGGAAGGCTTGACCACAGCTTTTGGAGTTTTCCTCTACTCTATTACTCTCGTAAGCAAATGAAGAACTACAACAGTAAACTAAAAGCTAAAAAACTAAACAACAATGAAACTATCAAAAGAAGATCTAACTAAATGGCAGAAGAAAAACTAGCTAAATGACAAAAAGGAAAGAATGAAAACAATAGAGATGCTGAGGCACATGGGTTGGGCCCTAACCCACGATCCTCGCTCCTTGAAACTAGATCAGTGAAACAACATCTGACTACTCACTGCATTACAAAAATACAGTCTTATTACATCCCAAAGGTCTTAAACATCGAAAGCCTAATAGCTTGCAGCAAAAGTTCTGAATGGAATCGAATGGAATGGATCGGAATCCCCAGAATCGACCCTAATTAGCTCTTGATCAACTTTATTTATCCTTAATGGTGGCTACCAACATCTCCCTAAAAAATAGGTAATGAGTCCACTTGACTCCAAGTGAAGTATGGCTTGAGTGCACTTGGTCTTGAGTTGCTTGGCTGCCTCTGGAATTCGAATTTCTAGAGGGGATCTCATGAGGATCCTTTGGTTTCCTTTGAGATTTAAGGAGGGTAGAAAACCCCCTTGAATCTCTCCAATATTTCTCCCTAATTTCCTGATATTGTGCTCATTTATTATTCACTGTTGATCTTCCAGTGGCAGGGAGCAAGTCCCGAAATTGTCTCCTTCTCCAAATCTGCATAATCTTCCCAATATTCTCACAATATTCTACAAAAATAACCAATATTAGGCACAAATATGCAATTACCTTTAAACCTTCGTAAGACAATATTAAAGCATAAGAAAACATTATTAAGTGTAGAAGGAGAGATTTAATATATCTTTTCATGCGCATAAGAAAGGTAGATGGGCCTTAATTTATGTCTAATTTAGAGGCCCATCACCTGCTCAAAACATTTGCATCCTCAAATTTCTTACCTTTTTCACTAGAAATATGCACTGCAAATAACACACACCCTTTCCTACAAATACACCTGGCCTGCATAGCTTTAACCATTATCACCGATGTTTATTTCTTCTTACGCTACAAGAATATTTGTTCCCCATTGTCATCCAAGTTCTCAATAGCCTTGTCATAAAAATCTACCTTGGTTTTGTGAAGATATAGCCAATCCATACCCAAAAGCATCCTATATGATCCCAATGGAAATACATTCAGATGTGCTAATGTAGGCATACCATGCTAGTCTAATGCACAAGATCTTACCCATTGAATTTGACCCTCTTGGAAGGCTGAATTGGACTATTTTTGACCGAGCTGCTTGGAGGACATTTTGGAGCCACTTTGACGAGCATTGACTTTTTGGTTAGGGTTGCAGTTAACTGTTGTAGACTGTTGATTTTGACAGGACTATTTTGGGCAAGTTTTTTTTCATATTTGTACCCTCTCTCTGCTGAACTATTGAAAAATAATAAGAAGAAATTGATCAAAGGGTTTTGCCCACATTGGTATTTTTCCCTGGCATTCGCCAAATATTGTGTCCTCTTGTCTTGGCTTGTCTTCTACTTATTTTTTATGTTCTATCTGCATTTTCTATCAATGTGATGAAGTTAATATGATTTCTAATCTAGAAATTGATATTAGGCTAATAAGGAACATTGAATTAAATTGTTCTTAAGCATAGAACATAAAATTGTTATCTAAAATTAACAAAATCATTAATCATGGTCAATTTGTAGATGACATGATTCTTGTGGGAGGAGATTTGGTCATGATAGATAAAAGATAAAAAAAGGATTCTAGAAAAACTTCTTTTTAGTTTTGGAGGACTAGTAAATGAGGTTGAACCCCAAATATTCTCATGGAATATCAATACAATTCATCAAAATAAAATTGTAGATGTGTTGGGTTTCAAAGTGGTTGCAGACTAGACGAATTTAAAATATTTGGGGATTCTCATATTATTAAATAAATCTTCCTCTAGGCCATGGAATAACATTATGGAAAATATTAAAAACAAAATGTAGAATTGGGGATCCCATTGGCTTAATCTGGATAGTATAGTTTTTCTATCTAAAGCAGTTATGTCAACTATTCCCATGTTCCAATTTTCTGCTCTATTGGCTCCCAAGTATATACTGCTTTGATTGGGGGTCCTTCTACGAATTTTTTTTATGGGACGGAGGTAAGACTTCAACTAAAAAATTCATTCTTATAAAATGGGCCACTATTAGAGCTCCAAAGCTTTATGGAGGCTTGGGTATTAGAGACCATTCTTTGATGAATATTGCAACTGGAGCGAATCTTGATTGGAAAATGAGGACTCAAGCAACTTCATGGTGGGCCCAAATCTTGAAGGAAAAATATTGACAACATTTTGAGGCAGATCAACAATATTAACAATGTTCTCCTATTTTCAAGCTCATCTCATCTGCA
Source organism: Pinus albicaulis (assembly GCA_034641835.2). Lineage (NCBI taxonomy): Eukaryota > Viridiplantae > Streptophyta > Pinopsida > Pinales > Pinaceae > Pinus > Pinus albicaulis. Next base: position 374,638,986 of record CM076581.1, read on the forward strand.
CCCCTCCTGATCAACTCACATCTCAATTGGATCTCTCGGAATGGAGAATCTATTAGGATTTGGGAGGATTCAGTTCTCCACTGTATGTCGCTGGAGAAAGTAGAGGAATTATGCCCCCTAATGACCCATTTATGTCTAAGAGGGATAAATACTTTGGCCACATCTCTTAGTGGAATAATGAGGGTCATTGGATGGATTGCAATTTGGGTGATCTCCCTAAGCATATTATGCCACTTAATGAAATTTAAAAAAGGAAGTTGGCTATAAATTCCCCTATTACTCAACATCTACATGACAAAATTGGTTGGAAAACTTCATCATATTCAGTCAATGAGGGTTATATTGATCTTCACTTTCAATCTTTAATCCCTCCCAAATCCTCTATTTGGAGCAATCTATGGGCGCCAAATAAAATTTTAAAAGCTAATATCTTTTACTATTTGTTAATCCACAAAAAGATACTAATTTTGGAGAATCTTAAGAATAATGGAATACAAGGCCCCTCGAGATGCACCTTATGTTAAAATAATGAGAAATCTATCCCTCGTCTCATTTTGGAACGTTCTTACACTAAGACAGTTTGGTTTATTGCCTTGGTTCCTCTGTCTCATAGAAATTGTCGGCCTGCTGGCATCCAGGATTTCTTCTCCTCATAGCATAGACACTATTTGGGCTCCCTTCAATCCAAAACCTCCTTTAAAGTGGTTTGGATCAGCTTCCCCAAATTTCTTTGTTGCAAATATGGTTCTCTCGAAACTTTGTGATGTTTAAAGGTTCCTCCATGTTGGATAAATCTGCAGCCTTAAAGGCCCTTTCCCTCTGTCTTGAGCTCAACCCTCTCCTCATAGATTATTCCCTTGACAATATTGAAGATAAATGGGTGGGTTACCTCTCTCCCTCATCCCCTTCCATTCAAATCCCGTCTTTTAAATCACAACAACCTAACTGGAATTTGTGCTTATCTCCTATGGAACTAGTAGAGTGGAAGAAACAACAACAAAAATGGATGTTACAATTTGATGGGACTTCCAAAAGAAATCCAGGCATGGCAGAAGGGGGAGGGATTTTAATTAATCCTGATGGAATAACAGAGGTAAAATTCTTATGGGGCCTAGGAAGGAAATCGTAGGAGATTCATTGCTTACGATCCAATATGTCAATTGTGAGAACAATCTGAAATACAACTCCCTTGACTTGATGCTCCAAAGAATTATAAATTTGGTTGCATTCTTTCATTCCAAGAGGTTATATAATATACTTAGAATCAACAATGTGGAAGTTGATATGCGAGCTAATAAGGCCTAATCTCTAGAAGAGGCTAAGTTAGAAATTAATGACTATGGTAGATTTTTTCCAATCCCCAATCTTCATATGGCCCCAAGAATTTGGTTACCCCATTGGAACCTCCTTTATTTGATTATGGACCTCCTCAGAATCATTCTAAATCCCTACCCATCCACCCTTCGTCACATCGCCCTTTATAATTTATGCAACCATTTCAAAGGTTCAATGGTTTGGTTCTATGTTGGTAGGTTTTTCTACCATGAAGTGTCTTATAATGTGAGATGCCACCATGCATTGGCGTTGTTCTTCATCTCTCATGTTTGGCTTTACTGCAATTATTTGCCCTGACCTTGGAAATTCCTTCCTCCTAGAATAATGATGGCTCTCTTTAGAAGATGTACTAGAAAATTTAATTAGCTCATTATGAGAATCATGTGGATTGACAGGGGAAGGAGTGTTAAATTTGGATTGTGCCTTGCTCCAACTTCATTCATGTCTGATTTCGCATCTCTGACTACTCTATCTCCTCAGTGGTCTATGAATTCAGTTTTAGTTCAGTCTCTAGATTCAATAGTGGTGTTAAGGCGGCCAAATTTTCGACATCTCTACAAAGAGCTCTGCTTCAGGTTTTAATTGCTCTTCCTCTGTGTGGCGAGTTTGTGGGTTCGACACTTTAGTTCGTGGGAATTTTGGAGTTCAGAGCTCACTCGTTCAGAATCCACCCTAACAACGCGTAGTTTCCCTTTATTTTTCAACCTCAAATTGGTTTGGGCTCTAATTTAGGAAGGTATCTCTTTGTTTCTTATTTTTAATTCAATTATATGCAATCAATTCGGCTTAGATGTAACTCCAATGTTATAGACTATTTTCTCGACAATCTAGGTTTTAATTTGAATCTATTAAAGAGGTTTAAGGTTATGTTGGTCATCACCCCAACAACTTTGTGGTCTTACTTTCTTGGAGCTATGTGAATGTCTTTAGTTCAAAGGTGTTGTTGTATTTTCCTTATTCCTACCCCACAGCGACCTTAGTCTCCTCTGTAGAGCCATTTTTTGGTAATTTAATTGTCAGTGAAATTACTTGTCATTAAATTGCCAAGCCTGGGGTTCGTGAACTTGCAAAGTATACTTGCAAAATATATGCTAGGAATCAAATTTCAATTTAAAAAGGAAATAAAAGTTAAATAAAACCTATTCATGAAAAATGTCTAAGATGAGTATGCACACACTTTCTTTTTCAGGAGTCTCAAATTTAAAACTTGGAAATAATTTTTTGAATTTATGAAATTGAAATGAAAAATGACATGAAAGTAAACTTACTCTATTGACATGAAAAATAAATATATTCTAATTTCATGAAAATAAATCTATCTTTATTATCAGGAAAGTAAATATATTCTAATGACTCGAAAGTAAAGACTTGAAAATAAATTTAATCTAGAAAGCAACAAATCCTATACTAAGAAAGCATTGAATTCTTAATCTATGGAATTTAAAGGCAACCTATTCTAAAATAAGTGAGAGATAAATTTAAATTACTAATGTGTGCATTGTCAAATTAGAATCATTCATGACTATCTATGAATCTAAAAACAAACAAAAAAATTGAAAAAAAAATGAATCTATGGCATGAAAACAATAATGCTTGACTTGAAAAAGAGCACAAATGGAATGAGCATAAAAGAATGTAAACAATGCATCTAATTAAAAGACTTAAAATATCATAAAAGAAACTAATATATCTTTAAAAAAATAATCATTCAAACGCATCTCATACTCATTAAGTGTCCATTCTAGAGTGCATGAGACGTGGAAAGTTGAGAAAACTATTGATCAAACACCACCCATATTAAATTGACCAACAATGGTATTCATTACATCAATCATAATCATAGTGCCAATCCTTAACATCCAAAACTCTACATTGAAGCATGATCATATCTCCCAAAATTTTCACACCTTTTGAGAGGAGTAGGCACTCCTATTTATACAAAAAGTAAGCTAACTAACTTATAAATGTAGATCCACAAATCTCTCCTAGATCCACAAATATCTCAAGTGGTTACAACCATTTGTTGACATCTAGCAATTAGAATCTCTTCAAAAACTTCCATGACTCTTCTCCAAAAATTGTGCTTGACCAATGATCTCAAACCTTCCTCAAATCTTCAAGAGTTTGAAGAGGAAATTTGAATTTTAGCCTTGGAGGCCAAATATGATTGTCCTTGAATCTTCAAATATGCCTACACATGTCCCAAAACTCATCCAACTTTTATATACAAGTGAATACATGTTATTTTTCTAATATTTAATCATAAATTCTCTCAAAATACCAAAACAAATGTATTTGAAAATCATATATCTAAACCCATATTTGATCATGAAAATGGTTTTAGTGCATGGTTATGGAGTTGCAGAATATGGAAAATTCTGAAACAAAGTGAAAGAAAATGGGGTGAAATGAATGACATTTTGGAAACCCAACAACCATAAAAAATAAAAAATAAAAATAAAAAATAAAAACACAAAAAAACAAAAAATCACATGGTCATTGCAATCTCATTTGGGCTTGGATCTTGTTAGGGTCCTATATTTCATAGGATCTCAAGGTGATTGAGTATATTCTATCTATTGAATTTCTTTTGTAAAATGATTTCCAATCTGTAAATAATTTTCAAAATAAATAAATAAAAAGGGGAAATAACATAAAAAAATCAAAAGAGGGTATATGTTATAAATAAAAAGATATAAGATGTGAATCTCATAAAAAGAAGAAAAAATAAATTCTAAAAGTATGCACATTCAAATGCCACTACTAGTTTACTTTTGCATGTTATAATTAAATCATATAGTTTAAGCATGGTTGAATTAGATTTAAATTGCTTGTTAATAAGTAGTTGAATTATTTTCAAAATGATAAAGTAGGATATGGATGCAAAAGAATACAAGTTAAAAATGTTAGGAAAATTATGATTTTTGTAGGCATCCATGTTAATAAAATGTCAGGTGTTAGATGCTCTAAACAAAGTAGGCGAAATAAAATGTTAGGGAAATCATAAAGAAAGAGAAAAGCTTCATTTTGTATTAAAAGGATTTTGATTCGGGTTGTTAATCTAAATGTGCATATTTGAAAAGTTATTTATATGGTTTAACTCATATGTCGAAATCATAAAACCATACCATTTATCCCTTTTCACTTCCATTTTTCCTAAGTCAATCCTTTTTTTTTTATTCCTGCATATTCAAATTACTTTTCCATGGACCAAAATCCCAAAAACCAATGATTCGACCCCACCATTCAAAGACATTGCATAAGTCACCCTCATCTCCCTCACGATCTCATCACACTCATTTATATCGATGGCTCATATGGTTTTTTTGCCCCCCCTTCGTCATCTGAAGTTTATCACCAGGGGTGGGGGGGTCCGAAAAGAATTTTTTTCCAATACCACCTCGACCATATGGGTCAGCATCACAAGAGTTCGGACTCCCCAAGCATGAAACCATAAACCACCATAACCCCCCCGCGAAAACCATTTTCTAAATTCAGACGTTTGAAATGACTGTTACACCACGCACATGTCACTAATGGTTTTCCAATTAAAAGCCCTCCCTCCATAATGTCGTTACAAATTTGATTTTCTATCCGTTAAAGCCACGCCCTCGAACGGAAATATAATTTTTCCCATTACTAAGCTCGCTCGCCTCCCTGCAAACCCTTTTTCTCATTACAGGTTGTTTTATTTCGCTGTTGCAGGTGATTAACAGAACTAGAAGCACTATAATTACTTGAAACTACGCACAGCTCCATTGTTCTTCATTCTTCTCTTAATTCTTTCTCCCTGCATTTTTTCTCCCCTTTTCCCACTGTCATCCGTAGCCATTATGCCTCCCAAAGGAAAAGATTCTGAAGAAAATGTCAATCTCCTGATTTTTCCTCCTCAAGACCTCCATCATATCCCTATGGCTGACAGAGACTATTATATTTATGAGACACACTCTGATATCGATATCTTCGAGATGTATTGATGGCTGGAAGACCAATGGATCGATAAAACTGATGAAATTTACCTCTAGGATTCCAATCTTCTGTGTTATATTTTCCCTCCAACCCACTGTGCTCCCGATTTCATACGGAAATACCTGCTACATCTACTGAGTTAATTAAGTTTCTGAATTATAAGGACAGTATCGAACTTGAAGATTTGGGTATAGAAGACAAGACAGCCACAATTTTGGAAATAAAGAAAATTATTACAAAGAATAAATTGACTCTTCATTTGGAAGAAAAATGCAGCAGTGTTAATGTTATAGTCCAACGTTTTTTTAGCAGACTGGAAACTTTGACCAACAAAGGTTTGCCTTCAATGTTAGTAATTAATGATAATTTAATTCCTCTCGAAGACTACATATGCAAGCTTGAACAAGGTTGCTAATAATGTAGCTAAAGTTTCAAACATTCAGCGTACAACAATAGCAAAGCTCATACAAAGTGCTCTCCAGGACACATTTTTTATTTTACATGAAGTTAAACATGTATTTTTAGTTAAACCCACTTTTACTAAATACACAGAAATGGATGAAATCTACCACGGGGTGATTAAAATATCCATCCCAAATGAAGAGCAATGGGAACAGTTGACCGATTTACTGGATTAAAACAGTAAAATTGACAAAGGAAAAGATGTGCCAGATCATGGGCCAACACATTAGCAAAAGGTGGTCCACATCTTAACTGTCCCACTACATCAGCATTTCAGTTGCACAGCACATCCCATCGAGCCATAGTTCAACGAAAATTAGAGTTTTTAATTCACAATTTCGTTAAGAAACTCTATTATTGTATTAACCTTGTGTAAAAAAATTTGTATAAATACTTCATCATTTGAAGTATCAAAGGTCGATTGATTGATATCAGAATCATTATTGTCTTTAAGCTTTTTCAAAGCACTGGAGCATCAATAATAAACAGACCATTCACAGGATTCTTGTGGCTTAAATATTGGTGATGTTTTTCTTCTGTAATTTTGTTTCATTGTTATCTTTAACTATAATCACCTAAATTCTAATTGTAAAACAAAAAGTGTGATGAATAGGATTTAATTTTGAGTACCTTATTCTGGTTGTTTTTACAATCATAATATTTTCTACTGAAGGTCAAACAAAAGAATTCTTAATTTCTCTTTAGTTCTGTTGAATTTTCGTCATATTTCTGTCATAAATCCATTTATAAACTCAAATAACCAGTAAATATTCCTAGCTTGCCCTCTGTTTACTCTGTTAAAAAGTTGATGGAACTATCCAGTAATTTTATGACTCCATTGCCCAATAGACATTAATCCATTGAATATAATCAATTTCCAAAAACCCAAAACAAATTCAAAACTCAAGTACAATCATAACTAGCATAAAAATTATTTAAACAAATCTATATCTTATAGAGAGAGCCCTCTCTGAATCTAGGAAGGCTAGGTCCTAGGTTCCAAAGTTGGTTTGATGTTGGCTTATGTGATTAGTTCTCACAATCTCTTACAAATTACAGAACGCTAACAGGTCTCATTCAATTTAATGTCTAAGAAGGTGGATTTGGAGTCCCCGTGATTTTAATTTCTTTTGATTGGCCTTTAATTCATCATGGGGAGTCATGGGTCGATCCTTTTTGTATCTATCTACGTCGAAGCCTTGATCAATATTATCTCATGAATACAGATTCTAATTCTGATACCTCCTCGGTAGCAAGCCCCTACTCTCATTGTATGTCTTGTCATGAAGCCCTCCATAGGGAAGATTATAATCTACAAGTAAAATTTTGTTAAATATATCATACTCAAGTTGAATACACTAATAAGATAATGGCGCTCTAGTATCTGATCTCCCACATGTGAAGTAGATGCACTCTGGAATATAATAAGGGATTTCAAAATTACCAGATATGCACCTACAAGACCATACCAACACCAGGAGGACCCAAGCAAGTGGGATATTAATCTCAACAGGCCATCGACGAAAAATGACTAAATTTCATGACTGTTGCTATATTTTTCTTTTGTCCTTTTTTGTAGTTTTGAAAATCTGAAGTAATCAGGTTTATTGTTAGTCTTTTGGGGTCTTACTATGTAGTGGGTTTGTGACCTCTCTGATCTTTGGTCATCTCTGAAAATTATCGATGTGATCCATGTGTACTTGTTGCAACCAGGTTTACACTTAATATCAAAATACCCATTTTTATGTATAAAAAAAATTATATTTAAAAAAAAATAAAAAATAGAGAAATTTTCTATTCTAAGAAAAGTTGTACAACTATTTGAGAAACCTTTGGAAAAACCCTAATTGTGATCCAAATATGGTTGGCCCGGAGGGGGTGTCCCTCCCTCCATAGGGTGATGCAACGACCTTTAAGTCCCTTGTCATGTTCCTTTCAAATAAACCTCGCTCGAAAGAAGCCCAATCTCGATTTATCAAGAGGGTAGAGAACAGACCGTAGGTGGCGTTGCCTCCTGGATTTCAACGAACCTCCTTGACATTTATAGATCGAGCCCTGATTGGGAAATTCACTAGAATTTGTCCATCTCCCATATATATGGATCAATGGATTGAAAATACATGGAAACATTTAATGAAATTTAATATCGTTCCATATGTCCGTGGAAATGGATTCTTTGCGTTTAAATGTGAGTATAGAGAGGATAAAGATGTTATCTTCTGAGATGGCCCATATTTTTTGGGGGCAAGGGATATGTACCTGAACAAGTGGTCACTAGACTTTGATCTAGAAAATGGAAACCAAAACATGGTGTTAGTTTGGGTGAAAATTCAGAGGCTCCCTCTTTCATGTTGGAGAAATGATTGTTTGCGGGGGATCGAGAATGGACCGGGTAAATGCTTCAATTGAGCTGAACCCAAGGGAAACTAATTTGATTTTGAAAAGATTTGTGTGGAAGTAGATTTAGAGAAGGGATTACCCTCAGATATCAACCTCACACAGGGTCGAATGGGGTAATTGCCAGGTTCTTGATTATGAACAATTTCCTTTCAAATGTTAGGTCATTTTCCAAGGGACTACAAGATGGTGCAACCAAACAAGGGTGAAGAGGCAGCAATGACAAAAGACGAACAATGGAAAACCCATAAAAGGGGGGAAATGAAGGGAATATGGCAACAAACAAAAACCAACCAGTACAAGGCAAGAATTTAGCATTCCTCAACAAACCCCTTCGGGGTCTTACAATCATAGGGAGAAAGTTAAAAAGAAGCAACAATTAACAACGAAATAAAAAATCCCCTAAGGAGGAAGTATTAAATATAAAGTAGGAGGAAGGGTAAATACAAGAGCAATAGAGAGTGGAAGAAGAGGAGGAAGGGGCACGCATTCAAACCCTAAATTTGAGATAGGAAGAAGGTAATAATCCACCAACTCAGGAAATAGTTGAAATCCCCTCAGTGATACAAAGAAATGAGTGAGATGGCTCATCTAGGAAGTTGACAGGGTGAGCGAGGGATTCTAGAAAGATCTTAACAAGAAATTAATCATTGAAAACAATTTGGGCCGATGAGATTAACAACTAAGAAATTGAGAGCAACAAGAAACAAAAGGGCGACATTCAAAGAAAATGGCTAGAGAGGCAAAAGCGTAGTAAATAAAGAAGCTCAGGAATCAAACCCAAATCAATGAAATGCTAATGACAACAACATGAGAGGAGAAGTAACATTTAATAAAAGGAGGAGGTAAGAAACACAATCCTCCAAGAAATCAATGAAATTCATTTCATGGAACATAAGGGCTTTGTGAAGACCTATAAAATTCCCATCGATCAAAGATTTAGTGAAACATTAAAAGCCACATATTCTTCTCCTTCAAGAAACAATGCAAGAGGAAATAGAGCTCTTGAATTTCGCAAAAAAAATATATGGAGAGTTAGTGTTAGGGTAGCTCAAAGTTCTCGAGGAGCTTTAAGAGGCTAGATTTTATGTTCACTATGAAATCTAATCTCAAATCCAAATATTGGATAATTGTTCTCTTAGAAAGGAATGATACGAAAATAAAGGATCTCAGTAATCAATGTTTATGCTCCAATGATTTATGGAGAAAAAGGTGATTTCTGGGATTCTTTGATTTCATTAAAAGAGGCCTAGTTTCAACTAAACAACATAGTAGGAGGGGGATTTAACAAAATATCCTTCTCCTCAGAAAAGCAATGTGATTCCCTAGTTAGAGACCCCTACATGGAAAGAATGGAAGATATAGTGAGTGATCGGGATCTAATTGACATAGCACCAAAGGGAGGAAAATACACATGGACAAATAGAAGATGTGGAGCGGACACATAGGAGCAAGGTTGGATTGTTTTTTGCTCCATAGTAATTGGTTGTTGAAATTTATGGATTGTGTCTCTTCAATTTTGGCATAAGGAGATTCATATCACTATTCAATATTGTTTAAAGTTAACAATCGAGAATATTTGGGCCCTATTACATTTTGATACAACCCAGTATGGCTAACAGAAGATGGGGTCCCTTGACTAATAAGACAAGCCTGGACAACCCCAATGTTTGGATCACCCTCCTTTGTGTGGGAATTAAAGTTGGGAGTAGTTAAACAAGCCCTACAGGCCTGGGAAAAAGAAAAATGCATACCTCAAGGTCATAAAATAATTGTGGTTGGTGAAATAACTTCAGTAGCATAATAAATTGATCAAAAATAACACAATGGGGTATTGGAATATTGAGAGAGAAAACAACCTAAGCAGACAAATTTATTCAGTGAGAAGGCAAGAGGAAGTGTATTAGAGGTTCAAGTCTAGAAGTTTTTAGCTGAAATTTGGAGACAATAGCACATCATTTTTCCACAAGCAATCCAACGTTTAGGAAATTTGAAATCAGGTAAAGGAAATTGATCCTGAAGGTAATAAAAAACTAACAAAATTTTATGATATAAAGCATCAGGATTTCCATCATTTTCAGTTCCTTTCTATTGAAGATAAAGAACTAAAGTTAGATAAGTTGAAGGAATTCCTTTCATGTGGCTCGTCAATCATCTCAGATCTTAGCAACAAATAGTTAACCAATGATATTGAAGAATCAGAGGTAATAGAAGAAATTTGGTCCCTGGATCCAAATAAAGACCCAGGACTTGACAAATTTTCAATAAGTTTCTTCCAGACCTTTTGGACTATCATAAAGAAGGAATTGTTGAAGATGTTAAATTGGACTCGAAAGAAGGATAAAATTGGTGAGAGTACTAGCTCCTCCTTCCTTGATTTGATCCCTAAGGATTCTAAACCTATAGATTTCACTCGCTCCATGCCTATCTCCCTATGCAATGCAACATATCAAATTTTAATGAAAACCCTTATAAACAAATTCAAGAAGATTCTGGCAGCAATAATCTCTAAAAATGAAGGTGGTTTTATGCAGCACTGTAAAATTGTGGATAATGTAATCCTTGTCTAGGAATTCATTCAATGTAGTAAAGAGAGGGGAGAACTCGACCTTGTTATAGAATTAGATATAATTAACAGGCAAGGAATTCCTTTCTATTCTTAACTTTTGAGAAGTTGGGTTTTAATGGTGAATTCATTCTATGTATAAAGTCTTGTATTAGGGCTCCTTGGATTGCCCCATTGGTAATTGGAAGACCCACTTCCTTCAATGAAGCCACCAGGGGGTTAAGACAAGGATGTCCTCTTTCCCCTCTTTCCTATATTTTGCTTGCTGAAATTATAAGTAGAAACTTAAAGCAGGTTAGAATGGAAGGTCGATTAACAGGCCTTAATAGCTAGAAATGTAAAATATGTGAACCATTTATAAGAGGGTGAAAATGTGAAGCTGGGTTACACTTTTTGCCCTTTTTTGAGAAAAAAATTTCATTTTTTTCGGTTCTTCAATTTTCTACAAACTATAACAATTTTTTTGTGTAGAATTTCATTTTGCGATAAAAATAAAAGTTGTGAGAAATTTTTTTAGCTTTCTATTACTTATTTTTTGAAATTTTTTTATGCAGATTTGATATGTCAACTTAGCGTTTCTTTGAGTGTGTGTTTCTTAACAATCAAAGGATTCATAAGAATTCATGTTAATACGCAATGTTGTACTCATTGAAAATTTGGGTTTTTGAGAAAACAAAATGTGTTACAACAATCTAGACAGAGTCTACTTCAGTTTCGTCATATTTACAAAGTCAATGGATGCATATCATAATTACTAGAATTTTTTGAACTTGTCCAATATGAAAAAACTGCATATTTTGGATATGTTTAATGACGCAACAAATTTCTTAATATATAAGTTATAAACTAAAAATCTAAAAGCTACCCATTAGAGACAACGGACCAATGTAATGCCCCATAATTTTTTCAATTTTTTTTACAATGAATTTTGGGAGATACAAAATTTTGATTTCACTGAATCACAATGACCCTCAGAAATTGTTTGCACCCATTTTATTAGAAAAATAATTAAAATTAGTAAACGTTTATGAAATTCCATAAAAGTTATATTTCCTGAAAGTAGATTCAATTCTGAAAATGCTTGTCTTGGTTCCGACAGTTAATTAACAACCTTTCATGGAGTTTAATTACTCCAAAGTTGCATAAATGTATTCAGAGCCTGGTTTTTGCGTAACTGGTGACGTGTTAGTTCAGCCGAACTTTGATTAAGAGTTCGACCGAACTATGTTTTGCACCGACGACTCGTTAAATCTAACGACTTAGTAGTTCAGCCGAACTTTTAATCAAAAGTTTGGCCGAAATTTTGTATAACTTTCCGTCAGCCGGAAAATTTTGCGGAGCCCCTACTAAAACACATTTCGCGGCAATATAAATTGCCACGAAATCATTCACAATTTTCGCACATTTCGCACATTTCATCTGATTTTACAAAGATCTTGGTTTGGGTTTAAAAACTTTTCTTCAAAGTTTGGATTTAAGAGCATTTCTTGGAAGCAAACTGATTTTGCAAAGAATTGTTTTGGGTTTAAAGAATTCTTTTGGAAGACATTTCTTGGAGGCGGCCTGATTTTGCAAAAAATTGTTTTGGACTTAAAAAAATTTCTTGGACGTACATTCAAAAGACATTTCTTGGAGGTATGTACGTGTTTTGAGTTGAAGTAAATCTTTTGAGCTTCGTTTCATTTTTATAAGACATTTTTCTCTCGAATTTTTTAAATTAAGTGTTTTTTATTGGAGTATGTATTTTTTGCAAAAAATTTAAACTGAATTTTTTTAAATTAAATATTTTGTGATATTTTTTGTAATCGAGTTATTGTCTAATTTTTTGAAGGAAATTTTTCGAACTTCATACCCTATTATCATGGGAAATCGAAGAACTTGTGTGAGAAAATATGAATGAAAAAGAGACCCTGAGGAACGTAGAGAAGAGACGAGACAATCTCGCAAAAGAAAGTTAGAAGCCCTCTCAAATATTGAAGAGGAAAATCAACCTCAAGCATAAATTGAAGCAGGTATGTAAATGTAAATATTATGATCTATTGATATATTTAAATTTTTCCTAATGTAAAATGTGAAGCTTAATTTTTATTTGATGAACTAATTTGAAAAATATTTTGTTTAATGTAAACAGACAGAGATATTATAAAATATTGAAAGAAAATCAACCTCAGCGAGAAGTTTAGAAATTGAAGCGAATCCAATGAAAATGTAAATATTATGATCTATTGATATATTTAAAATTTTCCTAATGTAAAATGTGAATTAATTTTGCTGATATGAACTAATTTGAAAAATATTATTGTATGTAAACGAGAGAGAGAGATTCCTCAAAACATTGATGAGATACAAAATTTTTGAAGAAAGTGAAAGAGATATTGAACCAATGATTGAAGATGGGCTGAGGATATTGAAAAATCAAATAAAATTGAATCACACAAGGTATATATATATATATATATATATATATATATATATATATATATATATATATATATATATATATATATCTTAAACACATGCACGTATCATTGAAATTATAGATATATTTATTAATTTAGTTATTTATTGAATATGTACTCTTTTTTCGAATATGTACAGATGAAATCACTATCGATAATGAGATGTTAGAAAATGTTAACACTCACACATATGGAGATAAAAAACCTGACCATGTTATACGATATCATGTTAACTGCATTTTTGAAAAGTATTTCTTAAATGAGCGGGTGACAGTTCATGATCAAATGCTGAAAGGTCTCCTATCATTAAGGAAATTAAAAGAAGCTACGACACTATTGGGTATTCGAAAATCAACCAAATATATAAAAAATTGAAGGAAGATGAGATAAAAAATATGAGTAGTGCTATAAAGTCAATTAAGAGATCTAGAGAAAAATATGTTTCAATTGTACGTAGAGGAATACAGATGGCAATGGTTTCATCAAGTACTCAAGAGAATCATTTGGTAACATCTATGGCACGAGCACTAGGAACCTCGCGAAAAACTTTGCACAAACATCGGAAATTTCGGCTGCAAATAGATGTAAATGATGAACTCGCTTGTTGGAGAGCTATTTGTAGGCAACCATACAAATATAGACTTGGAGAAAATGTTAAAAAAATAATATATGAATATTGGAAGAACAATTCGCGTGTTTCACCAACTGCAAGGCATGTGATGAGAAGAAGAATAGCACGAAATCAGTACAAAGAACATGAAAAACATCTCTTGGAAACCACTCAGATAGAGTTATTCAACAAGTTCAAAGAAGAGAATCGTCAAATTCATGTTTCACTCAGTGCTTTTGTTCAACAAAAACCATGGTATGTAAAACCTATCACCGTACGCGACACTTGTTGTTACCGTTATCATGTGGAATTTGAGTTATATTATGACACATTCCTTGATTTTGGTAGAACATTTTGGAAGGATTCACCTCCTCCTTCCACTATCCGTGATTTCATATCTCAAATTCTATGTGAAAAAGAAAGCGATGAACTATTTTACAAAAAGAAATGTGTTGGTGGTAAAAAATGCGATGATTGTGGAAATTTGACTAAATTTCAAAACAAATATCGTATTGATATAAATGATCAATAATTTTCCAACATGAAAGTGAAATGGAAGAGATATGAATATATCAATACATCGATTCAAGGTGCAAATAGTGTTAAAAGAATTGAATTACTAGAAAACGAAATTTTTCTGATAGACTTTTTGAGAAAGTTTGAGGTAGAAATTTACAAATACACCAAGCATTCCCATAGAGCTCGATGGAAAGACTTGCAATTCAAAAAATCTCGTGAAGTTTTTCCACCAGGGACCATTTTGTCAGTGATTGATTTTGCAGAAAACTACACATTTGTTCCACAAAAAGAAATTCAGAGTGAATACTATCATTCTGACCAAGTCTCCATGCTTGTCCATATTCTATATAGACATGCTGAATAAAATGTCGATCATATAGAAAGCACGAGTGAAAATCGACATATCATTAAAGAATATCACTTTTATATCAGTGACGATCGTACACATGATACATGTTTTGTACAACATTGTTTTGGAAAAATTTATGATTCATTGAAAAATCATGGAATAACATTCAATGAACATTAGATATGGTCAAACAGATGCGCAGGTCAATTCAAATCTGCACGATCATTCTTTTGGTTGTCTTGTCTTCATAAGAAAACCTGCATTAAACATTGTTGGAATTTCTTTGAGACTGACCATGGAAAAGGAGAACATGATGGTGTAGGAGCATGCATAAAACGAGCACTTCGAAGATATCAAATGAACCACTCTGCAAGCTGACTTGTGAACGTTGAAGAAGTTGTTCAATGGTGCATCGCTGCTCTAAGCCATGAGACTAACCCATCAAGGGAAGTGCGAAGGTACGTTCAATTTAATTTATATTGGAAATATAATTTTAAACATTGTACATTTATCATGCAATGATTATCTTTGATTGTATTTTGATATCATATTTACAAATTCTTCTTCTAATTTTCCATATAAAGGTTTTCTGGCATATTGGAATCGAAGACGTAGATAGATCAATTGGAAGTGACGTTGAAACAATAAAAGGGACTCGAAAATTGCATTCAATTCAAACAAAGTCGTCCAGAAATGTGTTTGCATTGGATAAAAGAAAATATTCTTGTTTTTGTGATGTTTGCATAGACAACACAAAATCCAATGACGTTTGTGAAAACAAAATGTATGTGAACGATTGGAAACATACAGAGCTAAATACAAAGGGCAAAATGTCTGTTGCAATGTTTGAAGAAATGCAATTAGAGGAAACTACAATATCATCCGATGGTGATCGAGTTTCCAATCTTGTTAGAAAAGGTAACATTTGAATTACTTTCTAATGATTTAAAGATCTAGAAATAAATTTAAATATGTATAATTTTGTTAAGTTTATTTTATTGTGCAGGAGATGTTTTTGTTGTAATTGCACCTATTGACAACGATGAAAATGTGAAGTATTATTTTATGCGTTGCACTGAACGAAAAATGAAATTATTACAAAACTATAATGATCATGGATTTCAATATGACAAAGGGTCTATTATACTGAAAGGTTATTTTTTCAGACAAACTTATCAAAATGGAGACTTTGTTTACTTTGAAGACTATGAACCTGATTCCATAAGTTGTCAATATAGTCACTTGGTGTGTGCAACACGCATAAAGTTGATAGAAGTTCAATCAAAGAACTTGTGCATGTACAAGCATGTGCTCTAGTATCAACTAAAAGTAGATTTTCTATACATGTGCATTGATGAAAAATGTTATATATATATATATATAGATATGTTCTAGAATGAAATTAACTGTTCTATTTTTACTATGTGCATTGATGAAAAATTATTTACGTACTCAATATATATGTTCTAGAATGAAATTAACTGGAACTGGTTTTTCTATGTGCACTGATGAAAAACTAGTTAGATTTTCTGGAAAAAGTATGGACACAATGTAAATAAATCATCTGCAATATATTTTTGTACGAAAATTCCTTTCAGACAAGAGACTCGGAGCACTTCTCCGACTTTTGGTGGGATTTGACCCACATCTCTATTCCTGATTGAAAATCTAGTACAAAATTTGTTTGTCCAATGGTCGGATATGTTCAATGTTCATTGATGAAAAATGTTACTTGTATTGGATCTAGATATGTTCTAGAATGCAATTAATTGTTCCAAGTAGTTTTTCTATGTGCATTGATGAAAAACTAGTTGGATTTTCTGGTAAAAAGTTTCCACAATGTAAATAAATCGACAAGGCTACATATTTGAGTGCATTAACGACATTGACCCAAATTCAACAAACATATATATGTACTAGACTTATATTTCCAATCAAAATTAAACGGATAATTTGTACATATATCTACTTCTTTAAACTCTTTTATCAATTAGAGCTCAATTGATACATGGTTAGTTGCATTGAAAAGCTATGTTCTTCCTATTGGAATTTTTTTCATTCAAACAAGACTACATGTAGAAATCAAAAGCAATCTTAAAATTCCAAATGTACTTCAACCATCCAAAAGGGATTTGTGCAACATTACCTGACATGCCATGCCAATTATAGTGAACAACTATCCAATAGAAACATTTAACATTATATACCACATGTGCCAAATGTAGATTGAAACCATCCAAAACTTTAAAATTTTAAAAATTTTTGATAATATATCGTGCAACATTAAAACATTAAACATCACATGCGAAATGTAGATTGAAACCATTCAAAACTTGAGTTTAAAAAACTTTTTGATTATATATATCGTTACTTCACATGCCATGCCAATTATAGTTCAACTAGATCTAATAGAAACATTTAACAAATTATATACCACATGTGCCAAATGTAGATTGAAACAATCAAAAATTTAAGTTTTAAAAACCTTTTGATTATATATCGTGCAACATTAAAACATTAAACATTTAAAGTTCATTAAATATCACATGCAAAATGTAGATTGAAACCATCCAAAACTTGAGTTTTAAAAACTTCACATGCCATGCCAATTATAATTCAACTATCCAATAAAAACATTTAACATTAAATATCACATGCCAAATGTACTCCAAGCATCCAAAACTTAAATTTTAAAAACAAAACAAATTATAACACATGTCATTACATAACATGCCAAATGTGTTGGAAATATGATGCAGAGTGTTGTCATTGATGGCAACCCACTGAATGAAGATGAAGACATGCGACTGTTGACATATATTGTCCTTGATGGCAAACCACCTGATGAAGTTATTCTTGACGTAATGGACTTGGTAAATTATGTTTGTTAGCAATATGATGATGAGTGTTGTCCATGAATGGCAACCCACTTGATGAAGATGATGGCAACTTACTTGATGAAGTTGTGCTTGATAGAATATGGTTTGATGAACTAAATCTAATGTATCTACAGTGTGTACAGAAGGCAATGAAGAAAGGAATTCAGCATGTGCTAATTCTATGATGAAAAGAGTATGTCTCTAGGAATACGCGGATTTGCCTAGGGGAAGTCGCGTATGCACGCGGGAAACAACGTACCAAGTCGCGTATGGGAAAAAGCGCTCAAAAAGTGCAAAACCAGGGGTAACCACCATGGTATTGACCCATTGTATTGGGTAATGATCCGCCTAATTGACCCCATCCAGGAATACCATCGGAAGTAATGTTGTTTTGGCTCATGGTATTGAAAAAGGGGCTCATGGTATTGAAAAAGGGTAATCCTATATAAGGAGAAGAAATTCATTGTGCAAAATGGTAAGAGTGGGTGCAAGATGTCTGAGCTTGAATAAATACTTCTCTGTGAAGTAGATCTGAATGGTAAGGGTTACACTTGAAGATAAATTTGAATGTATGATGCACCAATGATGTAGAAGGGGATCTAGATCTGAAATGCACTTGTATCTACTAGATCTGATTATGGAAGACTTAGATCTGAATTGAGGCGATCATCTGTCTGAAGTGAAAGGGTAAATCTGAACTGAATATCTGATCTGTAGAAGTATGCTGCTCTATAATGATTGAAGATCTATACGCTACTGACAGAGGAAAAGCGCGTATATCACTTACCCATTTGGCATCATGGTACCATAATTCAATACATCTGAGAGGTATACGTAGTTTTGTATGGACGGAGACGCGCTGCAGAAGACATCGGTAAAGAGAGCCAGCGTATGCAAACTATAAAGTTTGTTGAAGGCAGAAGTTAATAAATGTAGTTGTTAACATGTTTTATATTTCATCAATGCTAGTGTTGATAAGTATGCGATTTGGTAATGTATGTGTATGTACGTGGCAAAGTATGTAAAGTATGGAGAGGGTCCGGTTTGATACGATGGAAAACGTGGCCTGCAAATGTTTTCTATTGAAGTTGTTGGATCCGGTGAAAATTGATGAAAGCGTCGTCAGGTGGTGAGGTTGTAGCTTTCGGTCGGGGGTTGTAGCACACTCGGAGTGAGGAAATTTGGTAAACGAGATCAGGGGGTCGTAGCTCCCTTCCAGGAAGGCTGGTAAACGAGTCAGGGGGTCGTAGCTCCCTTCCAGGAGAGGCTGGTAAACGAGCGCAGGTGGGTGCCTGCGTGCTGGTCAAGTCTGCGCCAGCACATATGTTGTAAGATGTTTTCTCTATAATACAATATTGAAGGCTGAGCAACTGCAGCGGTGGTTTTCTCCCGACTTGGGTTTCCACCTAAAAATCCTGGTGTTCATGTGTGATGCTTTGTGTGATGGTTTATTCTGTTCTTACTGCACATGTTTACTATTTATAGATCATCTAATGAATGAATGATGGAATGATATAAGTGAAGAACTAATGGCATAATTAGATCTCTGTGTATACGCGAGTTTTATGAAGGATATCCGCGTGTATACGCTACTTGGCTTCAGCAAAGTAGCGTATGGGTTTTAAGGAATGAAAAAGAAAAAAGTTTGAATATGCAGTAAATACTGATTCACCCCCCCCCCCCCCCCCTCTCAGTATTTTTCCCAACAAAATGTAGTTCAGATGACATAATTACTTCACATTCACATGCCAAAAGTACTAAAACCATCCAAAAATTAAATAAAACAAATTATATTAACAATGTAATAAAATACGTCCAAAAATTGTAAATCTCACAAGTATCAAACTGTATCAATTTTAACAAATTTTAAGACCATCTAAATCTTGAAATCAAATCTACAAATCATGTCCATCAAATAGAGATGGATCTAGTGTCTTTCCTATCCGGGTCTCAATCCGTGCCCTATCATGTGAAGCACCATGGGAAACCTCCATACACAATGCACATGTACTTGAACATTAAAATTTGATGTTTTAAAAATGAATGAGAATATATATATCTAGAACTTCATGTAAAAAACAAAATATAACAAAAAAATCATGCAATACCTCATGAGGTTCCCTCTCCATTTGATGAACAAGTTCTCCCATAGGAACATCTGCAGCGGTAAACTGTACAATATACATGTACAGTTAAATATATATATATATATATATTAAAAACTTTCAAATGAAAATGCACGTGTACATATATAAACTTATTTTCAATTTAATATTAAAAAAAGGAACTAAAGACAACTTGTTCAAATGTTGTGGATGTTCCTATCTCCGTCGCTAGAGTCCGCGGATTAAATAAATCTTCTATAGGAACCTAAATTCAAAAAATTTTAAATAACTCAAAATATAGATCTCTCTCTCTATATATATATATATATCAATTTTTAATGGAACTTTTTGAGGTAGAATATATATATATATATATATATAACTTTTAAACATAAATTTTAAACTTGTGAAAAATTGTCCATACTTGTGGCTCATCTCCCAAGGAAGTAGAAGGTATATCTCCCAAGGAAGAAGAGGGTACCGCCATCCCAAAAACATCAGACGGAATCGGTACCTGTTAAAACATTTTATCAAATTATATATATACATACATGTACATGTGTGGCAACAATTATTTATTTTAGAATCACTTAAAAAACACTAAAATACATGTGCCAACATATCATGATGGTCAGACCCATCTGCATCATTTGAGCCAGAGGTCCCGAACGTAATATTAACATTTTCATCACGCAACATGCCTGAGAACTGCAAATGGTGTTTTAACATATAATCATACATTTTTGTTAGATTAATGTACACATAAAAATAAATGTATACATGTACATACACATGTATTTATTACAAATTGTACACATGTATATGTATGTTAAAATAATTTCAAACCCTAAGGTCACTAACACATACCATTCTGGTGCCCTCTTCTTCATGAAAAATTAGGTCTTGCAAACCATTGCGACAATTTTTTGCATATATTCGGAGATCTTCAACATTCATGTTGTCAATCTCCTCATCTGTACAATACAAAAAATTGGCACGTGCATTTTCACGTGCTCTTTGTCGATTTAAACAAACATCGACTCCACCCAATCCGCTATAAACATTGTCGATCATAACATCCCTTGCTTCTCAACTTATTTGAGAAGTCACATCCATCTCTGACTGCAGATTTTGGACCCGAAACGGTCGACTCACCAATGGCAGCTCAGGGCGAGGCAACTCCACTTCTCGCTTAGCGCCCTTACGGTCATATAATCGACCTTTCCCCGGGCCAAAAAATTCTGAAGGAAGGTCATTGTATTTGGGTTTCATACCCAAAAAAAATTATGCATAAAACATTTGTGCAAAATAAACAGGAACCTCATCGTTCCATGGGAGCCTTCCATAGGCCGCAAGGTGCCTATCATACAAATAACGAGCTATGTCTGGGTGCTTGAAATACTGCACCTTCAACATTTTTCTTTTTGGCCCTTCCTTGTAATTAAACATTGACTTGGCCACTTCTTTTGTAACTTTTTGTTTTACGTCCTCCCATTTATCAGGACCCATCATTGTTTCTTTTCTCTTTCTCATCATTTCTACAAATGAATCAGTCGTTGGCCCAAGATTTCTGTACACATTTAACATTTCACCCAATGAATGTGTAACTATTTCAAGGCTTTGTCGACTCTCAGCAGGTAGAGACAAAGCCACGAGATCTCTTTGCAATTTTGCATGAAGTCTTTCACACCT
The DNA here is from genome assembly GCA_034641835.2 of Pinus albicaulis. Lineage (NCBI taxonomy): Eukaryota > Viridiplantae > Streptophyta > Pinopsida > Pinales > Pinaceae > Pinus > Pinus albicaulis. Next base: position 374,660,328 of record CM076581.1, read on the forward strand.
TTGTAAGGTGCATTCCGCCATGTTGGTTTCACATGGTATATCAGTAATCTCAGCCGGATAAGTTGTGTTGGGTTGACAACCTTCTTCTTGAATGTAGCGGGCTGGCCTGTGTCTATTTTGACCACTATTTCGAACATTTTTGACCTCTGCATCAATATATATAAAATTTCGTATATTAGAAAAAACACATGTAAAAAAAGTTGTACAAATTTAATGAAAAAATATTGAAATTGATGGCAACCTTGACGTTGTTGGTTATCATCTTCTCCAACATGACCCTGTTGAGAACCAGACCCAGAATGACCCTGCTGAGAACCAGACCCAAAATGACCCTGTTGAGAACCAGCAGTCGTTGATTGGCCTTCGGGGGAATAAATATCACCCCCTTCACGCAACTTGCTACCACTCATTGATGGCCCTCTAGGTGGATTTAAACCACCACCAACCTCTCGAGACGAGGGAGAAGCTTCATAAACAGATACGAATTTATAATCAATTGAAAAATGCATTCATGTGTACATATAAATACATATACATATTCATTGATTAAATTGCGTGAACCATACCTCGACCGGTTGAACCATGGGCACGCTCCATGGATGGAGTAGAAACCCTTCTCCTCTTACCTCCTAAAAATTAAAATATGAAACTTATTAACAACTAATTTAACTCACAAAGTTAATAAAAATCAATTCCATATGTACACACATGTATGGAGATTTAAGATTATATTTAAATACCATGAACATCCCCCGATCCCTGAACCTCCATATGGGATTCAGCTGATCTTCATCGTTCATCCTCCATGATATATATCTATTGGTCGACATTTACACAAAATAGATTTCAAAAAATCAATTTGTAATTTAGTGTACACAAATTATGTAGAACACAACTTTCAAAGCAATAATTGATCATGTGTGAAACTAAATTTAATCGAAAAAGAAATTATAAAAATGATAAGTTCACCAAATTACGCTTTACATGGTGGGAGCACACTTGGTATAAAATTTACCACTTATACACTTTAGTTTGTGGGAGAAATGACACATGTACATAGTTTACCTTAAAGTTGTTATGTTTTATGGATATTAAAATGAAGAACTTCTATTTAGATCCATTCCAAAGATTGACTGTAGGGGCATTTACTAGATATGTCACCTTTCATAAAAGATGAGATCCAGAGGCTACCTGGCCCTTTACAGACTCTGCCTATAGAACTTGTAGAAGTAAACACTAGAGGCATTAACAATATCAAATAATGTTTTCATGCTCAGACATGGGAATGTGTCTCTTTCCCTAAGCAAAAAAATAGTTCAAGGTAGTTAATCTTCATAGACACGTCATCAAGCAGGTCAATGTGATCATCCCCAACTTACTTTTCATGAAATTAGGCTTGGAATCCTCTACAACCTGGTGGATGGAGTTGAATGGGAACTAGGTCAAGGCCTTTACAAAATACATGCTAGTGAATAACACTTACTAGGTTATGCCAACCAATAAAGTGGGAGAAATGTTTTCTCCTCGAGGTTATCCAATTGGGTGTGTAATACCAACTTCACCCATTTCCTAACAGGTTTCTCTCCTAAGAGGACTAGAAATAACAATATAGTAGAGAAAAATAATAGTATCTCAACAGCTATAATTGCAAGTCATAAATTAATATCATATATTCCAATTTCAACCTTAAAAGCAAACTCAAAATAACATAAAAGCAAAGACAACATTGTTTTACATGTACAAGTAAACATTGTTAATGGAAATATGCAACATGGATTGGCATAATCATGTATTTATCAATGAAATTTCATCAGACCATTGAACAATTGTGCACTAAGAATATTTAAATAAGTTAAAGGAAAAAATTGACCTATATTGTACAATTTATGGGACAGAAATCAATATGTAGAAATATTCACTTGGTTTTTATAGTTGGATAGAGGAATGACTTAAAATGACCTTGTATGTCTTCTCGTTTTAGAGCTCAAATTTTTAGGATGGATTTAAGTATCCACATTTCAAGAATCACTAGAAGAGGTTGATAAAGAATATAGGAAGACAAAAAAATAACCAGTGGTGTAATAAATGGATTTCTTGGGAGGTAGATTGGCATATGGACTTTTGGTAGCTCTAGAAATTTTCCAAATAAGTGAATGTATTTGAAAACCGAATCTCTAGTTTATTTTGGTTTAGACAAGGTCTAGAATTTGAAAAGTGAATTCCCTCTTTCTTCCTCTTACATGTCCAATGATCGGAATCTGGATTGAGGGAAAAAATTTTGCATTTTATTTGTTGTACACATGAGTTTTTAAAAGCTAATTAACTCATAAATTTCTCACAAAATACACTTAAAGCTTGACACATAAACCCCTTCCCAATTGGCTAACTTTAGACTCGATCCTAAACACATTTTTATTTAACTGATGAGGGAGATAGCCCAACAAAACTAGTTTGTCCATATTCAAATCAAGTTGGTATCACAGTACAATTTAGCTCATTTTAGTCAAGGTTAGTTAGAAGAGTTAGCTATTGGTTTATGTCTTCAATTTCCTCTCAAAATGAATGTGTACGTGCTTTTGAGAGACACACTAGAGGAATAAGGTCCAAATTTTTGATGAAAATGTGCTATAAAAGTAAAGGGTTAAAGGCAAACATGTACAAGGCATAGTTGAGCCAAATGTTGTTGAGGAAGGGCCTAATTATTTGGGTCTTGGTTATGGAAAACATGATGGAGAATGCTCCAAAGCCAAGGAGGCACATGAAGCTGTTCCAAGAAGGAATTTCATTTCGTGTTCATTACCTCAAGCTTGTGAAGTTTGTGTTCATGATGAATGGAAAAGTTTGACACCCACTTTGCAAGAAGATGTTAATAATCATGCAGCTAATGAGAATGTAAAAGAAGAGGATTTTGAAAGCTCTAGAGTCATTGAATTCATTGCTAGTATTCAAAGGAGAGCCACTACCTCATCAAATTCACCTCCTCAAGAAGGCGACAAAAGTGAATGTTCAAGGTATAAATTTTCCTTTAATCAAATTGCTTTTGATTATGATAAACATGGTAAATATTCACATAAGATTTGGAAAATAACTTGCATGTTCCTTTTGTGGTTTGAATAATCATAATGTTTATAGATGTTGGAAGAAGATATCCATGCACATGAAACTTTTTAAATAAATGAGTCCAAAATTAAAAGGCCCATTGGATAAGGAAAATGATGTTGAAAATAAGATGCAATTGTTTTGCACTCATTGCCATAAGAAAGGTCACCTTGTAGACAAGTGTTGGACTTTGTATCCAACAATTCATCCACAACATTTGAAGAAGGTGGAAAGAGATATTGACAAGAATGGAAAAGAGGATTCCATAATCGATGAGGGTCAGGATGATTCACATGATGATGAAGTGCAACTGAAAGAAGCGCCATTGAAATGGTTTGGTAAGGGATGGTTAGATTTCTTATCCAATTAAGGCCTTGCATGTATTTTTATTTTTCATGAATTTCTTTGCAAATTCAAAGTATGGTGCATGTTGCATGAAGCAAGATGTTGAAAGTAGAGTTATGTTGACACACTTAAATGCAACAAATATGGAAATTTGTACATGAGCTATTATTTGACTTGAGAGTCGGTTGTTTGAAGAGGCATGTTTTGTCGACTTGTGTTTGGTTGATGGTTTTGTACACCAATATGTAAGAGTACATGGAGATATTCACATGATGTGAATTTTTTTTCTTTGAAGGAGAAAAATGATATGTCAGCGAGCTATGTTTCTTGCATGATGTGTTTTTCAGTTTGATTGTTTTGTTTGTGACAAGATGTCACAAGATTTTGGGAAGGTCCACTCTTGAGTGAGAGCCTCATGATTACAACCTAATCATGAGAATCAAATGGGAGTGCATCCTTATTTTGAAAACAAACCTCTAGATAGGATTATAAGCTACCTAGGACTCAAACCATTATTTTTAAATTTGAAATATCATGGTGTGTTGTTTCAATGCCTAAAGCCATTATTTTTGCAAGATTTAGTTGGTTATATATTAAAAGTCGGTTGAATTTAAAATTCTTGGCTTAGTGGCATGAACCAAACATATCTTGTATTAAATGAGGAATTTCGCTCTCCCAATCATTTCTAAATCACCCATATCACCAAGAAAACATGTTTTAAAAGAACATACTTTGGTATGGGAAAGACCTTAGGTCCTTTGACTGTGCACATGTGGTGTGAAAAATTGAAATTGACAATTTGAAAAAAAGTGAAATTATGAATGAAACCACGAAAACGAAAAACCCAAAAGTGGTAAATGATTTAAATAGACCTAATTAATTATTTACCAACATAAATTCTTCAACTTTTAGCAACTAAATGATAAGTAAAAAAATAAATAAATTTGTAATTATGGTTCGAAAGTTACATAATCTTAAGAAGCATTTTAAATTAATTCTATATCATAAAAAGTATCCCTCCTAACTTAACAAATACTATCTCTTCTCCTAAGGTTCACGACCTCCCTTCCTTAGCACACCAGACATAAATACAATTAATATTTCAATATGTTAATTCCTATCGAAACAAATGAAAAGTCGTATATAGATGGTTTTAAATATTATAAGAAGGTTTTTGATATGGTTGAGAATGTGGAAAATAGAATCCATAAACAAATTATTTTTCAAAACATATTACTTTCAAAGTATCAAAAAGGAATGTACAAGGGTGTTCAATGAATTAATGCTATTTATTTAAATTCCATGATGTATATCTTACTCATAATTTTAACAAATTATTAAATAATGATCTAGATTGGATAATTATATTATTTGTCATATATTTTAATGCTTATAGAGTGAAAAAACTGAAAGAATCAACTTGTAGGGTCATTTTAATGGTGGGTGGAGAATTGGGGTCTAAAACCTTTTGGAGTCATTTTAAGGTATTAAATGACATTTCTGGGGGTCAAACGATTATCCCTTGTGCCGAAATCTTGACCATTATTCTACACTTAAAGACATATCCAATGGTGCAAGAAAAACATCAAATGAAGTTCATTCAAAATTTATGCCTTTAATAAGTTGACCTATCATGTTGACCACCATGGTACGAGAGAATGTCATTTTAGCCCCATTACTCATGCATAGCAAGCTAGCTACACGTGGAATTTTAACAAGAATCTAAAAGGTCTAAAATCACAAACCTCGTTAATGGTTGACGGAGTCAAATCTTACACCTAGTTGGCTATCACGCTATGTTAAATACTTGGCCACTAGGAGGAATAAGAGTTCCATTTTGTGTTATTGTGTTTTGTTCCATAGTTGAAAATACAACTAGGAGTGTGAGGTTAGAGAGAAAAATGTATGAAGTTAAGTTTTTATAGAAACCTTACATGCCAAAAGTCTTAGCTAACTCTAGAGAGATTACCTCTTTCTTTGTACCTACATATTTTCCATACCAGAAAAGAGAGTGTAGAGCATCTTTACATTTTTGTGTTGTTTTTCTCCCATAAGGATTTCCTAGTGAAAAAGGAGTAGAGCATCATTAATTTTTAGGGTTGCTTGTCTCCCATAAGGATTTCCTAGGAAAATAATTGTGTTGATTGTCTAGATATGTATGTGTGTGTTTCATTATGTTCTCTATTTCTTACATTGTGTTTCATTATGTTTTATATTTCTTACACTTCCGCCCTCCTATTTTTCTTTCCAATCAAGGTTTATAAAGTAACATGAAAAGCAACATGAGACTTGGAACAATAATTTTCATTATCTATATGGAAGGCAAGAAGTATTATATCCCCTTAAGCTTAAGCTTATGTAGTTTGTCAATTTTTATCATATATATTTTTTGGTAAGGGTAAATGTTTTTTATCTATATTAAGTCATGAACCCCAATTTTACCTTATGTAAAGCATGATTCTAGGATTAATACAATTTGTACTTAGTTTTTTATTGTGATGATGCCTTGTCTCAATCACTTGGCCATCCCTCGATGGGTAGTTAAATCTTTATAACAATACTTAAGTAATATTTATCTATTTGTATTATGTGAAATGTAAAAAATGGTATACTATTTTTCATAAAATTGTGTTGAGTTTATCATATATTTCGATGAAAGTTGATTATATGACACGTTTTCTTTAAAAGGATAACAATTTTGTTAAGGTATGAATTTGCAATTTTGTGTGGCTCTTTATCAACCTTCACTTCCTCATTCCTAGAAAAAATCTACTTGCTCATTCGTATACCCACTTTGTATTCAAATGCATGAGTTTTGAACTCTCGGTAACTATGTTTTTACACGCAGGAAAATTATATGTCACATTTTATACTAACTCTAAATATTATTTTTAAGCTTGGATTATTGTTAAATTCTTTTATATAATTTAACATTAGATATAAGTTTAAATTGAAAGCTACTTAGATGAAATATAGCTTAGATATGGCATTTTCATTATTATCTATTTATTGAACTATCATGGACATAATTATTACACATGTTTAATTTACATTATTGCTATCTGATGCTTCTTTGATTTATCTCCTATTGCTTAATGTAATGCTAGATATATAATTTAAGTTGAAGGCCCATGAGATAAATATGACTTCTATGTGACATTTGTATTGAATCATCTATTTGTTGTGTTATATTTACATAATTGGTACGCATATCTAATTTGCATTACTAATATGTCATGCTTCTTTAATTTATCTTTTATAGATGACCGGAGCAACCCTTTTTAATCTATCCCTTTTGACTTCGGATATGTGGGCAATACTCATCCGCATATTTTTCTATCATAAAGCAGTGAGTAAAATTGTATTCCATTTCTGTCAATGTTAAGGTTAAGCACATGGATTAAAGTTTTATATAAGATACATTTCCACGGTGTACATTTATATCTAAAGAGTCCAAAAGCTCATTCAAGACCATATGTTTTGTTGATGTAGGTTGATTGGTTATATTACATTGCTTTTGCAATTGTTGTTGTGGGCCTTACCATCTATTCGTTCTAGTAATTGCTGAAACTAATCTTTCACCTTTTTATTTTAAATAGAAATAATTTTCCAAAGACATTTTAATATGTAAAATTAAGGAAAACCTTTTTTTGCCTATGTGAATATGATAATGTCTAACATGTGATTTTTATTTCTGCAGTAGTGACAAAGAGAACACTATTGTGGTTGAAAATGGTCTAAATGAAACCATACCATACACACAACTCAATGAAGAGAGAGAGCCTAATATAGCAGGCATAATTGTAACTCCCTCGTGATTAGAAAATCACACTCTATAGCATTATGCTTCTGTCCTCCATCGTTATTTTTTTAAGCATTCATTCTTTGAAGAAATGTATTAAAATAATATTACAATGAAATTTTCATTTCAATTTTTTATATGCTACATTACGATTGTAAAATAATAAGCTACAACTCAAACTAAAAGGAAAAAGGTTTTTTTTTTTTTTTTTTTTTTTTTAATAATTTGTTTCCTTTAGAAGTCATATATATATTGTGTAGCTAATGGAGATTTAAGTTATGATTAACACCATGGATGGGAAAATTGGGGGATGCAGCATAATGAGAAAGAGGCAATAGCAGGATGGGATAGAAATATTGGACAATCATTGCAAACAATGGATGAGGATGCAGCTGATCTCTGGGTAGAAGAAATGATAAATCACCTCAAGAAGAGCTCTCCTAACGTACCAGTCTACCAGATTCTTAAATACTTGCATAGAAATATTTACTGTTGCAATAACCGTTTTATAAAATCTACAGTTGAATCCAGACTTCTCTACTTCACACAATTTAGTGTTCTTCCAAATCATAACACACAAATAATTGACAAAAACAATAGATTAATAACTCAATCTAAAACTAGAGTTCCATTGAAGCACAGCTTTGAGAATAACTATAAGGAGAAGGAACATTCAACAGAATAACAGAGACTAAATATGTCATCATTGCCATTGCATCATCAATTTAGCAAAATGCAAGAAACTCTGGTAAGAAGGGAGGATGATAGATTCAATGAATCAGATGTAGCAGGTAAGGAGGGTTCAAGAACATTAAAGAATATTAATAGCCCAACTACAACTTCATGTTCAGAAGGATAAGGATTGCATCTCCTAGCTCTTCTTCTACAGTATGCAGAAGTTGTTTCAGAGGACAATCATGAAGAGGCGAACAATATCCTGCCCTATATTTATGAGCTTTCTTCACCTTATGGGAGTTCAGTTCACCGTGTGGCTGCATAATTTGCTGAGGCCATATCATGTCGGTTGATCAACTCATACTCAGGAATCTACTCTCCTATCATGAATGAATCACGAAACCAAAGTATTGTATCAGCATTCCAAGTATATAATGGTATCAACCCATTTGTGAAGTTTTCTCATTTCACTGCAAATCAGGCAATCCAACAAGTATTCCAAGGTGAAAATAGTGTGCACATCATTGACCTTGACATAATGCAAGGTCTGTAATGGCCGGGATTGTTTCACATATTGGCCTCCAGACCGGGCAGTCCTCCCTATGTGAGAATTACAAGCCTGGGAACCTCCATGGAAGCATTGGAGGCAACTAGCAAGAGGCTCTCAAACTTTGCTGAGACATTGGGTATTCCTTTTGAATTTCATGTTGTTTCAGACAAGGCTAGGAATATTAATGAAAATTTAGAGAGGCTTAAGGTCAGAAAAGGGGATGCATTGGTTGTGCATTGGTTACAGCATTCTGTATATGATGTCACAGGCTCTGATATTAGCACATTATGTCTTCTGAGGAGGCTTTTTCCAAAGGTTATCACCACGTTGGGTCATTTCTAAACAGATTTGCGGATGGAAAGATATTTTCTTATTAACTGCTTCGGCCTGGAGACCTACTCATCATACCCTCTAAAACTAAAATTATAGTTTTCCACAATTAAATATGAAGTACATTATGAATATCATCATGGATATGAACTTGGAGAAAGTTATAGTTACAGAGATAACAAGTACATTATGAATATCATCATGGATATGAACTTGGAGAAAGTTATATTTACAGAGAGAACATACCTTGCGCCGACGAAAGGAGCAACAGCGTGGACAAACAGACCAACAGCGCGGACGGGAGGAGCGAAAACGCGCGAAAATACCAGCATTTTTCCACAATTAAATCTGAAGTACATTATGAATATCATCATGGATATGAACTTGGAGAAAGTTATAGTTACAGATAGAACATACCTTGCGCCGACGAAAGGAGCAACAGCACGGATGGGAGGAGCAACAGCGCGAACAAACAGACCAACAGCTCGGACGAAACAGTGAAAAATACACGTGAATAATCAGACGGGTAAACAAATCAACTTCCCAGGCGATTTATTTATAGAAACTAGTTCGGCCGAACTATTTTAAAAGTAAAAGTTCGGCCGAACTCACAGTTCAGTTGAACTTTTGTTCGAAATTTGGTCGAACTTTTGTTGTCGGTTTTCCCACCTCCGGCAAAAATTTTGTTTGCCCGCGCCGTCAGTGTGCCGTCAATCTAAACGGAATCACAAGTTCGGCCGAACTATTGCCGAAAAAAGTTTTCGGCCCCCGATTCTCACAAAGTGTAACCCAGCTTCATGTTTCCGCCCAGGAAGGAACTCTTTTATTGGGATGATCTTAAAAAATAATTGTTTGTCACTTTCAATCCACCTTAGATATCTATTTAGATCTACTGGGCGGCATGGTGAACAAGAGGAAGAGTCAGATATTTAGATAGAATATTTCAAAACCCTCTTTGAGATAAATCTCCTCAGTGTTAGAATTTCCAGGTGGAAATTGGAATGAGATCATTTAAATATATACGGGTCTCAATCTCACTGGGAGCCTCAAGCATGGAGGATTGGGATGAAGTTTCAAAACCTTAAAAAGGATATTCAATCATGGGGAGAGAAATGGCTTAATGAAACTTGAAAAGTTTTTTTGATTAAATCAATCTTATCTTCCTTACCAATCTATTTGTGTTCACGTCTTCTAGCCCCCAAGAACATGATAAATGAGATAAGTGGATTAATTTAGAAATTTCTTTATCAGGGGGGCAAAAGAAACGAGAAAAATTTCCACCTTATCAATTGGAGGACAATTTGTCTCCCTAAAGTATATGGTGGATTGGAGATTAAGGACTCGCAACTAATGAATATAGAATTAGGAGAGAAAATAGTTTGTAAACTTATCTTTGATTCAAAACAGTGGTGGAAACAAGCCTTTTTACGCAAATATTTTCATAAGAATAGACTACCTAGGGAAGAAAAAAATGAATGGGTTAGGACAGGCTCTAATATCTGGAACTTTGTAAATCAAGGATGCCAATAATGCTGGATAATTTGGACTGGTGAGATGGAAACGACGCCCGAATCAACATATGGAAAGAATCATCAGTAGGATTTTTGGGAGAGAGAGTAGAAATCAATGGACTAGCAAACTAGATGAGAAATGAAGGATGAGTGAAAGTCCAAGACATATTGTAATGGGATTATCAAGGTGCATGGAAGGGATGGGTATCTCCAAGGTTTCCTCCAAACATACAAAAACAATGGGCCTCTCTATTAAAATTGTTGAAAGGATTAGCTCCAATAAAAACTTTTATGGATATTAATGCACATGTTTGATCAACCCCCATAAAATATACTTCGTAAAGGAAGGATATGAGATGTTAGTGAAAGGATTGCCACACCCGAACCCCTCTAAATTGTGGTGAAAAATCTAGCACATGGATGGGATCCCTAAGGTAAATACTTTTTGCGAGCAATGGTACATGGAAAAATATTCATTTTCGAGAACCTTAGGAAGAGAAACATACAGGGGCCATCAAGGTGTGTCATATGTAAGGTAGCAGAATAAAATATTCCCCACCTCTTTAGAATATATTTGTTCACTCTGCTAGTGTGGTGAAATCCTATGAAAAGGTTAGTAACATGGAGTACATTCTCAAAAATTTGGTTGACATGTTTGAATTTTGTAGAAAGAAAATCCCCTTGGTCGAGGAAAGCCTCTTCAATATCAATGCATTGTTGGGAGGCCCTTCAAAAATACTTGTGTTGGTTGGTATGGCTAACTCAAAACAATGCAATATTTAAATAGGATTGTCTAACCTCTACCTTAATGGAAAATAAAGCATGAAATCTCTTATTTGAAACCATCATGGTGTGGTGATATAAAAAAATATGATTTGGAGGACTTAACTCCAAATGAAAAGGAATGGATCGAAGTCAGTAAGATCCCAAATCATGTTAGAAGCTTCAATCCCCAACCGACCCCATATAAAACATATTGTATAAAAAAGGATCCAGTTGAATTTCTAAAATGTTGTCTAATTAAAGGGAAATTCTCTCTTTTCTTTGATGGAGCTCGAAAGGCAATCCCGAGTTGGAAAGAGCAAGAAGGGTTATTCTACGCCCTGATGATCAAAAGGATTCACAATATCCTTGCGGATTGGGTGCCTCAACCAACAACCAAGAAGAAAAAATAGCTTTATGGTGAGGACTCGAAATAGATAATAATAATAATAAAATACATAGGCTATTGGTCTTTGCCGACTCAATGATAGTGATCATACAGGTACAGCAAGCCATGGAGCATCTAACCATTCCTCTCTCTCCCACACTGCAAAAGGATAGTCCCACAAACACGACATTTTGAGGGAATTGAATTATATCATGTATATCAACATTTGAATAATGTGGTTGTACTTTAGTGAATAAAGTAGAAACCCTAGATCAAGGAAAAATGGAGAGGGATCAAAAGCACATATTATATATAGATTTCCATGAATTTTTGGAAATTTTATATTTTCAATAAAATTTAGAATAACGGTGTCTATAGCCATGGAATATGTCAATGGATAATAGATCGATGAACTATCATTAGAAGCCAGTATACAAATTTAACAACAAATTTCATAATCCCATTACATGGGAGAGAGGAATGGTTGTTCGATCACACCTCTCATAAATGGATACTAAAGTTGATGTACCCTAGGATTGATGGCATTGATATCTAGTTAATACATGGCAGCATTTGGACAAGCAAATGGCAACAGGATGATTGTTCTCAAGGTAGTACATGGTGGATTCAGGTGTGTTCATTTTTATCTTTGAAGAAGTAAGAAATCCACTCTAGGAATGCCTTAAATGCCCACTCTCTCCATATAGGTAATCACCTTAACTTCGGTGATATGATACTTGAGGATTTGGATTTATTGTCCTCGGTTGGTGAACTCAGAGAAGGAATAGGATAGAACTCCTTGACGGAGTTAATATAAGGATAAAAACACAACAAGTGTCCACTATAGATGTGGGAAAGTTAGGTATCATAAGTATCATTCAAAGTCTACTATTGCACATCAGGGTGGTATAATGGTACACAACGACATGAAACCCCTCAAATATACCTAGGAAAGAATGAATCATTTGCTAGAAATACTTTATGAGGCGGTGGAGAACATGTTGATCATCATGAGGCAAAGGGATGATATGGTTAAGAGGGAACAAAAGGCACATTTGGAATTGTTGGACAAGAAGTATGAATTACTACAGAGGAAAATTGAGAGAATGCAGACAATTTTGGAATCAGAACGGGTTGTTTTGGAAATAAGGTTGAAAAAGATGGAGTTCGACCTTACCAGGGAGTTAAGTGGTAAATAATATGAGTTGGAAACCAATGAGGTTCCATCTCAGAAGAGGATTCGAAGTATAACAGAACAATGAATGAATGCAAAGGATGATATCTTTAGATAGGTGATCGAAGACCTTGAAGTTGGACCTTCATACCCCAATTAATTGGAATCTTTCTATCTTTGTTGGTGTATTGCAAATAGAAGCAGTTTATAGGAGTCTATTCTAAATTTTATGGTAGATATCATTATAGGATAGAGGGTAAAAGAGGCCATATGTATAGAAAAGAAATTTGTTGGAAATAAATATTTCTATCTCTCTTGGTGCATTGCAAATAGAAGTTGTTTTTAATAGTTTATTATAAAGTTTATGGTAGATATAATTATAGGATATCGGGTAAAATAGGCCATAGGCATAGAAAAGCAATATGTTGGAAATGTAAAAACATTGCAACATCATATCATGATGAATTTTGTAAAGGTTCTAGCCTTGAATCTAGGATTTTATTATCATATATATATATATATATATATATATATATATATATATAGAGAGAGAGAGAGAGAGAGAGAGAGAGGGGGAGGGGGGGAGGAGGAGAATTAAAAAATCATAAAAAAACAACAAACATGAGAAAAAATCAAGGTTCAAAGATTTCAGTAAACTACATAAAAGTGAACCCAAATTCACTAATTGAATCACGAGCAATCAAAAATCAAATATAGGTTATGTTAACTGAGAGACATCTCCTCTCAACAAGTAAAACTCGTAGCTGAGAACCCTTGCACAATGTCTCCAAGGCACTTTGATTTGCAGAGCCAGAAACCAATGTGCATTCAAACCTCAATGTTGGTATTGGACATGGCCGACTTAATTTTCGATTCAACAAGGTGGCCCTTGTTCTATCTGAAGCACAAAATTACATCCAACTGCAAATTCCTGACCTCTTTGTTTGGAAACTATTAGGGTTACTATTTTTTTCTTGTATTTTTTATCATCACCTTTCATACAAACTCGAACAAAATCCTAATGATCTGATACAAACCATATAGTCCCACACTATGCAATCGAGGAATATTTTGATTGTTCTTGCTTCCTCATTGACACAAACCATCGATTGAGTAGACATATAAGAGTCCATACATAATAAACCCTACTTAACATTCCATTGTTTGGGTCAACGATTGAAACACAACATAACCCATTGGGCTAGGAAAAACAATGAATGTTTCACACCGGAAGGCATTTTCCAACCAATATAGGGGCCCTGCCAAGGTTTGAAACTTGGTTTACCTGTCTAGCGAGGGTTTTGGGTGGTGCATTAGGCTCAGGAGTATAGTAGTTGTCTCATTGACTTAATCCCAGGTCTCCTTATGTGGCAGACAAGAAGTCTACTGATTCTCCTGATTAAAAAAAACAATAGGAATGCAACGTGGTACTCAAGGGAGTCAAATGAGTTGTTAAACACTTTTTTTTCTCATTATAGTCTATAAATTTGGGTTATATATTTGAAGCATCATTGCTAACAACAATGTCAACGAGCTATACCCTTGGACTTAATCTCAACGGAAATTGATAGGGCCAATTTTCCAAGGCATTAGATACCAAACCAAACCTCTAGGAAGTATATTTTATTAACTCGTAATTGGATGGTCAAAATAAGAGGGTAGCTCATAAATTTGATCCACAAATGAGTCAATTATTTTTTAGGTTTTCACTCATTAGTATTGACACATGGGACCATTAATTGTTGATGAAATTTTGGTGGGAAATTTTCAAATTCGGTTTTAATTGCTCATATAACAATATTTTATACTTTTAAAAACATCACAAAAAAGTACATCTAATTTTTTTTGGTTAATCCAATTAAATATCAAAAGTGTGAGTATATGATTCTTGTACTAGTTGATACCATTCTGAAAGCAAAGTGATATGTTTGGTATGTGAACTTTATTCATTAATTTTTCAAACCATCCCCTTCAAACCTTTAAATATGGTTACAAATATTTTCCAATCTTGAAATTGGTTATTGATCTCAATCTTATTCTATTTTAAATGAAAAAAAAATGAATTTGGGATATACTTGGATTCACAATTTTCCTTGAATTTCTTTTTAGTGTACATCTTAATTTGCTTGGAAAGGGAATAAATATAGTGGTGCATAAAAATTTATGTAAGTTATTATACATTCCATTTTACTAATTCTTGTGGGATTTTCACAAAATGCCATAATTACATTTGAATTGAAAAACTCTCGATAATTGGAATCAAACATTTACTTTTCCCTTTAATGATGAGACGAATTGTGATGCAATAATATGATATTTCTGTGCATAAATGGTATTCATCTAAAATTACATTTTGTATAGATAAAACATCATTTAAGAAACACATCAATTTGGTATATGAATTCATGTGATGGTTCCTAAATTGGCATGATAAGTTTATGGTGATGGTATCTCTGTGAAATGTTCCAATTACATTATATTTGTACACTTTTGAGTGACTAAAGGCTACTTGAAGCACTCATTTGAGACATTTTTTACCATTTGGTTCAAGCAATTACACTTCGTAATGGAATGAATGATGAACCTCTTTGTCAATGTATTTTTCGTTCAGAGATGAATTGCACTCAGTGTTATTTTGGTTATATGCACTAGTTGTCTGATAGAATTTGTATCATCATCATGTAACCTTATAATTTTTTTAGTTTCTAAAGTCTAAAGAGGTTTGAATATTTGTATATATTTCATTTTTGTATGTGTAATAATTCACATATGTATGGTGTTCTTTGTGTCATGTTTATGGGATCATCGCATCTTGTGTCAGACACTCGTATTTCCATGTCCTACATGTCCCCTTTCATCATGTCATGTGACACCACTGGTACACTTCCTTTGATTTTTGTAATGTAATGATGTAATGTCTTGAAGTATGGGACCACAAAACCATGATATGAGAGGGAAGAGACCAATAAACCAAGTGGGGTTAGTTGGCACCTTAAGTTAATTTTATGGTGCAAATAATGAGAAAAAGAAGAGGAATATGAAGATACCAATGAGGAAATGATAAAAGTGGAAATCCATAGCAATATGGGGTTGGTCCTCTTCTTGGTGAAGCTCATGAGTAAAACTGAAACAAACTATGAGTTGACGGAATGAGATTCCATAAAAGAGATAATTGTGACTAGAAGGGCAAGAGGATGAAAAGGAAATATGATGGGTGTTTGTTGTGGGTTGATAAACCACTCATTGAGTGCTTGACATAGTTGATAAACCACCCAAGGTGCTTACTAGGGTTGATAAACCACATGCAAAAGGGTTCTTGTTGTGGGATGGTAAACCACCCAGGGTGCTTGCTGGGGGTTGATAAACCACTCCTATTATGCTTGACCTAGCTGATAAACCACCCATCACTATGAATTTTGATGTGCTTAACTAGATGAAAAATCACCCACTGACATATGCATTTCCTATCCTCTATGTACTAAAGATGGCTTCTTTCGAAGGCAATTAAAAGGAAAATTTCCCCTTATATGGTGGATTTGGCTCAAGAGTGACTGTTGTAAGTAATTTTGGCTACAATAGTTCAATGGTTGGGTAGAAAATTGAGGCCCCGCCTTTAGTTGCGCCATTGTTATATTGAAAATTAGTGCACTTATCTCAGAGATTTGAAACTAAAGATTGCTTCTTATTAAATTTAAATGTACAGCTCTATGGAATATTGCATGGTTGTAGAAATTAGGGCTTGAAATTAATTGGTTCAATTTGCTTTGAAATGTCTTGTGGATTATATGAATTTTTGCCATGAGGTTGTAAGCTAAACGATTTAAATGCCTATGTAAAATTTTTATGTTGCATGAATTACAATTGCTTTCATACTAGATTTATATAAAACAATTTTAAGATTGTTGGTCTTGTTAAATGTTGAATGTGTAGGGTATAAATATGGTTTGAGTCTTAGTGGAGTTGTAGGCTTGGTTGTAAGTTTGTTGAGATTGTTCAACATTTAATGTTTTAGCAAGATCATTTACTTGTGTGTAATTCTTCTTCACATGCCCTTCTTTTATTTATTTTATCAATAAGACTGGTCGGATTGACGTCAGACCTTGAGTTTTTATTTAAGTTCTTAAGCTCTGAGTAAAATTAGGGCCAAACTCGAGAAATCGTGACAGAGTAGAAGAATGGTTAAAATTGTAAAATCGACTAAGTGTTGATAGTCAGGGCCTTTTGGGGTCTATACCCTTTGGGGATATGTTATGGATGAAGTTTCCCAACTGGTGATTCAAGCATAACCTTATTTGGGGGTTGGGAAGGGAGGAAAATCTTGTAAAAAATTTCTTAGATGAATGTCCCGACTGGTGGCCTGGGGCCGACCTTAGTCGGAAGTGAGGACCTCGACGAGATCTAAGGTTGGATATTTTCACCAAGGCCAGGTTAGGGGTAGGAGCCTTACAAGTGCATGTTATGGATTTCATTATGGGTAGGTCGACCTCGACATCCTTAATTATGGGCCCTATTCTTAAGCGGTGTGGCAAAGGGCACATGGTGGGTGAGATGGACCACGAGATGAGGTGGAGTGCCACATAAGTTCCATGCGGTAGCACTCTTGTTGATGTGGATAGGATTTTGTTGGGAAAAACTTTAAATGGTCGTAACTTGTGATCTAGGATTAGATAAAACTTAAATTGTTAGAAAGCTAATGACCGGTTGGTTGCGATAGTGATGTCGGTTTTCGATTTCGAGAGGATTGAAATTTCATGGATTTTATGACCTCATTTCCATAACCAAAATTTTCATGTTGGGCCATCATACTAACCACTTCCTTATACTCTTTGTGTGGGCTATGGGTAGTAAGGGAGTATTTTACATGTTAGGTGACTAAGATATAGAGGAATAATCTCATATTCATGTAAATATCTAAATCTGACAATGTTACCAACTAACTCATGAAGGTCACTCAGATTCTTGATCAACTTGTAGTGAGAGGGAGAAGCTAGATGATGTAGAAATTATATAAAAAATATGTATATCATGGATTCAATCCGATCTAAAATGTACTAAATCTAGATATTGAATCGCTTCTACAAATCAATTACAGAAATTAAACACAATCACCAATCACATGAAGAAAAGAAAGAATCAAATCAAACCACAACACAGATAATTTCTCGAGGAAAGCTTGCTACTCAAAACCCCACTATCTTCAATTGTATACTCAACATGGATACATGAAACAATTTCAATGCACTATTTTCACAAGAGTCTCCTACACTCAGCAAATTGTCTCACGCTTTCCTAGAAAACTGGCCAACACTTAGCCAATTCTCAGCCTCTAAACAGTCTGCCTTGCTTTCACAATTCCTGATGAATGCAATCCATATTCTTTATGAATTTTGGCCTTCCTAAACTGCGCAAGGATCATGGGAAATCCAATGTGTGTTTCGTTGCATGGCTGCAACCCAATAATCCTACAACTAATAATTAACATCCCTTTCACCTTTGTCTCAACTGGGTCTCCACTGGAACTGACATGCATGCAGCTAATAATAGTAAATCATCAATTGCATGTTAGATCATTGATTTTGAATTAAATAATATTTAACTCACTTGATCTCTCACTAGTGCAACAAATAGTTACAACTAGCTCAACTGACTTTAACTCACCTAGACTCAGTTAACTGATTTCTCATGCATTAACTAATGCACCAACTGCACATCTAACTCTATTACAACTAGAATTACTCTGCATGCCTTGCCAACTACCCTCAACTCGAAATTCATGAGCTAACTGAGTTTATCACACTCAGTTAACTATTACAAGTGATCATGAGATAAGATTACATTTTATTGTCCATTTTAATTAAGGGAAAATTAAAATAGACACTGCACCAAATTTAGCCCACACCATTGTAGGTCTTGCTAAGACCCATTGGTCCCACACTAGTGTAGGTGCTGCTTGGACCTATTGGTCCCACACTAGTGGTGCTGCTTGGACTTATTGGTCCCACACTATTTTAGGTGCTGCAATTTCTTGTTGGACTTCAACACTCCCTCTCAATAAGAAATGGATTATCTACCACCCTGATACTACCTCTATGGTATTCGAATTTTCTCCTGGTGAGCACCTTCGTCAGAATATCTGCATTCTGATATTCCGTGGGAATGTATGGAAGTAACATTATGCACCTCTGAACACAATCTCTGAGATGGTGGTACCATATTTCTGTGTTCTTGGACCTATCATGAAACACAGGATTAACCGAGAGTTTAATGTAACTATGGTTATCACAATGTATCATTGTCGGATCCATCTGAGAACCAAACAAACCAACCAAGATATTTCTCATCCATATGGCCTCACATGCAGCTTGACTTGTTGCCATGTACTCTGCCTCCATTGAACTGAGTGCCACATATCGCTACTTCTTGTTGTACCAGGAAACTGTTGTCGATCCTATGTTGAAGATCCCTCCTAATGTGCTCTTTATGTCTGATGGACTGCCTGCCCAATCTGCTTCCGTGAAGCCTTGAAGCTTCACTCCCTATGTCCATTTATACCATAATCCATACTCTATAGTTCCCATTAGATATCTCAAGAAATGCTTCCCCACCTTCCAAAAGAGCTTGGTCGGCTTAACCATATCTTGACTCAACTGGTTAACTGCGTAGAAAATGGATGGTCTGGTGTTCACCAAGTACATCAGTGAACCTACTAGCTTCCTATAGACAGTAGCATCCACTACTTCTCCAGAAGTAGCATCCTCTTTCCTCCAATTTCTTGGAATAGGAGTCTCCATGGGTTTACAACTCTCCATGTGAAACTTACCTAGTATCACTTTGGCATACTTTCCTTGAGAAATGGTTGTTATATTTCCAACCCGGTGAAATGGCTGTCAATACGAGTGTATCAAGCACGAGGTGCTTGCTTCAACCCATAAAATGATCTCTTGAGTCGAAAACACGCAACTCATTGTCAAAGATTTAGAAACCTTTTGGTTGCTCTATGTACACTTATTCCTCTATAACTCCATTGAGAAACACAGTTTTCACATTCATCTGATGAAAGTGCCACCCCATCTGAACTGAGAGTGCAAGGATATATCTAATGGAAGAGTACCTGGCGACTGGTGTGAAAGTCTCATCATAGTTGATCCCCTCAATCTGTGAGAATCCCCGGGCCACAAATCTGGCCTTGTACTTATCCACACTCCCATTAGCAGCTTTCTTTACCTTGTAGATCCATCTAGATCCAACCACTAATTTGTCGACCGGTCTTGGGACAATATCCGATGCACTGTTCTTGACAATGGAGTCATACTCCTCTACCATAGAATCAACCCAAATTGGTTGTTGCACTACTTCCTGAAAGGAAGATGGTTTTGTCACAATACACTTTCTCATAAGAGCCATGTATCCACTAAACATGTTTGGCGATTGTCTTTGTCTGCACAGTGAAGTAGGGGCTCCTACATTCTCTACTGCATCAAGTGTCTATCTATCAGCTTCGGTGGTGTGCCTTCTACCATTTCTGGTGGATGGCTCTGCATGAGTGTTTTCTGCCACTCCATGATCCTACGCATGTGGTTTCTCCACATCTTGAGGCTCATCCTTTGGAACGAAGAGTTCGTCATCTGCATGCAAATGCAGCTCCCTCTCAAGGGACAATTGCATGGCTTTCTCCTCATCAAATTTTATATCCCGTCACACAACAGTTTTTCTGTTGTTTGGAAAATACACCCAATAGTTGTGGGGAGTATTGGTGTACCCCACAAAAATATCAATCTCAATTGTTGATTCCAGCTTCTTCCTGGCATCTTTGTTCACATGTACATAAACAGATGAGCCAAAAAAATTAAAATTTGAAACATCAGGTTTATTACCAGTAAAAGCCTCTTATGGTGTACTCGTGCCAAGTATCCTATGAGGACAACGGTTTTGCACAAATACCATTGTGTTGCATGCCTCCGCCCACAGATGCAATGGTAGGCCCTGATCATGCAACATCTCTCTTGCTGCACCCACAATTGTTATGTTATTTCTCTCTACGACCCCATTTTGATGTGGGTTATGAGGCGCAATCAGTTCTCTCTAAATTCCTTCTTTGCTGCAGAAGTTCTTGAATTCATTGGAGATGTACTCACCAGCATTTTCTCTCCTAAGAGCCTTCACATGCTTCCCCGTGTCTTTATCCACCAGTGCTTTGAACTCAAGAAACTTTGAGAACGTCTGATCTTTCTTCTGCATGAAGTAGATCCAACACTTTCTAGAAAAGTCATCAAAAAATATCACATAGTACTTATGATGTGTTGTCTAAGCAATAGATAATGGTCCATACACGTGTGAGTGAACTCTCTCAAGGATTTTAGAAGCTCGGTTCTCCTTCTCATGAAAAGTGGCCTTTGCAAACTTCCCCATAGTACATACCTTGCATGTGTCTTACTATGCAAGTGTACGCTTGGGAAGACCCATAGAAATTTGTTGCATGACCTTCAAGGCTCCATGGTGAAGATGGCTCAATCTCTTGTGCCATAACTCACCCTCATCCCGGCTCACCAATTTTTCTGTCTTACCCATCAATGTTGCACAACCATATACATCAATTTTATAGAGATTCTCAACTCGAGTCCTAATCTTCTTTGTTTGTCCTATTGTTTTGTGTCGCATGAAAACTTTTCCTTCACTGAAAACAACATCATAGCCTCTATCCTCCAACATTGCAACTAAGACTAAAATTTTCTTCAAGCCTGGTACATGCATTACATATTTAATTTAAAGGGTTTCCCTGACTGTCTCTGGAAGGTAATGGTACCAATCCCGATAGCACTGTACCGCCCGTCATCACTCGTTTCGATATGCATCTGGAGGTCCTTCTCATCCAAGCTACTAAAAATTTCTTTGTCTCTCGTCGTGTGAAAGGATGCACCACTATCCAAATACCATACCGATCCCATTGCACTTGTCACCATGCATGCAATGAGCGAGAAGTCAAGCTCAAATTGTGAGGCAAAAGCCTCACCAACTGCAGAACCTGAAGCCTTATTGTTCTTCTTCTTTTGTGGACAATTAGTGGCATAATGTCCATGCTTGTGACAATGAAAACACTTCACTCTAGACATCTCGCGCTTCTTGTCATCTTTACCAGACTCAGATTTGGAATGAAATTTCTTTCCTTTCTCCTTCTTCACCTTGGTAGCCAAAGCATAATCTTCTTCATCTTCATTATTAGATGAAGATCCATCTCTGGTATTCCGTCTGAACTCTTCTTGCACCAAATCCGACCAAAGTCGTTCCCAATCTGGCAGCTTTTCCCTTCCATTGACAGAGTCCTGATAACTATGTCAACTCTTGGGAAGTCCTAGAAGAGATAGGCTCACCAAATCATCATCAGTGACAGTAATGCCAACGCTCCCAAGCTCATCCCGACATTAGAAAAACTTTGTTAAATATTTTGGCATGGAGTCGCCTTTCTCCATTTTGATCTTCCTGAGTTTATCCTTCAGTGCCAATTTTCTATGATCAATACTGCTCTGAAATAGATTTGTCAAACCTTTCCACATTGCATATGGTGTCGCTTTTCCATGGAGACTTGAGACAATGTGGTCTCGTACTCCCTCCAGTAAGATCCTCCTCACCTTTTCAACTTTCTTTTGCAAGGCATCAAGATTTGCAGCATATGCCACAGCGGGTTTGGGAACATCATTGTCAATGAATTCATTCAATCCATTATCCTCCATTACTGCCTCTATCCCATATTTCCAAGAAATATACTTAGAGTTTCCCTCGAGTGCATACTCCAATATCAAGCCATTGAAATCCATTTCGATCTTGAATCACTTGTAGCACCAAGAAATTCTTCTGCAAATTCGAATTCTATTCAGTCACAAACTCAGCTTCTCCTCCACTATAGTGATTTCTTGTGCTCTGATACCATGTAGAAATTATACAAAAAATATGTATATCATGGATTCAATCCGATCTAACAATGTACTAAAGCTAGATATTGAATCGCTTCTACAAATCAATTGTGGAAATTAAACACAATCGCCAATCACATGAAGCAAAGAAAGAATAAAATGAAACCACAAAACAGATAATTTTCGGGGAAAGGTTGCTGCTCAAAACCCCACTATATTCTATTTTATATTCAACATGGATACATGAAACAATTAAAATGCACTCTTCTCACAATATTCTCTTGCACTCAGCTAATTGTCTCACATTGTCTTGGAAAAATTGGCCAACACTTATCCAATTCTCAGCCTCTAAGCAGCTTGCCTTGCTTGTGCAATTCCTGATGAATGTAATCCCTATTCTTTAGGAATTTTGACTGTCCTAAACTGCGCAAGGATCATGGGAAATCCAATGTGTGTTTGGTTGCATGGGTGCAACCCAATAATCCTACAACTGATATTTAACATCCCTTTCACCTTTGCCTCAATTGGGTCTCCACTGGAACTAACATGCATGCAACTAATAATAGTAATCATCAGTTGCATGTTAGATCATTGATTGTGAATTAAATAATATTTAATTCACTTGATCTCTCACGAGTGCAACAAACAGTTATAACTAGCTCGACTGATTTTAACTGACCTAGACTGAGTTAACTGATTTCTCATGCATTAACTAATGCACCAACTGCACTTCGAACTCTGTTACAACTAGAATTACTTTGCATGCCTCACCAACTACCCTCAACTCTAAATTCATGAGCTAACTGAGTTTATCACACTCGATTAACTATTACAAGTGATCATGAGATAAGATTACATTTTATTTTCCATTTTAATTAAGGGAAAATTAAAATAGACACTACACCAAATTTAGCCCACACCACTGTAGGTGTTGCTAAGACCTATTGGTCCCACACTAGTGTAGGTGTTGCTTTGACCTATTGGTCCCACACTAGTGTAGGTGCTGCTTGGACCTATTGGTCCCACACTAGTGTAGGTGCTATAATTTCTTGTTTGACTTCAATAGATGATGCAAAACTAGTTAATAAGATGTTGAATGGTTTCTTAAAGCCTAGGGAACCATTTGCCAAGGGTTTCTATGATTAGGATAAAAATTTTCCTTTTGAGAGGCTTTGGGATGATTGCATCCAGGAAGAGGCTTGAGAGGATTCAAAATCTAGCAAGCAAGGAGGAGATGGGAACTTAGCCTTTATTATGAAGGTGAAAAAGATCACAGGGAAGGGTTCTAGGAAGAACGGTAAAGGTGAAGGGTCAACCTCATAGCTAGGGTTGAAGAAGGACTTGAGAAATATTGAGTGCTTCATATGCCACGAGAATGGACATTATGCATTTCAATGTATAGAGAAGAAGAAGGGTAAGGGGAAATCATAACAGGTACGAACATCATTAGAAACTAAAATAGATGAGTTTGTTGCAAGGTTTGATAAGGAATTCTCACTAGTCTCTTGTGTTTCTACCAACATAATCATAATAATTGCATGGTACTTGGCCAGTGGTAAATCTTGTCACATGAAAACAACACAGGAGCTAATTAACAGTCTAATGGAAAAGGGTTCATATATTCACATGTATATTAGTAATGATGTTAAGTATGCAATGAGAGGGGTGGGGAATATATTGTTCCAACTCAAGTCAGGTGATTCATTGGAAGCCAAGAATGTGATATATGTACCAGGATTTGGGAAGAATATACTCTCTATATCAATTATGGAGGACAAGAGTTTTGTCATTATGTTTTAGGAAGGGAAAGTACTCATTTATCCAAAGGGATCTAGCCATGATGTAGAAGAGATCATTGGGGTTAGAGAGGGAAATATTTATAGGTTATAGGGTAAACCATTTCAAGCCTTGGTTCATAGTAGTGGAAACCTATGTGTGTTGTGGCATAGGAGGATGAGACACTTACACTATAGGGAAGTATCAATTCTTATGGAGATTTTCACTAGTCTTTCGAATTTCAATGATGAGTAGTAGGGAATGTGTATAGTATGTGCTCTTAGAAGAATGTTAAGGTTGCTTTTCTAAGCAATAAGCATAGGTATAAGGGGATATTAGATATGATTCATTCAAATGTGTGTGGATCAATTTCAATGAAATCAATTAAGGTAGCTTTGAATTTACTTCTTTAGGAAAATTTGGATCTATTTTATGAAGGCCAAGGATGAGGTCTTCAATTAGTTTCAGGACTTTAAATCCAAGGTGTAAAACCAACCAAAAAGGAAGATCAAGGTCTTGAGGTTCAACAAGGGAGGTGAGTAAATTTCAAATGACTTCAAGTATTTCTACAAGGAGGAAGAGATCAAGAGGTAGTTGACAATATCATGTAACCCACAACATAATAGGGTTGCAGAGAGAAATAATAGGTTCGTGATCATAGTTTCCTAAGCTATGACTCATGACTGGGATCTGACCATGTTTGTTTGATAAAAGGCATGTAACACAACAATGTATGGAGTCCTCAGAAGATCTTGGGGAAAATACTCCAAAGGATGAATCCAATGGGGTGTAGCCATAGATAGGGCAGTTTCACATCTTTGGTTGTACAATATAAATCAATGTGCCTTTGCAAAAGAGGACACATTTGGGATCCTTAGGCGAGAAGGGGATATTTTTGGGGTACAACAAGACTTAAAAAACATACAAGATCTTCATTCCAACATAGAGGGAAATAATTGTGAGTTGAGATGTGAAGTTATATGAGAACTTGGAATCTAAGAAGTTACATGATCTGCTACTGATGACAGATGACAAGGAGTATTAGGCTCTGAAGGTTTAATAACGATCAAAGGCTTCCAATTTAGGGATTCAACCTTCAAGTGGGGAGGAGTTAGTAACTCCTTCAAGTTTGTTCAAGAGACCTTAATAGTTCACACAAACATTGAACGATGCTTAAGAGCATGTTGAGGCTCCCAGGAGTACATTTAGGGAGAGTATGCCTTCGAGGAAGTTTGCTAACTATATGTCACTTATGATTAGTATGATTGATTTTGAGCCTTCTATTTTTTAGGAAGAAAGAGATCAGTAGATTTGGTGGGATGCCATGATGGAGGAGTATAACTCCATCATGAAGAATGATATATGGAACACAATATTGATACCGAAGGAGATATTAGTGGTAAGTTTTAGGTGACTCTTCAAAATAAAGCATGCTACAGATGGTAGCATCGAGAAGTTCAAGGTGAGGATCATGGCAAGAGGGTTCTCTCAAAAAGAGGGAGTGAACTACAAGGATACATTTTCTTTAGTTTCTAGATATACTTATATTCATGTTTTCATATCCATTACCTTAGTCATGGGGTGGAGGATACATCAGATGGATGTGAAGATAACATTCATTAACGCAGTCATTGAGGAGGAGGTTTATATAGAAAAACCTCAACACTTTGATGTAAATGGGGGGGAGTTTCATGTGTGTAGGATTAAGAAATCCTTATAGAAACTCAAGGAGGGATCAAGGACATGGTATTCCAAGATTGAACTATACTTGCAAAGCATGGACTTCGACAAGAGTGAAGTAAATCATAACTTGTACTTCATACTTGTAGTGACTAATATACTTATCTTGGTGTTTTATGTGGATGAATTGTTTCTCATTGGTGAAGAGAAGCTCATAGTAGTGTGCACATTTAATTTTTCTATGAAGTTTGAGATGAAGGGCATTGACTTGATGTATTACTTCTTGGGCTTATAAGTGTGGCAAAGATCAGGAGAAATATTTCTTGGTAAAGGTAAGTATATAGTAAAGGTCCCAAGGAGATTCAAAATGGAGAAATTTAGGCCTATGGCTACGCTTATGCTCACCAATATAAAGAAGTTAGTGACTTGAGATTCAGATTTGGTGGGTCCCACATTGTGCAGATAGCTAATCGGTTCCTTGAAATGTTTGGTTAACATTGGATCATATATATGTTTTGCTCTTAATATATTGATCTAGTTCATGGTGGAGCCAAGGCAGGTGTATTGGGTATCAATGAAGCATGTGCTTAGGTACTTGAGAGGTACAATGGAATATCAAGTGAGGTATATTGGTAGTGATCGAGTGAACTTGTAAGGATATACAAACTCTGATTAGGAAAATAGTGTGATATACAACAAAAACACTTTAGGCTATTGTTTCATATTAGGATTAACGATGATATCTTGGTTTATTAAGAAGCAAAATTTGGAACCACTCAGTTGAACAAAGGCAAAGTATATGACAACAAGTATGGAAAGTTGTGAATTCATTTGCCTCCACAAGTTATTTGAAAGGTTTTTTAATCGGGAGTTGGAACCTACAATGATATACTATGATAATTAGAGTTGTATAAAACTATTTTAGAATACAATGTCCATGAAAAATCCAAGCATATTCAAAGATCATGTATCACTTCATTAGAGACATGATTCAAAAAGGAACGGTTAAGCTTCAATATATCTCCATAGATGTGCACGTTGCAGACATTCTAACAAAACCCTTGGTTAAAGGGAAGCTTGTGTTTTACTGAGACAAGCTTAGAGTGGTGTAGAATACCTTCTTCGCTAAGAGGGAGTTTTGATGTTTGTAGCTCAGATAGGCTCTTTCACACGAGTTTATCGGTTCCCGAATTATTCTAGTTATAGAGAACAATTTAAATTGGCATTTAATGAGGATACAAGTCCTCCCATTTTAAGCTAAAGGGGTTGGTCTCCCATTGCCTAAAGGGGTATTCCCTATAACTAACTCATAAAATATGTTCTAATGAGAAAATATATGTATGGCCAGGTTATAAATATTGTGGGAAAAAAGTGTAAAGTGGTGAAGCTTACCAGTGGAAGAAACTTATGCATTACACATAATCATGAATTACTAATTAAAACCTTAATTATTCAATAAGAAAATAACATCCCATTAAATAGAGAAAAGAACGTAATAAATTAATTCTACATAAGAAAATGAAAATATAAACTAAATTTACTTATATCCTTTATTGATGGCTTATCATCACGAAAAACGTGAAAAACATAATATCAGGTATTATCACGTCTAACTAAATTCACCAGAAAACAAGTAGAGAGATGTGATCACCTGTTGATAATATAAATATTAGTGGATAAATGAATCTTATATGGACTCCAATGATACAATATTTATCAATTCAAAATAGTAATTATAACATATATTAATACATAAGTATACCACACAATGATAAAACACTACAAAACTAACCAATCATATACTAATGTAAGATATATCTTTCATAAAATTGTTAAAACATAATAACAATGCCAAATATTTGAAATATTATAATAACAAGTCATGAATTATCTCTAATAATATCAATATCTAAGAGAAAATGAAAAATTAATGTATAAAGATCTAAGCAATTGATTGGATCTATTATGTAAATCACAACATAAATCAGAGCATGATCACATAAAAAAAACAAAGACAAAACACTAGAGATATTATATTCAAAATTCAATAAACAATATACTCACAACATTAAGATCAGTGAGTGTAGATGGTACATTCATACCATTTTAACAATAATATTCTTCTCATCAAAAAGTTAACTCCCTCATGTGAGAAATGAGGTCATTATATACAAAATTTAGATAATTCTCATAAGAATTGTCATTGTAACTAACAAGTTAAAATAGGTAAAGTAAATTAAATGAACTAAAGTTAAATCCAAGAAACATTCTTGCCCTTGGTGGGATTTTTAGTAGCTTTTGTTATTTTCCTCACAATGGTAGTAGGTATTGGAGTCTCTAAAGTCACCGTGTTATTTTTCTTAAGGTTAGAAAAGATGGTTGTTGCTTTGGTGTTTGAGTCTTGAATGTTTTAAACAATGGATTGAAAAGTTGAATTGGAGTGACTATATATAGAGTCGATGATATGAATTGGATCATTATATTTTGTTTCATCCCTCTCGATGCATTCAGAGTGGAAAATTTGGAGGAATCAGCGCCTGAAACCTTTCGGGAGTGTTTTGAGGAATCAAGCAATGTTTTTTGGGGGTAAAAATTGTCCACTTTAGCACACACCATTTCATGTTGTTCTACACACAAATATATTTCCAACTGTGTAAGAATTGCATCAATCGAAGTCTGTATGCAAAATTTATGCCACTCGGTAGTTAACCTTCGTGTTTTCAAACCTATAATTCAGGAGGATGTCACATCAGCCCCCATTATTCCTGGAAAAGGGGATATCCACAAGTTTTTGATGTAAAAGACTCTACAATATTCTATATTGTAACTCTAGTTAAGAGTTGATGTCGTCAAAATTAACCACTAGTGGGCTATCGGGTTGTGTTATAATCGGACCACTAGGAGACAGAGGCATTCCATTCTTTTGAGAGAATTTTATTCCATAGCTGAGCAAAGATAGCATGGGAGGATAGGAGGTAGAGCACACAAAGAGGATTTGTGCATTGTAGCAGCCCACTTGCCACAGGCCATACTTCTTTGTACCTGTAGTCATATTTCCATACAGAGAAATAGAGCAAAGCGACCTCACCTTCCAGCTGGGTTTTCTCCTGAAAGGATTTCCCAGAGCATATTTTGCGTATTGTGTGTGTGCGAGCTTATTTTGTCATTGTTTATTTTTCTGCATAATTTCCATTCGCATGCATGCACTCATTACAATTAAATATACATATCTTAAAGTTTAATAAAACCATAATAGTGTAAAATGTTCATATTTATAATATAATATTATCATATTTTTTGTGACGAACTGTCGAGTGGAATATCCACGTCAGTTTGCGGATCATCTGAGGCAATAATGGTAGGTTGTTTTATTCCCTTTATAAACTTCATGTGTCTATCCTAATCAATATTTGATACCCACGACACGTTCTTAAGCTTTTCCCAAGCGATAACAAGTTCTGATCTAATATGATACCTGGTAGTCAATAGTTGTTGTATAATTTTATCTAGAAGTACTAGGATATTAAATTCCCCGGGGAAAGAATCAATGATCACAGGGCTAGATATGGCTCCTTCCTAATTATAGGAAAACTCCAAATTTTTGTTTCACCCTTTTTATTTCCTCTTGGAATAATTGTTCTTAGATGACCAAACTTGTGTTAATTCATAGTGAAGGGATACCAAATCTTTGTATATAACTCCATTCAACCTTAAACTTATCAATACTTTCCAAAATCTTATAAATATGAGCATTTTTTTGTTGAATCATATTCTCAGCTTCTTTGATTGACATAAGGGCTTTAATGCAGTCATCCCTACTAGAAAATTTGAGAAGTTGCAACTCTTGATTAGTTAGAGATTCAAAACAATCTATGATTGAATCAACATCCTTCAGTCTTTCTTCAATCGTAGGGCTCATTTTCTCAATGACTATATTAATATTTAGAATTTTTTTTTCACACGCTACTAAAATATTCACATATGGCATTAATTGAGAAATTTTCTCATCAATCATGTCCCATACTATGGATTTATCCTCAATCAAAGTTTCTTTCTGAAACAGAAATTTTGATAGACATTTATTTAGGGATTGAACTTCCTTTTCCTAATTTGCTAAGATAGTCTCCATGGCCTCAATGACTTCATTTTTTTGTTGAATATGATTTTTCCAACCCCTTTCTAATTCTTCTCTTTCCAACTTATTTTATTTTAATTCCTTTTCTAGTTCATTGACCTTGGCTTCAAACAATTCTAGTTTATCAGGATCCACCTTTCCTCAAGAATCTACTTTCAAGGTTACATCAAGAGTCTTTTTATATTTTTATACTTCTTTTGAGTAACCTCTTCCTTTCTCCTTTGCTTCATTAACTAATTTATCAATTTTATTCTTTAATTATGTGCAATGATTTTATTTCATATTAAATTAATCTTCCATTTCTTTCAGCATTTTGTGTCGTTCTTGTTTCTATTTGAAATTTTCTACCGAGTTGGTTAGATTACAATCTAGATTCTTCATTCTCAACCTCGAAATTTTGATTTCTTTAACCTCCATGAGTTTCTTGGTTACTGGACCATCCTTTGTCATGCCTAATTGTTTGATTATTTTTTCTTTAAGGTCATCTATCTAGTTAACTCTAGTCCTAGCCACAACCCTAACATGGTTGAGTTGTGCTTGAACCCTCGCAATAATAGTTTGATACTTTTTATTTTTAAATGTAGAGTCTCATAATCTCTTAGCTACTACCTCACACGTATTCCTATGTCGATCTACTATATCAGTATCGTCGATTTTAGACAAGTTTATATTGATAGAAGTAGCTCTGCATCCAAGTAATTATGCTTTTTCATATGTTCCTGGATGTAGGATAGTTAAATTAAACATATTGGTATCAAATTCAGTCTTTGATAAGAACCTTGGTTATGAATAGGAATTCATTTCCTTCATTACAACATTATATGTGGTTTCAATTTCTCAAAATACTAACATTAATTCCTTGCTTCCATCCTTTATAAGGTTTTGAGTGATTATATTGTAACCAAATGATATTGCCCGCTACATAGATTCCTTTGGATTGGTTTGTTCCAACGTATCCTACAACTACTTTAATAATTCGTCATTGGAATTTTGGAACATGACTGCTTCTTTATCATTGTCATTACTATCCTTTTTAATTTTCTTTGATAATTGTAGTTCATTTGAGTTGATTTCCCCTGCCTTCGTATTCAGAGGATTACCCTGAGGTTGATCACTTACAATACTTATTTATGGCTGAACTATTTTTCCTTCATGAATAGTTGAAAGTGTAGTTTGTTTCACAGGATCCCCTTTGACAGAAACTAATTCAACCATGGCCACTTGAGATACTTTCTTTAAGCTAGATTCACATCATTATGAGGAGGAAAATCAGTGTTAGCCAAATTTTCAAGCTCGGGATTTTTATTAGGAACATATGTTGGTAGACCCACTCACATATTTTTATTTGATATAATTTTTAAAGCATCAAAACGCCAAGATATATCTTTATCAATACCTAGAGCTAATAATTATTTTTCTTTGATTTCCAAAGAAATTTATGTTTGATTAATAGTTGACCTATAACAAAATGTGTCACAGCCAAAATTTTTGTATTCTTTGAAGTAAAATGAAACACATTTAGATGTATACCCTTGCAAGTTCCAAATCAAATAACTGAGGAGGAAAAAAATTAGGTAAACGATATGTATCTCCTTCAAAACCATAGGCTCGGATATTAGAATAATCGGGTAGAAGAAACCATTGTCCAATGCTATTTTCCTTTCTTAAATATAAAATTATCATGTCTTATTATGATATCCTATCAGGAGTGCTTTACAACATTTTGACTTACAAGTAAAAGGATAAACGATCTACAAATTTTGTATAGATTCCATAAATTATTCTTGGGTATAATAGTTGTGACTAACTGACTATCTCCTTTTCTTTTCATGTCTCATCTTTGTTTGTTTATATTAATTTGGTGCTTATGAAATACTTAGGATAATTAAACAAAACTAAGTGCACCAAATATGTAAAATATCCAAAAATATGAAAACTCTTATCCACATTCAAGTCCATGTAGATGTTCTTTCCCAAGTATCTTGGAAAATTTATAGTAATCTCATTAGGGTCCTTTAGTATCTCTCTCATGAACACAAATCTCAACAAATACATCTTATAATCATCTAAATATCCCTGAATAATAGGTATGATGCAAGCCAAGGTCTGATAAAAGGGTTTAAGAGAACTGGTTTAAATAGGCAAGGTAACTTCAAAGACGTCGTTGGGGTTTTTAAGCAGATTCTATAAGAATTTTAATTTTTCCTCATCATGTGTAATAAGTAATAACTCATTCAACTCTTTATCCTAGAAAACCTTACCAAAAGTAGGTAAATTTGGAAGTTTAGCTAAGGATTCTTGGGAAAATACAAGAAAAACTTGACCATTCACAGGACATATGATGTTTCTTAAATCATGATTTAAGTTTTTGATAAGTAACATAATAGAATATGAGTCAAATGCATAGATAGAAAACTTACCCGTAAGAGTCTTATCTTTATCATACATTCGACTTTGTTATGCTCACTACCAGTCTCTAAAACCTTCCTTAATGTATAAATATTAGTTTTAAAAACTTAGGTATCTCGAATATGATTTAAGGGTTCAAGAAGAACATCGTTTGTGGAATTTGAGTCATCTTCTCCCTAAGAGCTCGAAAAGATGAGCTAAAAACAATTTTAGAGTGTGTTAGGTATTAAAAAGGTTTCTAACATTGGTTCGACTTTGCAATGTGAGGTTTGAATTTCCCAAGAACAACCAGAACTAGAGCTCAATGGAGGTAAAAACTGACAATTATGACTTTCTCTATGTTTAAAAACCTAATTAAACCAAACATGTAGTGTTTTATTCCTCACTAATTTAGCTTTAAATGTGATGGGACTATCCGTTTAATGCAATTTTGTGACTAATTCAAGGAGAATCACACAGAGTATTGGGTGGAATGGTGATCGTTAAAGTGAGTGCTAGTTGCATCCAAAAAGGAATATCAATAATTCATTCGTTTAGTTATTGATAACCAAATCATTTCGAGTAGTGGAATGGACGTTAACGTTTGCGCTCGTTAAGACCCAAATTAATATTTATCGTTGGATTCGAGCGTTAATGACCATGCAATCACTTTGGATCACAAAGGAATTCTTAACAACCACGCTGCTTGGTACCGGAATGATCCATAGTTGTCGGATGTTATTTAACCCAGTCGTTGGATGGTTTCGAATAGAGAATGAGGTGTTGATGAAAGGTTTACCTTGACATCTGAAAACACATAATATCACCATTTAACACAACTTAATAACCTAAGTTAAGCATAGAATAGAGGATTATGTGTATGGCTACTTCAACTTAGGCTATAATTTCTATGTAATCCACTGATTAATTTTTGACTTAACAATTAGATCGAAGACACTGGGATTTCATATTATATGCTAGACACTAGTCAATTGGTTAAATCTATTTCAAAGGGAATGTGTTTAAAATTTGAGGCTTCGAAATAAGTATGTAAATCATCAGTGTAGCTACAACATTGGGGTTCAGCTGGGAATACTACTTCATTCAGAAGTGGTAAGAACACAGGCCAGATGCCTTCAGTTTGGATATGGAGTATGGGGAATAACTAATGGCATTCAGCTACATCAACGAACTAATCTTGCATGTGCGCATTAAATGTATCGTACCGATAATAACATGAAAACCATGCAAAGTGATGGCTAACGTGAGATTACTTGATTACATGAAAGGTGACAAGGGTCATTGTAACACCCTCCTCCCACATTTACCCAAGATAATCGGTTCACCGGGGTAAACATGCGACAAAGAGTTATTATGATATGATTCAACTCCCCAAATACAGTTAAGGAAGTGGAATCGACAAACCAAAACGAAGTTGACCTTCCTGAGAAGCTACAAGACCCCTAGGGGCTAACCAACCACTCTAGGTGCTCAACCCCTAAGTTAACATGCTCTTTAACTAAACTGGACCCCTAGCCACACCCATGACAAGCCCTTCATCCAACTGAAACCCTCCAGTCGCATTCACAGCAGGGGCATCCATGCAACTGTAGACAATTTTAATTATTTATGTGCCAATGACCATGAATTATGAGCCACTTTTTTAGGGCTAGGACTCGAGCCTCTTCCCAGAACTTGATGAAATTCTAGGAATGATAAATAAAAATAAGACAAGGCTTCTAATGCAAAACTTGAACAAGGACCTAACCTAACAAGGTTAAGACATGACAGAAATTATGTCAAACACATCATGAAAATGTAATATATAGTTCATAAATACACATCTGAACATAGGAACTTCACATTTATCTGAGAATCGTCAATAAGGTATGATGCCCTATCATAATAATTGCATTATAATCTATTAGGTCATACATTAATAATTCATTCATTTACTAATAAAAACATGATGAGAGCCATAACTCAAGTCTATCATAAAACCATCATATAACCAACAGAATAACAATGATAGAACATTCATTATAATCACATAATAACAAGCACATTTACAGATAATGCACAAGACGAAATTAACTCTTATTAACATCTGCAAATCCAACCAATTCAAGGCCTTCCATGTACCACCCGATCATACATGGGGCTGAACCAAATCTTTATTTCAGCTAATCACACCTGTGTCATATTTCAAACATGAATATGGGACTTACAACAAAAATACCAAGGTTTCCTCAGGATTTACTGCAATCTCGCCATATGCAGGTCAAGGTTTCCTAGGCTCAAGCCCTCATCTATACAACCAATATTTAACGTATATCCTGCCAAAGGATTCCTAGGCCCAAAAAAGAAACATACATTACCCTTTTTTACCAAAATCCCACCACATACCAATCCAGGGATCAGTAAGCCTATACAAGCATGGATGCCTTTGGATCTCTCCAACTAAACCGTGAGGAATTTGTTTGTATTCGCCCTCTACGATTTACTGTATATCCTGCCATTTACCAATCAAGGATTCCTAGGCCCAACAAGGGTATACACCACCAAGATTTACCGCAATCCCACCTTCATTGGTTCATGGATTCATAGTCCTTGTGTTTATTCCCGAGACCACCCCACTCAGTTTCAAAAACATCTCACAATCCATCTCAACCAAGTAAAAGAAAAACCCCATCACACCATAGTTATCCGAAAATGGCAAGGAAATACCGAAAACCAGTGTCACACCTCGCAAAACCCATGCCCATGATAGCAAGAGAACCAAATACACACATGCATGCCAAAACTAGCAAGGAAATCACACATGCAACTCAATACCAGTAAGTATCCCATTGGAGCCACTGGATCCAACTCTTCTTTATTTGATCTTTGATATCCTTTGCCTTATTTGTCCTTCCTTTGCTTTCCTTGCTCCAATTCTAGAGTGCTCGAAGAATACTCTAAATGTGTAAGCGTGAGATAGTAGAGAGAAAAGAAAGAGATTTCCAGAACTGAACTAACAAAAGGTTGTGAACTAATTCTTAGAAGCCTTTTTATAAATGAGGCCTCTATTTTATTCATTTTCCATTATTTTTCTTCAATTTCCTCCTCAAATGCAACCTATGACCATTCACCTTCATTTTCTCCTATTTTCCATTATTTTCATAAATAAAATGTCAATTAATGTCTCTTTGCCTTTCTAAATCCTTTGCCAATGCCTTTTCCAATTTCCCCTTTGTCATAATAAACCAAATGAACACCCACTGGGATGTTTTTACCAACATTCAACTTGGAATACGTGTCCAATGACTTTGGTCTTATTTTTCCTTTATTGAATTTATTACACGAACTTTTAACCAGGGTTGTTAGACTCACTTATAATTTCCCATTAAGTACTTTCTTTTCTTCATACGTTCAGTGTTTCAGAACTTAAGAGCTAGAATAAACTCACAAAATCGTAAACAACAATGGAGGGACCATCTAGAATGGGGAATTTCAGAGGGGAGACACTCCATTCAAAGCTTAACCACATGTTGGAAGGGATGGAAGAGCTAAAGATTCAACTAACTAGGTTGGAAAGAAAGGTTGGTGATTCTGCCCATAATTCTCTAGGTTATACAAGATTTACAGAAGGTTGAAAACACTCAAGGAGATGTTCATGAGGAGTCATTCAACTCCCCAAAGGAAATTATATAAATTTCAGACTAAGAAGAGTTCCTAGTCGTGAGGAAAAACTCTAAAATTTGTAAATTTTATAGAATTTATGTATTATGTGTTTTACAACTAGTTGGCCTTTTCTAAAACTTAATATTTTTTAACATGCCATACCAAATTTTAGACTCGTATGTTGTAATTTTACATGTAAGTTGCTTCTTAATGAATGATTTTGAACGTTATTTTAATTCGGCTTCAAATCAAAGAATGTTTTTT
The DNA here is from genome assembly GCA_034641835.2 of Pinus albicaulis. NCBI lineage: Eukaryota > Viridiplantae > Streptophyta > Pinopsida > Pinales > Pinaceae > Pinus > Pinus albicaulis. The sequence goes on from CM076581.1 coordinate 374,696,778, forward strand.
TCTTAGATATGTATGAAAATGCGAGACATTCGGCCAATTTTGATATATTTCATCATTCATGTAATTTAGATAAATGTATGTAAATTTATGATTAAATATATAACAATGGTGGCACTATTTAAGTAAAATGTGAGGCTTTAAGTCTCTTTAGAAATAATTGATATTCATTTTAACTGGACTTCAAGGGCTCAAGCCCCCCTTATGATACCATCTTCATGAGATTTCATGACAGACATTTCTCCCCTATCAGCGAATGTCCATAGCCCCGCCGAAGTCACCCACTACCTTGAGATAAAGAACGTTATGATTTCTTGTTTTCTCTTTACATCGGAGGACATTTTTTATTTAATTTGTGATAATATACACATGCATCATATATATATGAGGATTTCACACTAGACTTTAATACAATACCACTTACCTTACTCTACTACTAGTGAGCGTTTATAGCTCCGGTGCAGATATCAACATACCCCATTGAAAGTTACCTCAACATAAAGGGGTGGAATGATTATGCACTGGACTTTAGTCCAATACCACTAATATTGCTCCAACTCCACTAGGTGTCTATAGCTTAAGCGGAGATGGCAACAAGCCCCACCCAAGAAAACATAGGCTCTTGTCTCTAGAATGGTATAAGTGGTAATGAAAGGTCTCGTGCGAGGTAAAATTATAGATAGTCATTATGTTTAGATATCCAATTAAAAAATGTGAGAAACTAAGTCATCTTTAGTATAAACTTAGTGCTTATAAAATATCTTACAACAAATTTTTGAAAATGAAATTGAATAATTTAGCCTTTACTTATTGACCATGAACTTCAAACAAAATATTAGTCAAATGTCTCATTTCAAAAATTTTATTTTTATATTTTATTTTTACTTTTTGCATATATAAATTTTTGTATTTTATTTTTCTTCCCAAACTATCGGCACGAGACATAAATAGGTTTTAGACAGTTGTGTCATCTATATTTTCACACCTATTATTTATTTATTCAGTAATTTTTTTTTTAAAGGCAAAACTCAGTAGGTTAAATAATGTTTAAGGAATTGGTTGTTTACAGGGGATCCAATCATTTCATCTTCAAAAAATTTAAGTGAGAAAGAATTATATCCTTCAATTTTATCAATTACGAAAGGTCCTAACCAAGGTTATCAAGCTTATCATATTTCCCAAGATCTTCATTTCGTTTTTCCCATTTCAATACTCAATATCCGAGAAGAAAAATTTGTTCTCCAACTCATTTATCAAATACTCCTTTTAACCTTTTATTGATGGTTAGTAAGTTTATCATATATTTGTTCTCTTTCTTGATCAATATGGATTATCTGATTTATTCTTCGTTTCATGTCATTTGGTTCTTCATTTATTTCTTGTAACAAATTCATAACTTTAGACCCCAAGTGCAATGGAATGATGACATCAATGCCATATACCAACTGGAAAAGGGACGTACCTATTGGCCTTTTTATACTAATTCAATCTGTTAGCGTTTTGTAATTCTGAGGCTGAAGCAAAACTACAGAGGCAACATCAAACCAACTTTGGAAACTAGGATCTAGCCATGCCAGTTTCAGAGAGGGCTCTCTCCTTAAGATTTAACTTTGTTTGGATAAGTCTTTAGGCTAGTTATAATCATACTTGGGGTTTGAGTTTTGTTTTGGATTTTGGAAAATTGATTGTATTCAATTGATTAATGTCTATTCGGAAATGGATCCAAAATATAACTGGACGGTTGCATCAAATTTTCACAGAGTAAACACGGGGCAAGCTAGGAGTATTTACTGGTTCTTTCGAATTTATAAATGGATTATGATAGAAATATGAAAAAAATCAGCAGAACTAAAGAGAAATTAAGAATTCTTTAGTTTGGCCTTCAGTGGAAAACATTATGATTATAAATGCAGCCAGAATAAGGTACTCAACAGTAAATCCTACTCATCACACTTTCTACTTTACAATTAGAATTCAGATAATTAGAATAAAAGATGACAATGAAACATAATAACAGAAGAAACAAATCACAAGTATTTAAACCACAAGAATCCTATGAATGGTTTGATTATTATTGATGCTCTAGTGCTTTGAAAAATATTACAGTACTTCAATAGACAAAAATAGTTCTGATCTCAATCAATCGATATTTGATACTTCCAAAACTGAAGTATTTATACAAAAGTTTACAAAAATAATTCCTACAATACAGTCTCTAACAGACATGGTATTTTTAGACTTAAACTTGAACTTAAAACTCTAACTATTACAAAATTATAGCTTCGGTGGAATGCGTTGTGAAACTGCAGGTGCTGATGTAGTGGGAATAGTTAGGATGTGGACCACATTTTACTATTGTGCTGGCAAATGAATTGAGTGTTATGTTGGCGAAATATGTTGTATGAACACCCTTTCTGCTCTTACAGTTACAACATGATCATCTTTGCACAAACACCTTTGCCCGACTTGACTGTTTCTATATTTTTGCTACCTAAGTCCTTTATGTCATCTTTAACCCATTTCTAAACAAAAAAGCGTAAAAACTCATATACCCGGATTTGAAATTCTATAGACTTTAGTTCTAAACTTTATCGCATCCATAGAAATATTTCACATCGCATGTTTTACAGTTTATGCTATGAGAAATGGAATCCACTATGCGATGCGAAGTGCGGAGGTGACGTGGCAGGGAAGGTGGGACCCGACCCACATCGCAATCACAAGTCGGAAGGCTTTGCTATGAGCGGCAGAGGTAAACTCTAAATCTTGCAAAGTGCGGGGAGATGGAGGCGATGTCGCAGGTAAGGTGGGACCGACGCCTATCGCAAATCACAAATATGAAGGTTTTGTTATGAGTGTGGGTGGTAAATTCTAAAAGTTCTGAAGTGTGATATGTGATTGGGACCCACCCACATTGCACATCGCAATATTTATATTTTACCGCACATCGCAGAGTTTAGATTTTGGGGAAAAGCGGTAAGCGCTAAAACCCGCGAAGTGCGATTTGTGCTGAAGGAGAAGGATGTGGTAGGATGGAGATGGAGCCCACTCCATTGGCGTATTTATAAAGTGGAAAATGGAATGGTAGCGAAGGAACAACGTATAGCGGTGAGCGGAGTATTATTGTGGGGCCAACTGCATCGCAAATCGACAATCGCGAGATTTAAATTTTGACAGAATGCAATAAGTTATTTTTGCCGATATGTAATGAGGTATATTTGCGAAGTTATGAAATATTATTTGCGATGCGAAATGGTGTGGTTAAACAAGTAAAGTTGTGATCTTGCGATGCGATGGATATCGCACATCGCAAGTTTTAAGGTTTTGCGGCGAAGTGCGGTAAGTTATAATTGCTGATCTGCGAAGTTTATATTTTACGATGTGCGACGGATGGTGGGGGAAAGGGTGATGTGATAGGGAGAAATGGCCCCACTTTAATCACAATCAGGGAATCGGGAAGGCAGAGGTAAGTGGAAACAATGATATAGCGATGTGAAAAAAGGTAAAGTAGAAAGATAAAGCGGAAAGGCGGAAAGGGTAAGGTTTATTTGCTGTTTCATAGTATATTTGATATATATATGTATTTCAAGAGGCCTGAAGTGGGGATGGAGCTGCTATAAAGCAATACATGGTAAGCTTAAAGGTTTTTAAAGTAATTATTTTGAGCACCTTTAACTTATAATGGGTCTCCGAAAGCTTGGATAAGCCATTCTCTGCCAGTTTGGACCTTTTTGACAAAATTAAAACCTGTAGTAACTAGCCTTATTACAAATTATTTAATCACATTTTAATGATGTGATTATTTCAATCAAAACATACTTACTTATCTCCTAATCTTGCATTTGGATGTGCAAGCATATTTCTCCTAAGGTTTTAACCTTGTTGGAAATAATTTACAATTATGGAATATTATCTACAATATGAAAGATCTGAGATGAAATAATCAATCACCTTCAGATCTTATAGATTATACGACCCTAACACAATATACGATACAACATAACTGAGAGAAACGTGCTAATTTCACATTTTTGAATTTAAATTTTTATTGAGAATTTTTATGATATTTTTATTTGTAGATTCATCTAGTCTGTTCCCATGGAGGTAATAGGTTATAGAATGTCCTAAGTTGACATTGTAATTACCACACAAAAAAATCAAAGGTTACAGAACAAAATGGCTTAGCGTTATCAACTATAATTTTCCTAGGGCAACCAAAATGAGAAAGAATGATTTCTTCTAAAAAAATTATGATGACCTTATCATTGATTTTCCTAAGGGTAGCAACTTCAACCCATTTAGTAAAGTATTCAGTAGTTGTTAAAATTTAGTGATGCTAACCACTTGACTATGGATGAATATCTCTGATAAAATCTAGCCCCCACTATTGAAAGGGAGCCTCCAATTGGATTGGTTTAAGAGGAAAAGCTACCAATTTTTGTTTTCCTGCAAATATTTGATATTAATGATAGGCTCTGACCTTCTCGTCACATCAGAGAACAAGATGGGCTAGTCAAGACCACTCCTTAGGGTTTTATGTGTGGTAGTATTCCATGCACAATGGCCCCCACACAAGCTATTGTAATGTTGACAGATAAGGTAGTCGACTTCGTCTGCTAAGACACAATTTAATAGAACACCTATCGGGTCCTTCCAATACAATTTATTATCTATTATACAATATTTTAGATCTTTTAATTTTAATGAGCGCTTTTCATATTTACTCAAATGAGTAGGGCATTGTAAGGTCTGAAGGTAAGATATAATATCACCATACCACTTAGAAGAATGAAAAATTCCATTAATTGGCAAGGTGTTTGAATGAGGTAATAACAACCCTAGTTATTACCCAACTTTGTACCTTCAACATGAGTAGTGATGCTCACGTGAGTTAATTGATTAATAACTAGTGTCTGAAAATTCGTTTTAGTTAACATTCTCACTAGACCTTGTCCCTTGAATATTTTAATCAGTTTAACTTCCATATCGTATTCCTGAATTTTTTTATCCATCTACCTCTTCGGTCCTCTGCGTCATGTTGAATTAATATGTCCTTTACAGTAGGACTTGGCAAGTAGACGATAGATTTTGATTGTAAAATATAATCTTGGAAATCCTTTAAAGCTTTAACTATGGTGTAAGCCTTCTTTTTTATTATGTTGTATTTGATTTCGGTTTCATGAAGTGATTTACTGAAAAGGGCTATTGGTTGTTCAAAAACTTGTTCATTTTTTTGTAATAGAACAACGACTATAGTATGTTTTTACGCGAAAGGGGAAATTAATAAATTCCTTCGTGCAGTATGTGTAGAAATTTCTAAATCCTTATACTTATGCAGAAATTATTACTGTTAATCTAGTTAAGCTCCTCCCACTTATACAAATTATCAACTAAATAAATTCAAGTTAACATCGAAGCAAAACACATAACAGATCTCTACCAATTCAGATCTAGAATAAGCACATGCACACATTAACAAAGTGACAGTTATTTCTGGACAAATTGTCCCCGGAAAAACCCAAGGTGGGAAAATCGGTCTCTGGCTGCTGGAGGGTTCTATTATTAAGAATATTTCTAAATACACAACTCTGGGTTCCAGATCTGGAAAACCCTATAGAGAAAACTCTAGATCTACAACTCCTGGCTGATCTAGGACCAAAATTACTGACTGATCCACACCCTCAAACGGGATTTACAGAACTCAGCCAGATCTAGGACTAGAAACCCCAGCGCTGCCCCTGAAATGCACTGCGTCAGCCTCTGAAGCCCCTGCTAGGCTCTACGTCAGCCTTGGATGGCCTCCAAAACCTTAGCGCCGCCTCTGGAAGGGACTATGTTACCCCATAATGGGTGACGCAGTCACTGCACTACCCCTAAGGGTCTTTGCGCAACCCCTGAAGGGTTTCCTAAAAATTGCGCTATCCCTGCTGTTGTTGCCTTCCTCTGCGCTAACCTTGAGCTGATCTCTTCTCTGCCTCTTGTGTATTCTAGACCCCGGGATCAAATCATCCCCTTGGTCTAAATTCCCCTCTATGCAGCTGAAACACTTTTAAGAATTCTTAGCAACCACGCCCTAGAATATCAGCTTAGCTTCAATGCTCTACCTCTGTGTATATTTACAAATGACCCCAAGCCTTTCCTTTAAAATGTTCTCGTTGACAAATCAACAGCCATGATCAAATCTTGAATCAATGGCTAAGGTTAAAAGAAATCTTGATCTGTGTGACTTAAGACAATTTCATCACATGTTTAATTAAGTTCACTATAATTATTTTATTTTCTTGAGTTTTAACTTAGGAAATACATTAAAATAATTAATTAATTTAATATCTTCTAAACCAGATGAAATTTCCCAAATCCATTTATGGGTCTTGTAGATCAGGTGAACTCTAGTCCTTCCTCAAAATTTGGGACCTAGAGCACAACTGATGCTACCCCAAATACAAAAAATCTCAACACTCCCTCTTAGCATCAAGGGTGTGCTCTAGTAATACATCACACTTATGCATTACATGATTTTGGGCATTGTTTATGTGCTGCTGAAGCTTGGCCTCCTTCCATTCAACTCTGCACTGCTGCTGCCATTCTGTACTGCTTCCCATGACTTTTCCACTACCACTGTACTGCAACTCCCTCTCAATATGGTGCATCTGTGCTACTCATAGCATTGTCACTGTTGATCTACTGCACTGCAACTTTAGTTGTTGAGAGAAACAACTGAATCTCCTGCCCAATCTTTGACAAACAAGTCAGATGGGCTGCATCCTCATCACTGAAGCTCCATAGGCTACAGATCTGTGCTGGCATCTAAATAATGATGCACAGCTACAACTCTAACAGCATAATCAAACTCCCTCTGCACTACTAATGTCACATCAGCTCCTTGTGCCGAAAACTATCACGCTTCTGCTGCACTGCATTTTCCCTCTGAAGCCTTTTGCGTTTTTGCAACTCTACATTGCGTAAGCAGCACTGCTCTGCGTTGTTGAAGTCACATCATCCTCTGTGCTGCTACTGCTTCTTTGCTCTGCGCTACTCCTCCGAGTCTTCAGATCAGCCTCTGCCTCTACCTCATCTGTGATCTATGCACCCACTACTCCAATTTTTCTGTTACTGTCTTAAGGCTGTCATATCTCACTTGTGATCCAAGAGATGAGCTGCTCAAGGATCCTGCATTTCTTTCATGTAGCTCCTCTACATGTCCATGTCAACCCACCTCCGTGGTTCATGAGCACTCATGGTTGCATCATCTCCTGACCCATCATCTGCCATGGCTGCCTTGGAAGAAGACGCTTCCTTATCCTTTTTCTTTTCTGGACAATGGCTGGAAAAATGTCCCATTCTGCCACACTGGGAGATGCTTCCTTATCCTTCTTATTCTTCGGCTGCTTCTTCGATGCCAAGGCTGCATCTTCTTCCTCTTCCTTCTTTACTTTTCTCAACGCAGGGTTGTGCTGCTTCTTGGTGAATCTGCGTAGTTCTTCTTTCCACGGGATTGACCACAAGTTGTCCCAATCTGGGAGGTCCGCTCTGCCCAAGATGCTTTGGACAAAGGTTTCCCACTCATTCATGACTGCATTCAGGGCAGTCCTGACTATAACTGCATCATCTACAGTTGCACCAGTTGCAGTCAGCTGATCCCTGATTTACTACAATCTAAGGAGGAAATGCTCGATGTTTTCTCCCTTGGTCATCATGAATGACCTCATTTGGGCCTCCAACGTCATCTTTCTTTGGATTTATTTTCCCTCATACAGGGAAGTCAAGGCCTTCCACATTTCATTAGTTGTCCTCTTCTCAGCTATGTGTGGTAGAACATGGTCCTTGATACTATCTATTATCAGCTGCTTGAAATACCCAGCAGCTTCCTTATGCTTCCATAGGAGATCTGCATCTGTTGGTGTGGCCAGAGTCTAATCTGCATGGTCTCTTAGACCGTATGCGTCAAGGACAATTAGGATCCTTGCTTTCCACACCGAAAGGTTTGAGAGGCCCTCTAGCCTATCCTGATCACGCAGTCCATGAGGAGCCATCTTCTCAGAATGTGTTGGATCTCCTCTTCTCTATACTAGAGATATGGATCTAGGGTCCTTTATGAGTTGGGCACCCTCTGCTCCTTCTAACACTTGATTTCCCTCCTTGGAAATCTACCAAATCAACTATGATTCAACTTCTTCTTTGATCCTCTGATCAAACTACAAGTTTCCTTTGGTAAGAAACTCTCTGAGAAACTTACTTCTTTCCAATCTTTGTCACTTATGCTAAGGCTAAAAATTTGAAAACTTCAGAAATTTAACCCCACCAGCTCTTCTGAATTTCTGCAACTTTTCTGCAGACTTTTTCTGGATCTGACAGATTCAGATCTGAATCACACTGGCCAGCTTCAGACCCAACTAGCGTTGTTTCTGAGCTGCCTCTGCATAGTAATTGTGTGGGCTTGCTAGGACACATTGATGGACAATGTCACCCTTCCCTCTGCGTGAATCTGCTCCTGAAAACTGCGCTATCCCTTCAGATCAGCTTCTCTGTTGCCTTTCCAGCTACTTTCTACAGCTAGATCCTTCAGATTCTTCAGCTGGTGACCCTTCTAGATCTGTAATTGCTCTGATACCATGTAGAAATTTATGAATCCTTATACTTATGCAGAAATTATTACTGTTAATCTGGTTAAGCTCCTCCTACTTATACAAGTTATCAACTGAATAAATTCAAGTTAACATCGAAGAAAAACACATAATAGATCTCCACCAATTTAGATCTAGAATAATCACATGCACACATTGACAAAGTGACACAGTTATTTCTAGACAAACTATCCCTGGAAAAACCCAAGGTGGGAAAATCGGTCTCTAGTTGCTAGAGGGTTCTATTATTAAGAATATTTCTGAATACACAACTCTGGGTTCCATATCTGGAAAACCCTATAGAGAAAACTCTACATCTACAGCTCCAGGTTGATCTAGTACCAAAATTACTGACTGATCCACACCCTCAAACGGGATTTACAGAACTCAGCCAGATCTATGCCTAGAAACCCCAGCGTTGCCCCTAAAATGCACTGCGTCGGCCTCTGAAGCCCCTTCTAGGCTCTGGGTTAGCCTTGGATGGCCTCCAAACCCTCAGCGCTGCCTCTGGAAGGGACTGCATTACCCCATAATGGGTGACGCAGTCACTGCGCTTCCCCTAAGGGTCTCTACGCAACCCCTGTAAGGTTTCCTAAAAATTGTGCTATCCCTGCTGTTACTGCTACTGTTGCCTTCCTCTGCATTGACCTTGAGCTGATCTCTTCTCTGCCTCTTGTGCATTCTAGACCCTGGGATCATATCATCCCCTTGGTCTAAATTTCCCTCTCTGCAACTGAAACACTTTTGAGAATTCTTAGCAAACCCGCCCTAGAATCTCAGCTTAGCTTCAATGCTCTGCCTCTGTGTATCTTTACAAATGACCCCAAGCCTTTCCTTTATACTTTTCTCATTGACAAATAAACGGACATGATCAGATCTTGAATCAATGGCTAAGATTAAAAGAAATCTTGTTCCGTGTGACTTAAGACAATTTCATCACATGTTTAATTAAATTCACTATAATTATTTTATTTTCCTAAGTTTTAACTTAGGAAATACATTAAAATAATTAATTAATTTAATATATCCTAAACTAGATGAAATTTTCCAAATCCATTTATGGGTCTTGTAGATCAAGTTAACTCTATTCCTTCCTCAAAATTTGTGACCTAGAGTACAACTGATGCTACCCCAAATACACAAAATCTCAACACTCCCTCTTAGCATCAAGGGTGTGCTCTAGTAATACATCACACTTATCCATTACATTATTTTGGGCATTGGTTCTGTGTTGCTGAAGCTTGGCCTCCTGCCACTCAACTCTTCACCGTTGCTGCCATTCTGTATTGTTTCCCATTACTCTACCATTTCCACTGCAACCACTATACTACAGCTCCCTCTCAATATGTTGCATATGTGCTACTCATAGCACTACCACTACTAATCTGCTGCACTGCAACTTCAGTTGTTGAGAGAAACAGCGGAATCTCCTGCCCAATCTTTGACAAACATGTCAGATGGGCTGCATCCTCATCACTGAAGCTCCATAGGCTACAGATCTATGATGGCATCTAAAGAATGATGCGCAGCTACAACTCTACCAGCGTAATCAGACTCCCTCTGCACTACTGAAGTCACATCAACTCCTTGTGCTGAAATATATCACGTTGCTACTGCACTGTGTTGTCCCTTTGAAACCTTTTGTATTGTTGCAACTCTACACTACGTAAGTAGCACTGCTCTCCGTTGTTGAAGTCACATCAGCCTTTGTGCTGCTACTGCTTCTACGCTGCTCTTGCTTTGCTTTGCACTGCTCCTCCCAGTCTTCAGATCTGCATCTTCCTCTGCCTCATTTGTGATCTATGCACCCACTGCTCCACTTGTCCCGCTATTGTCTTAAGGCTTTCGTAGCTCGCTTGTGATCCAAGAGATGATTTTCTCAAGGATCCTGCCTTTCTTTCATGTAGCTCTTCTACATGTCAATGTCACCTCACCTCTGTGGTTCATGAGCACTCATGGCTGCATCATCTCCTGACCCATCATCTACCATAGCTACCTTGGAAGAAGATGCTTCCTTGTCCTTTTTATTTTCTGGACAATGGCTAGCAAAATGTCCCATTTCGCCACACTGGAAGCACTTGATCTTTGAAAGATACTTCTTCTTCTTCGACTGCTTCTTCGATGCCAAGGCTGCATCTTCCTCCTCTTCCTTCTTTAATTTTCTCAACGCAGGGTTGTGCTGCTTCTTGGTGAATCTGCGTAGTTCTTCTTGCCGCAGAATTGACCACAAGTTGTCCCAATCTGGGAGGTCCGCTCTGCCCAAGATACTTTGGACAAAGGTTTCCAACTCATCCTTGATTGCATTGAGGGCAGTCTTGACTATCACTGCATCATCTACAGTTGCACCCGTTACAGTCAGTTGATCCCTGATTGACTGCAATCTGAAGAGGAAATGCTCGATGTCTTCTCCCTTGGTCATCATGAATGACCTCATTTGGGCCTCCAACAACATCTTTCTTTGGACTGATTTTCCCTCATATAGGGAAGTCAAGGCCTTCCACATTTCGTTAGTTGTCCTCTTCTCAGCTATGTGTGGTAGAATATGGTCCTTGATATTGTCCATTATCAGTCACTTGAAATGCCTAGCAGCTTCCTTATGCTTCCGTAGGAGATCCGCATCTATCGGTGTGGCCAGAGTCTGCTTTGCATGGTCTCTTAGACCGTATGCCTCAAGGACAATTAGGATCCTTTCTTTCCACACCGAAAGGTTTAAGAGGCCCTCTAGCCTATCCTGATCATGCATTCCATGAGGATCCATCTACTCAGAATGTGTCAGAGCTCCTCTTCTCTATAATAGAGATCTGGCTCTAGGGTCCTTTACGAGTTGGGCACCCTCTACTCCCTCTAAAATTTGATTTCCCCCTTGGAAATCTGCCAAATCAACTATGATTGAGCTTCTTCTTTGATCCTCTGATCAAACTGTAAGTTTCCTTTGGCAAGAAACTCTTTGAGAAGTTGATCTCTTTCCAATATTTGTCACTTGTGCTAAGGCTAAAAATTTGAAAACTTCAGAAATTTAACCCCACCAACTCTTCTGAATTTCTGCAACTTTTCTGCAGACTTTTTCTAGATCTGATAGATTCAGATCTGAATCACACTGGCCTGCTTAAGACCCAACCAGCATTGTTTCTGAGCTACCTCTGCGTAGTAACTGTGTGGGCTTGCTAGGACACAACACTGGATAACGTCACCCTTTCCTCTGCGTGACTCTGCTCTTGAAAACTGCGTTGTCCCTTCAGATCTGCTTCTTTGTTGCCTTTCCAGCTGCTTTCTGCAGCTAGATCCTCCAGATTCTTCAGCTGATGACCCTTCTAGATCTGTAAATGCTCTGATACCATGTAGAAATTTATGAATCCTTGTACTTATGTAGAAATTATTATTGTTAATCTGATTAAGCTCCTCCTACTTATACAAGTTATCAACTGAATAAATTCAAGTTAACATCGAAGCAAAACACATAATAGATCTCTACCAATTCAAATCTAGAATAAGCACATGCACACATTGACAAAGTGACACAGTTATTTCTGGACAAACAGTCCCCGGAAAAACCCAAGGTGGGAAAACCGGTCTCTGGCTGCTGGAGGGTTATATTATTAAGAATATTTCTGAATACACAACTCTGGGTTCCAGATCTAGAAAACCCTACAGAGAAAACTCTAGATATATAGCTCCTGGCTGATCTAGAACCAAAATTACTGACTGATCCACACCCTCAAATAGGATTTACAGAACTCGTCCAGATCTAGGCCTAGAAACCCCAGCGTTGCCCCTGAAATGCACTGCGTTAGCCTCTGAAGCCCTTGCCAGGCTCTATGTCAGTCTTGGATGGCCTCCAAACCCTTCGCGCTACCTCTGGAAGGGACTGCGTTACCCCAGAATGAGTGACATAGTCACTGCGCTGCCCCTAAGGGTCTCTGCGCAACCCCTGAAGGGTTTCCTGAAAATTGCGCTATCCATGTTGTTGTTGCCTTCCTCTATGTTGACATTGAGTTGATCTCTTCTCTTCCTCTTGTGTATTCTAGACCCCGAGATTAGATCATCCCCTCGGTCTAAATTCCCCTCTCTGCAACTAAAACACTTCGGATAATTCTTAGCAACCCCGCCCTAGAATATCAACTTAGCTTCAGTGCTCTGCCTCTGTGTATCTTTACAAATGACCCTAACCCTTTCCTTTATACTTTTCTCGTTGACAAATCAATGGCCATGATCAGACCTTGAATCAATGGCTAAAATTAAAAGAAAGCTTGATCCATGTGACTTAAGACAATTTCATCACATGTTTAATTAAATTCACTATAATTATTTTATTTTCCTAAGTTTTAACTTATTTAATACATTAAAATAATTAATTAATTTAATATCTCCAAAACCAGATGAAATTTCCCAAATCCATTTATGGGCCTTGTAGATCAGGTGAACTCTAGTCCTTCCTCAAAATTTGGGACCTAGAGCACAACTGATGCTACCCCAAATACACAAAATCTCAACAGTATAGACTCATAAGGACAAGGGCTTTCATTAAGGCTCACTTGATCTGAGTGAAGGAATACTTAGAATTATTGGTCCACTTGATTTCCTTTCACTTTTTTAACATATTTGTTATTTCTTTCAAAATTTAAACAAAGTTAGGGATAAAGTGGTGTAAAAAAATTATCTTTCCCAAGAAGGATTGGATTTATTTTTTAGTTCGAGGGAGGGATATATTTTCAGTCAGCTGGACCCTCTTGGGATCAATGTGAACCCCATCATGAAAGACAATATGGCCAAGTAATTTTCCCTTCTTCATAGCGAAGAACGAATTACAAGGATTTAATTATAAGCCAAAATTATGACATTTCTGGAATACCACTTCGAGGTGTTTTAGGTGTTGGGAATTGGATTGTGAAAAAAAATCATGCCATGTAGATATATCATGTTGAAATGATATTTTTATTCATATAAACTGATATCCATGGCCCTCTGGAAGGTGGATCCAACATTCATTAAGTCGAAAGGCATCTTCTCATACATAAATGGCCTCAATGAGTTGTAAAGGTTGTCTTATACCTATCGTCCTTATGGACAACAATTTGATTATAACCAGAAAAGCCGTCCATCATGGAAATTCTATGAGCTCCCACTACCCTTTGAATAATATAGTTCATTTTTGGTATAGGGTAATTATTTTTTAAGGAAGCCCTATTTAAATTTTAGAAATCTACAAAAAGTCTTATCTCGCCATTTTTCTTTCTGACTAGTATTGGATTAGCCACCTAGTCATAGTACCTTAGCCATACTATTATTTTGGCATCAAGTAATTTTCTGAATCTCTTTTCTATAGAAGACAGTAGTAATGGGTTTACCTATCTAATTTTTTTGTCTAAAGTGCTTAACCCCTTCCTTGAAAGGTATCCTATGTTTTATAATTTTCCTCTCATAGGTTTTAAAATCCTCGTAACTCTAGGAAAACACATATGTGTATTTTTTGAAAAGAGCTATATATTGGTCCTTAATTTCCATAGGAAGTGATTTGGATAGATTAATAGGCTTAGGATTCCCCTTTGTTCCCTACATTGATTTGTTCAATCTCTATGCTTATAGATTTCAACATGGGAGAGGTGGTTGCATCTTTCAAATCATTTTTTTTTCAAGGGGAATAAGTCATCATGGAATGTATTTTTTTTTAATTAGATTATCTCGTGTTTCCCTTTTTTTCCTTTAAAATTTGAAGGATCGTAATTTTCTAAGTTTTCATCCTCACCTTCCATCTTTAAATCAGAAAATTCCCCCATCATTTCAATGATTTTTTTAATTTCTTGGTTATCTTCAAAGACCAACCAATGTTTTACATTGTCAGGGATGGAAGGAAAATACATGACCTCAATTTCATACTTCATCTTAGTTTGATACGGGGGAACAAATTTTACAGCCATGATATCTAGTGCATTGGTTAATTCATTTTGTTCTCTTGGCATAGTAGTAAAATTCATCGTTTTTTTTTCCATCAAGTCCAAACCTGATTCTGGTAATCTCTAAGTCTTGGCTGTTTCGTCTACCTGCGCTAAGACAACTACTATTTATTTGATCATACGGAGGCATTTAACTCTACGAGAATCAAAAGAATAAATATCCTTATACTCTCATGTGATATATAAACCTAGGGCATCCATAATTTATTTAGGTATAAGGTTATGAGATGCTCTAGAATATAGCATACAATTATGCAGGGTGAGGTCATGGATTTTCAAACTAATATAAAATGGAGGTACTAGGCTATCTTCATTTTCAATATAAGGACCGATGGTAATTTTAGGAGCATTTTCTTGTATATTATTAAAATCGATCGCTAATGCCTCATCTGACTTATCTATAGAACTTTGAATATATTTGTTAAATTCCTATTTGTATGTTGGTATTTTTACAATTTATTTCAAAGGTATGTTATTTTTTACTTTAGTTAATTCATTATGTAAATTGAAACTTTGTGGGTTTTCGGGAATATTATTTTCCCGCTCAAGATTTCGAAATTTTTCTCTATTATCTTCCATCTTTTCTTTAGGAGCGGGTTGTTTATTTTTGGTTCTTTACGGTTCGGGGCCTATTTTCCTTTATTCCCATTTATAGGCCTCAAATTATATTAATGTTACATTTGGGTCTCCAAATGCTTAGCGAAACGTTCAAGTTGTGGGGCCCAAAACCCTTTTTTAATATGTTGGTTGGGTTCTTGATTATACATCAGGTAACATTGATCAAGACAATTTATTTCGAGGTACTCCTCCTCGTCGAGAATCATGAGTTTACTATACACGTCGTCTATTATTCTAGTAGATTTTTTATTTTTCCATAAAGGGGTTTGAATAGGAGGTTCCTCCCGTTGACATATCTATAAAATTTGGGGATTAAAAGGCTAACGGTAAGGTCACTTATTTCTAAATGGCGCATTTGGGTTTATTTTCAGTATATTATTATTATTTTATGGAAAATTTCATGGGGGAGGTTGGTTTTGAGGCACCAAGCCTGGATCCCTATTTCCTACTTCAAGACGTTGAAGTTTATTTGACAATGATTTAATCAACTTGGTCATATCTTGAATCCTCTGCTCTTTGGAATCTTTGGTACTCGAATCTTCAAGAGCAGAATCAACAACTTTCTTTTTTCACTCAATTTTTCTTTCTTTGGCCTCACGCTTTCTGGTGGATATTAAATTACCTTCACAAGAACAAACTTTACTATGGGCATATGACAGTGTAGTAGGCTCTATTTCCCTCAACATTAATAAGAGATCAAATTCAAGGGCTATGGAATATGCTACTAGGGTTGATCAGGAATGATCTAAAGAAATGATCTAGATTGATCCAAAAGGGATTAATGGCCAAGAATTAAAATTCGTGGGATTTGAGAAAAACCCATTCCATCACGTACAGCTCGGAAAAATGATTGCAACGCAATTTGAACGGGTACACAAAAGTTATTTAAGGTCAAAGTTCTAGTCAAAGAATGGGAAAGTAAAAGTCAAACTAGTCAAATTCAATGGTCAACTCACGGTTCCAAGTAGTGAAGGGCCATGGTTTCGACCGCCACATGGCATTAGGAGAGAGTGATAGCTGGAAGTTTTTTTATTGGAGCAAGTGAACCAAAGAAATGTTAGCAAGTGACAGTTTCTGGTTGGTGGCATATGGACCAACCGGTGGAAGTTTTTTATTGAAGTAAGTGAACCAAAGAAATGTTGGCAAGTGACAGTTTCTGGTTGGTGGCATGACCAACCGCACGGAAACATGTGGCCTTTACAGACTGGCCAAAATTATGTTAACAAACTGATGGACTAGACAAAATTCGATTTCGTGACCTGTACTTTTCAAATCCAACACCTTAACATTGGACTACGTTTGTAGTTTATTCTATAACCTCAATCACATATATTTAAATTGATAATTTTATTCGAATGACATAAAAAAAGGCGGATCCTGCCATTGTTGGTAGCTTCGGCATACTTATCATAACTTCCAACATACCCCACGCTCCTCCATTCAACTAATACTCATGATGGCACTTATTATATAACTGGGTGAATATTTAAAGGTTGCGTATGACATACTATATGCCATGGGATATTAAAAGCCATAAATTTTAATTATAAGGTGGGATTTGTAATGTAGTTACGTGAGTGAATGGAGGGATCAGGGTAATAAATGAGATGTGGAGGGATAATGTTTGTTATGCAATAATAAATGGGATATAATGGGAGGCAGTTATGATATGGTGATTAAACCATATCACATTAAATTGTATTTGTTATATTTGGAACGTATCACCATTACAATGGCGGGGAGGTCGGGATTTGATCCCTCAGACTTCTCATTTTTTATTATAAAATAAAGAGATGTATGTTTATGTAGCAAATATGTTAATCTGCAGAGAGCATAGGAGAGACAACTAAAATTTGGAGATACATTCCGGGAAAACCAGGAAGCCTTTTTCAAATCCAAAAGTTGCTACAGGATCCAGCGACAGAGAAAAACACAAAAAAGTCACTTTGGATTGTAGTTAAAGTATTTTTCTATATACTTTTGATGGATTTTGAAAATTTTGAATAAAAAATCCTCCCCATTAAAGACTGGGCCCGGAGAGGTAGGCTTGAAGATAATCGAACTTCGTTATCAACGCGTTGGTGTCATTTTCTCTTATGTATTTGGTTATTGCTATTTTTTTCCGCTATTTTTCCTTACAAGTTGCCTATGTCATTTAAATTGAGCTTTATTTCATGTTGATTTTAAACACATGGAAACACTTTTAAAAAGCTAACAAGCAAGTATCAATTTCGATCATGATTTCATATCAAGGGTAACAATATATGAAGGTTTTATATCGTTAGGTAATTGATTGTAACATTTATTAAATATTTTGTTACTCTCATTCAAGCTTAAGCTTTAAGGAACCAAACTCGATTAACCACAATTGGTTACTCTTTTGGACCCCAAATTGTATGAGAAACAATTAAACTAATTTTTCCATGGTTGTAATATAATTTTGAGGTAAAGTTCGGAACCATTTACATGCATCACCTACTAGGATTTTCATGAAAAGCCTCATACAAATATCATCGTACTCAGCCCTAAGTTTTTCATAGTGTTGTTGCACAGAATGTCTAGCCATCGTGACAATGGCTCAAATCGGGGGTTTTCACCCTGATCCCCAATCTCTCTATTTAATTTGTCTCCCTGTAGAATAAGGGGGGTAGACCCTAATGAAATGGAAAGAAAGAGAACTAGTTGGAAACCAACCAATTCAGGAGACACAGTCAAACGACCAAGTACGAGATTTTACAGATTCGATTAGATTAAAAGTTTGAAACCAGTGCCTTATGGAGTCAATTATTCTGTTATGAAATTAGGATCAAGTCGCTGATAGATAACTGCTGCTAAAATGGATAACTATCCTATTATGAAAAAACCAATCCACCACCACAATTCTCAATTCTTCAATTAAATGCTCAATTTACCAAACTGAAAGATAAGCCTTTTTCAACAATGTGATTTAAATTTCGATTAAAAATAAGCTCATAATTCCAATTCAATTTTAGCTCAAAGAGAACAAAACATTTTCACAATCTTTCAATATCATGCATTAAAGATATTTGATCGAGGAAAGAAAGACATGCAATTTATCATTACTTGAAAAAACTCTCAAATTTGACTAGGCAATTAATATCAATTTCAAGCAATTAAAACCACAATTAGAGCTCATTAAATGATAGTCAATCCCAATAGATGCTAAGCATGAAAAAATACTTTGAACCCAAGTGCGAGATTAAATTTCGAAAGATACTATCATGAAAGAACCATGAATTAAAATTCTGAATTAAAATGATTTTCTTAGCAATTCCAATCGAGAAAATCTAAAATTTTCCTATAGTAAAACTTTAGATATGTTTTAAAAAATTATTTTATCCTTGACTATGGAACAATTTGGATTTTTTCCTTTTTTACGTCCAAGGCTATTCTCAAAATATATCATACAAAATTTCCTAATGTTAAACTTTTTAAAAATTTTAAAGTTAAAAATTCTTTAACATTTTGATCCTTTTTAATCTTTTCATTTTTCTCAAAAATTCTAAAGTTAATGAAAATACAAGTTTAAAAAAAAAAAAAAAATCTAAAACTAGAAAAGAATGAAAAGTTTAAAATTAAAATGTTAGATTTTAAACCTAAATTAAAGAAAGTCGAATAGAAAAAATATCAAATTAAAGTGTAATGTTAATGGAATGCAAGTCAACGGATGGGATACGACGACAAAATAAATGAAGGCGCGGGAGGATATGGCATCGAGGGAAGTCGATGGGAGGAAGGAGCGGATCGAGAAGTCGCGGGCGAGGGAGAAAATGGGAAATGGAAGCGTGTTTAAGGGAAGGTAGTGAGGAGAGGAGTTCATGCAGGCAGGCCGCAAGGGAGGCACGCAGGGTGAGAAGACAACCAATGGGAGAAGCTGCGAGGGCAGCCTAAGGGGAAAGATATATGCAGGAAAAAAGGGAACGTGAATGCATTGAGGAGGCAGCCAGGAATGAGGGAAATGAAGAAGCGTGAGGGATGGAAACCGACAACAAGGAGGGCTAACGCAGACAGGAGCTAGCAAGAATGAGACGCAGAGAAAGGTTAAGGAAACTGCGCGCGGAGAGGAGATGGCAGAGAATGGAGTTCAGGCAGTTGAAGAATGAGGACGCAGAAGGATAAGGCAACATCTGAGCGATCAACGACTAGATTTTGTGGGCACACTTGTGCATAAAATTTCAAAATTTTCCTTTCACCCAGCAGAATCAAAGATTTCTCAAATTTTAAAAATGAATGTGCTTGCAATTATTTAAACCCTGAGGCAAAATGTTGCCCAGATCTGCAACCAAAAATGATCTTGAGACCAGATCTTACCCTCCACGACCTAAATCTGGCTTCTTCTTCTTCTTTTTTGAAAATCTCTGAGTAAAACCTGCACAAGATCATAAAACAAGGAACCCAAAACCCAATATATGCACAGAAAATAAAAACCCTTAAATCCTGGTGAGTTAAAAGATTATTGATACTTACAAATCTGCAATGCTATTTTACAGATCCTAGAAAAACCCTGCAAAAATAGAATTTAAGATAAGCCCGAGGAATTAGATCTGGAGGGCTCTTCAGATTTATTTCCTTGGGAGTCAGCTGGTCCAGCCGAGGATTTCCCCAAATGCCCAATTCTAAATCCAAAATATTTATGCACACTTAAAGTTAAATTCTTAAATCAATAGAGAAATAATATAAAAGATAAAATTTTCAAGAGTTAGAGATACTTGTTAACTCAATCCAATTAATATTCTTACCCTAAATCCAGTAACCTAAGAAAGATACGTATGAAATAGATTACTCTACAAGAGCCATTAATCAACAATACATTAAAATAATGACCACGAGAATATAAAGAACAAGTTTACCATAAAATTTTGAAGAGGAACACGACAATCAAATAAAACCCCAAAGACTTCGTTTGTATTATTCCAAAAAATATTACAGGAGCGCTTTAAGAGCGAGTACACGATCAAGAGATCAGATGAAAAATAAGACTGACACTGACCTCTAATTTATAGGTAAAATCTCCAATGGTTGGTTCGCTTGATCCCCGTCAAATTAATCTCGACAGTCGAAAAGGATTTGATTATATTTTAATCTCGTCCATCGAATTTATAATTTTTTGAGGAATTTCGAATTTTCAATTAATTCCATTTTAATTAACTCAAAAATAATATTTTTGAGTTAATTACCTCAAAAAAATTGACGTTGACTTAACTACCAAGGCCCTAGGGTCCAAAATTTCTCAAAATTTTCAATATTTCCTTGGCCTTGGACCTTTAACAATTTATTTTTTAGGGACCCACGAATTTTTCCTTTGAATAATTTAATTTGACCTAGGACATCAAATTTATTAAATTTCTAAAGTTAGGATTTTTAATTTAATTTGGGCAGAAAATTTAATTAATTGACTCAGGAGGGGATTAATTATTTTTCCAACCCTCTTTGCATAAGATTAATACATTAAACCATGATGGGAACACCCATTCGCAACAAACCCTCAATAATCTGCCCAATTCTGAGACTCGAAATATGATCTAGTAGACCTAGCAAACTATATTAAAATGATCTAGCCAATTAGCTGGAATCATTCCCATGTTAATTTACAAAGACTCGATAAAAAACACTAGGACTCACTTAGTATCTTGGCGACAAAATCCACCCTAGCTTTGGGGTGAGGCTGGAGGGGAAAAACTCTACTGGTCATTTGTGTCGAGAAATAGAAATGAATCAGTGAGATGAAAAACCTCTTAGGATAGAAATTGTCACCAAAATACTAGGCTTACCTAGGTTGTTACATACATGATGGTCTTACTAAGATCATTTACATTATAAACATGCATAATGGGTTTACATCATTTATAAAACTATCGACTGATGATGAAATATGAATGGCGTGAACATCCGAATATGATAAATCCCATTTTCAAAAATGGGGGTGTACTGCTATGGGGTCATTGACACATAGTAAACCTGAAATTTGACTATATGTTCCTCAGTTGTTCCTTCCCCTTTGTTATCAAATTTAGTTAATTCTTATCATATTTTTAGGGAATATCATGTAGTGGGGAAACCAAGTTTGGGGGACGTTAGTGAACATTAACCCAAACATTAATTTTTGGGAGGAGGAGGAAATAACATTTGTTGAGGTGGGGGACTAATGATGAGGAACTAGCCAGAGTTTTTGGTGGATGAGTGTGAGTCGTTGACTCTTTAAGAGGCTTTAATGGATGAAATTTTTGAGGTGAACTAGGGTTGCAAAAAGAGGATCAATAAGTGTTTTTATTAAGGATTTGATTCTCCTTCTTGTGTTTGCAATGGCTATTAGAGCCTCTTAATCCTTTAGATGTAAATGCCAGACAAGTTAGATTGTGATTGGGTAATGTGTTTTGGGGGATCCAGTTTTTAGGAGTTACCAAAAATAGAAAATTTCTCTAATAAAACATGAGTAATTGAATCATCAACAAAGGCATGCCTATTTCGAGAGGTTGATTTTCTTACGAATGTGCATAGTTTGTATCTTGTGTCTCTAAATAAATTTACTCTCTAAGTCAATCCTGTCATTGAGGAACATGCAGGTTGGGTTGTGTGCGCTCGTCTTCTCGAGCTAGGACTTCCAATTCCTATGAATTTATTCAGGGGTACAAGAAACCTGCAAGGTCAAATCATATAATATGTTCAGAATACTACATTGATCAACTAATCAAAAAATAAGATGAGGTTGTACGTGGTTACTAATAGTCCTGAGCTAACACAAAAAAAATCCATTCCTTAGCAACGACACCAAAAAGAATGTTGGTTCCAAAATTGTTTCAGCAATAGAGAACAATTTAAAGAAACAACCAATAAGGATATAAATCCTACTGCCTTAGGCTAAAATGGTTGGTCTCCCTTTGCCTAAGCGGGTATTCCTTGTAAATAACTCATAAAATGTGTTCTAATGAGAAAAATATATGTTTCTAGGTTATAAATATTGTGAGAAAAAGTGTAAAGTGGTGAAGCTTACAAGTGGAAGAAACTTATGCATTACACATAATCACGTATTACTAATGAAAACCTTAATCATGAAATAAGAAAATAACATCCTACTAATTTAAGAAAATAACATAATAAATTATTCTACATTTGAAAATGAAAGGAGAAACTAAGTTTACTTAGATCCTTTACTGATGGCTTGTCATCATTAAAAGTGTGAAAAGCATAATATCAAGTATGATCACACTCACTCAATTAACCAAAAAACAAGCAGAGAGATATGATCATCTACTCATAATATAAATATCAATAGACAAATGAATCTCTTATGGACCCCAATAATGCAATATTGATTAGCTCAAAATATTACTTATAGTAGATATTAAGACATAAGTATACCACACATAGATAAAACACTACAAAACTAACAAGTCATATATTGATGTAAGATATATCTTGCATAAAATTGTTAAAACAACATAACAACATCAACAATTCAAAATCCTTTAATAACAAGTCATGAAAACATCTCTATTCATTTATCTCTGAAAATATCAATATATGAGAGAAAACGAAAGAATAATGTATGATGATCTAAAATATTGATAAGATCAATTATGTAAATCACAACATAAATCAGAGTATGATCACACTAAAATTTAAAGACAAGTGGTAGATACATTATACTCAAAATTGCATAAACAAGGTAATAACAACATCAAGATATGTTAGTGTAGCCCATACATTCAAACCGTTTTAACAATAAATTTATTTTCATAAAAAACCCAACCTCATACGAGAAATAAGGTCATTATATACCAAATTTGGATAACTTATATAATAATTGTCTTTGTAACTAACAAGTTAAAATAAGTAAAGTAAATAAAATGAACAAAAGTTAACTCTGAGAAACATTCTTTCCCTTGGCAGACTTTTTAGCAACTTTTGTTTTTTTCTTCAGGATGGTAGTAGGTATTAGAGTCTCTAGAGTCATCACATCCTTTTCCTTTGGGTTTGAAAATATAGTTGTTGCTTCAGTGTCTAAGTCTTCATTGTTTTCAACAATGGACTGCAAAGGTGCAATTAGAGTGACGGTCTATAGAGTCGAGGCAGGACTAATAGTTTGTTTGAATCCCTTTTTAAACTTCATGTATCTATCCCAATCAAGAGTCGATACCCATGGCACGTTCTTAATCTTTCACGAAGTGATAACAAGTTTTGATCTAATCCGATACCTGGTAATCGACAATTGTTGTATAATTTTATCCAAGAGTACTAGTATACTAAATTTCTTGAGGAATTGAATCAACGATCTCCTCGCTAGATATGTCTCCTTCCTCGTTATAGGGGAAACTCTAAAGTTTTGTTTCGCCATTTTTATTTCCTCTTGGAACACTTGTTTTGAGATGACCCAACCTATGTTAGTTAGAGTGAAAGGATGCCAAATATTTGTATATAACTCCATTCAACATAAAACTTATCAATAAATTCCAAAGTATTAGAAATATAATCATTTGTTTCTTGAATCAACTTCTTAGCTTCCTTTATTGACATAAGGGCTATAATGCAGTCATCCCTACTAGAAAAATTGAGAACTTGCAACTCTTGATTATTTAGAGTGTTAAAACAATCTATGAATGAATCAACATCCTTTAATATTTCTTCAACCATAGGGATCATTTTCTTAATGTCTATATTAAGATTTAGACTTGTCATTTTTTCACATTGTTACAATATTCACTTATGGCGTTAATTGAGAATTTTTTTCATAAATCATGTCCCATACTTTGTATTAAGCCTCAATGAAATTTTGTATCTTAAATGCAAATTTTGATAGACATTTCTGAGAGGGATGGAATTTCCTTTTCCTTATTTACTGAGATAGTCTTCATCATGGCTTCAATGACTTCAGTTTTATGTTGAATATGATTTTTCCAACCCCTTTCTAATTCTTCTCTTTCCAACTTCTTTTCTTTTAATTCATTTTCTAGTTCATTGACCTTGGCTTCAAACAATTTCAATTTATCAGTATCCACCTTTCCCGAGGAATCTACTTTCAAGGTTGCATCGAGAGTCGTTTTACATTTTTATACTTCTTCTGAGTATCTTCTTTCTTTATCACCTGCTTCCTTAACTAAATTATCACTTTTATCCTTTAATTAATTGCATTGATTTTATTTCATATTTAATGACTTTTCCATTTATTTCAACATTTTGTCATATTCTTCTTTATGTTGGAAAGTTTCTACTAGGTTGGTTAGATTATATTCTAGATTCTTCATGCTCAACCTCAAAATCTTAATTTATTTATCTTCATATTTCAAGAGTTTATTGGTTATTGAACCATCGTTTGGCATGCTTGATTGTTTGATTATTTTGTCTTCAAGCTCCTTTATCTAATTAACTCTAGTCCTATCTGCAACCCTAGCATGGTTGAGCTGTGCTTGGACCCTCGCAATAAGAGTTTGATATTTTTTATTGTTATTTTTAGAGTCCAATAATCACTTAGCTACTACCTCGCATGTTTGCATGTGTCAATCGACTATATCAATATCATTGATTTTAGACAAGTTGATATTGATATAAGTGGCTCTTGAGCTAAGTAATTGTGCATTTTCATTTGTTCCTAGTTGTAGGATAGTTAAATTAAACATATTGGTATCAAAGTCAATCTTTGATAAGAACCTCAACTTTGAATAGGAAGTCATTTCCTTCATTACAACATTATTTGTGGCTTCAGTTTCTCCGTAGATAACATTAATTCCTTGCTCCCATCCTTTATAAGTTTTTTAGTGATTGTATTGTTACCAACTGATATAGCATGCTTCCCATAGTCCTTTGGTTTGGTTTGTTCCAACGTATCCTCCAACTGCTTTAATAATTTGTCATTGGCCTTTAGGAACATGATTGCTTCTTTATCATCATCATTACTATCCTTTACAATATTCTTTGAGAATTGTAGGTCATCTAGGTTGATTTCCCCCGCCTTCCTCTTCGAAGGATTACCCTGAGATTGATCACTTACAATACTTGTTTCTGGTTGAACTATTTGTCCTTCCTCGTGAACGGTTGAAAGAGAAATATGTTTCACAATATCCCCTTTGAAAGAAACTAGTTCAACCATGGCCACTTGAGATACCTGCATTTCAATTAAACTCATATAATTCTAAGGAGGACAATTAGTGTTAGCTATCTTTTAAAGCTCGGGTTTTGGATCATGAACATATGCTGGTAGACCCATTGACTTTCTTACATTTGATATAATTTGTAAAGGATCAAAACACCAAGATATATCTTTATCAAGACCCAAAGCTAAAAATTCTTTTTCTATGATTTCCAAAGAAGTTTTATGTTTGTTTAATATTTGACCTATAGCAAAAGGTGTCACAACCACAATTTTTTTATTCTTTGAAATAAAATGAGACTCATTTAGATGTATTCGTTGACTAAAAAGTTCTAAATCAAATAGCTAAGGAGGGATAAATTTAGGTAGACAATTTTTCTCTCCTTCAAAGCCATAGGTTATGATAACAAAATAATCAGGTAAAAGAAACCATTGTCATATACTATTTTCGTTTATTAAATATAAAATTCTCCTAGTTTCTTATGATATCCTATCAAGAGCCCTTTGCAACATTCTGACTTGCAAGTAAAGGAGAAACGATCTATAATTTTTGTATAGCTTTTAGGAATTATTCTTGGGTACAATATTTGTGACCAAAGTTCTATCTCCTTTTCTTTTCCTGCCTCATATAGGTTTTCTTCTATTAATTTTGTGTACATGAAATACTCAAAATAATTAAACAAGACTAAGTGCACCAATAGGTACAATATCTAAAAATATGAAAAATTTGAGATGCGTTCAAGTCCACATAAATGTTCCTAACCAATTATCCTAGATAATTTATAGTAATATCATTAGGTTCCTTTAGTATCGCTCTCACGAAGACAAGCATCGACTCATCCATCTTAGAATCATCTTAATATCCTTGAATAACAGCTAGGAGGGAAAGCAATGTTTAATATAAGGGTCAAAGAGAACTGATCAAAATATGCAAGGCAACTCTAGAGATGTCACATGGGTTTTTAAGTAGACTATGTAAGAATTTTAATTTTTCCTTATCAACCCATATAAGGAATAACTCATTCAACTCTTTCTCCAAGAAAACCTTACCAAAAATAGGTAAATTCAACATTTTAGCTAAGGATTCTTAGGAAAATTCAAGATAAACTTGACCATTCACAGGACATATGATGTTGCTTTTATCATGGTTTAAGTTTTTGATAAGAAACATAATAGAATCTGGATCAAAATGTATAGATGAAAAATTATATTGCAAGAGTCTTGTTTTTATCAAACATCCATTTGTGGTATGCTTACTACCAGTCTCTAAAACCTTACTTAATGTATAAATATCAATGTTAACAACTTGGGTATCTCAAATATGAGTTAAGGGGTAGAGAAGAACATCACTTGCATAATTTTGAGTCACCTTCTCCCTAAGAGCTCGAGGCAATGAGCTAACAACAATGTCATAGTGCAGGAGGTACCTACCAAATTTCCAACACTAGTTAAACTTTGCGACACAAGGTACGATTGTCTCAAGAACAACTAGAACTAGAGCTCAATGGAGGTAAAAATGACAATTATGACATTCTCTATGTTTAAAAACCCAATTAAACCATGCATGCAATGTTTTACTCCTCATTAATTTAGGTTTAAATTTGATGTGACTATGTGACTAATTTGAGGTGAATCATATGAAGTATCAGGTGGAAGGGTGATCATTAAGTGCTAGTTGCGGCCCAAAAGGATTATAAACCATTAATCCACTGATTTATTGATCGATAGATTATTTCAGGTGGTTAAAGGGACATTAATGTCGGCCTTATTTGGGACCCGAATTAATATCTGTGATTGGATTTGAGCATTGACAACTGTGTGATTGTTTTCGGTTGCGAAGGAAGGTTTAACATTCGCGTTCGTTGGGACCGAAATTAATATATGCCATTAGATTCAAGTGCTGACGATTGTGTGATAATTTTGGGTTGTCAAGGAAGGTTTAACATTTGTGCTCATTGGGACCCGAATAATCCATAGCTGTCAGCTTTTATTTAACTCGACCGTTGGATGGTTTCGGGCAGAGAAGGAGGTGTTGATGAAAGGTTTCCCCCGACATCCAAAAAACATAAGATCACCATTTAACGCAACTTAATAACGTGAGTTAAGCAGAGAACAAAGGATTATACATATGGCTATTTCAACTTAAAGTAGTAATTCTATGTAATTTGTTGTTTAAATTTTTATTTAACAATTAGATCGAAGACACTATGATTTCATATTATAAGCTAGACTCCACTCAATTGCTTAAATCTATTTCGAAGGGAATGTGTATTTAAAAATTATGTTTCGAAATAACTATAAGTAAACCATTAATGTAGCTACAACAAGGTCTACGTGTCAATATGTGTAGAAGGCATCCACAGTCTTCATCTTAGAAAATTCACTTTAATTAAAGGAATTATTAAAGTGAAATGTTTTTTCTTTCTTCTAAAAATGAGTTTAATACCTAAGGAAATATAAAGTTGTACATTAGTGAATTAGATGAATCTAAATCGTTGATAAGGAAATAATATCAACCATCAATCTCATTGAGATGTTACGATTATGGAGACTTAGTGAACAATGGTTAATTGATTCAGTCAATAACTCAAGATTATAAAAGCAAGGCTAGGTGAAGGAAAAAAAACACATTTAGTGATTGAGAGAAAAAGAACAGTGACTCAAGGAGAATGCAACAAGGATGATAAAGGACCTTCATCTAGTAATCAATTCAAGGAAGAAAATAAGTAGAAAATTACAATAAATAGATCAACCCACGTTGCAAATCGTATATGGAAACTATGTTGTAGGGGAGGGCCAGACACATGGGTTGTACAATGGTTACAGTTTCCTCACATGAGTTGGCTATATGGTAGATTGTACACATAGTTGTATAGCAGGTAAAATAGGTCACACGAGTTTGTACAACAAGCCAATAGGTTGGGGGTCCACTTCTAGAAATTTTGAAGGGTCGTATCGGTGCCTAGTAAATTCTCAGATTTTTGTAGTATCTTGTATTTGTTTTCAATGGGCCATTTTCCTAGCAAGGGAGCCCTTGTAAGCTTTTATAATATTTTAATGAGAATATGATTTGAAGGGTAGAAATATTTTTGTTATATTGTAGAAATTAGTTTCATTTTCTTCCGCTATAATTTCTATTTACCAATGAAAATTTGAGAATGTGCATTTTATTCTATGAGTTGTATTAAATGTAATTTTCATCAAGAAAATTACGAGGAAATAATTTGTTGCATTATGGGGTTAGAAAATTTAACAATGATGACTTGATCTAGTAGCAACATACCCATAACTTGATTGTTGTCTATAATATTAATGCAACATACAAGACTAATGTGCCAAGTTGGAAGATTGCAATATATATAACATATTATATGACGATTGATATTACAAGGGGAACTGATGACATGTATAAATATGGCGCATGGGCCATTATAGCGAACAATATTGCCTCTTTGACTACATCGACTACACATAATGTGTTATCACTCCAATAATTTCCTAGGGTTGTTAGGATTTTTGTTCAAGAAATATTAGAGGTAACCACAAACCTACTTTTGAGATCAGGATCTAGCCTTCCTAATGCTTAGAGAGGGATCTCTCTTTATGATTTAACTTTGTTTTTTTTAGTTTATTTTAGGCTAGTTATGTAAGATTGATTGGGTTTTGGTTTTGGTTTGGCTTGGTGGTGGAATTATTGATTCAGATGGATAGATGATTGTCTATTTAGCATTGGGCTATGGAGTCAAAGTGTCAAGAAAATAGGACTGAATCAAGATCTAAAGGAAGTGTTCACAGGGCAAGGTAGCTGAGTAAATTAAGATCTTTTAGGTTGGATGGTGAAGTGATTTCAATCGGGATTAAGGAGAAATTAATAATTCCTTGATCCGGATAATGAGGGAATAGAAAGAGGTCAATCGAAATTAAGGAGCAATGAAGAATTCCCTAATCTAGATATCAGAAGAAAACATCAAAATGACTAACAGCTCAGAATAGAGTGTACTTAAACAATTTCTGCAATAATATTCATGTTATACATTTAAATTGCAAAACATTCAAGTATGTGAAATACTTAATAAAATAACAATTTAACAATAGAAATATACTTCACTGAAGTGGCCCAACACATGAATCCTGTAATGCAATGCCTTTATTCCTTAGTCCAGTCTGCTGACTTGAAAATGTTACAATAAACCCTCAGGTTTCAAATCAATATAACTATAGAAACGTTCAGAAATCCACACTCAATACTTCAAATTATGAAGTATTTATACAAAAACTATTAAAAAATATCCTAAATTGACTTAGGAATTATTCAAGGAATACAAAATATCTACTTGCAAAAATATAGTGACAACTATCTAACTAATGCAAGTTGTCCCTGCTTTTATTGATTTTGTTGTTTGTTGTTTTGATCTTTTGTTTCTTTCTCTCTTTTGTTGTTGCTCAATGTTGGTTGTCTTCTTTGTGTTGAGTATATTTTACGCTTAGCCTTGTCTTTAAACTCTGCTTTTTTCTTTAAACTCTGTCTTTCATCTTATACTCTTTAAACTTTAACTGACCTGTTACTCTTTACTGTTTTACCTTGACTGCTTTTACTTGCATGCTCTGTTTTCACTTTCACAGTAAATCATTCAACTTCTCCCAAGCTTCTTCATCGGGTGATTTAATTTTTACCATTCTTCTGAAAATTTCATCAACCCAATTTAAATTGCAAATGCAGGCTTGTTGATAAAGAGATGTTTTACCTCATGCTGGAGGTAAAAGACGTTTTCAAAACTTTGATAGAGAACTTTTCCTATTGGTTTTCCTCTCATGGAGGAATTGTTGGCCTGTTCTTTGGCTGCTTCTCTCACTTTCTTGTCATAGTCTTCATGTTTCATCAATCTATCATTGATAACCAAAGGATTAGGCAGACCCTTCTGCCTCAATACATCAAATTTCACCATGAATCTGGTTATGACTAACTCCATGTTTTGATAGTTGCCTTCAAGTTGTGTCATCAATTTCCTTTTGGAAATTACCTTTCTTACTTCCAAGATTGTTTCAGTTCTGTCACTAATGCCAATTTCCTCTGATTCTTGTTTGTTCTTAGAATTAAGAAACTTAATGATTTCAGTAGCCTCTTCTGCCTTTTTTCCCAAGTTCCTCTTTGACTTTTTGAATAGCTTCAGTTGCTACCTTGATGAAATCCTTCTGCTCAAAGATAACTTGGATGGATGGTCAAATATAATTAACAGAGTTAATGATATTGGCCCACAGCTGCTACTTTTCTTGGGCAAGTGGTTCTTTTAGTGTCAATTCTTTCTCTAATTTTTGCACTCTGTCAGTCAATCTGTTTGACTTCTGTGTTTCATTCTTATGCATGATTTGTATCAAATTATTTTCATCCTCTATAATTTTTATTTGTTCTTTTAAGTCTATTTATTTCCTTTGTTTATATGGACATATCCTGCATAGCTTTTATAATTTTACCTGCTTCATCACTAGGATGAGTTGATGTTGTTGCTGATGTAGATGGAACTGTTGTAACTACTGGAAGGGTTGTTGCCACTGGAGCTGCTGAAGTAGAAGGAACTGTTGTAGTAATTGTAGGAATAGCAGTGACAGGGGTTGCTTCCATGTTGGCCTTTTTCTCCTGCACCAATTTTTCCATCTCATTCTCCATCTCTTTCAATTGAGTTGTCAACTGAATGATGAGATTCATCGTTTCATATTTTAGTCCTTCATTCTCCAAAACTTCCTTAGCCTGTGGATGTTCAGTAGGATAAAATTTCAGTTGTTTTTTTTCAATGCATCAATGTCTGCATTCTTTTTCTTGATGAGCTCTTTTGCAACTTTGATGTTATGGGGATCATATCCTACCTCTATTACCAGTTCTTCCAATGATTTTATTTTGTTGTCCTTGGCTTGTGAGGAAGCCTTCTCTAGTTTTAATTATCCTCTGATGTTTTCTAGAGTATTTTGCATTTTTTGGACACTCATGGCTTTGTTTGTCATTGTAGAGTATATCATTTCTCCAGCTTGCTTATGACATTCTATTTGGTTTATAGGATGTAGATCTTTGGCTTGAACTTCATATGCAATTTTATTATAGTCAGCTGATGACTTTGGATTCTTCACTGTTGTTTGCAAGAAGGTCATCTGCATCTTCCTAGTCTTATAGTCAAAGGCTGAAAGCAACCTACTCTGGTCACTAGGTGTTTGCTTCCAATATTGTGCATAAGTGACTGATTTCAATGTCTCATTCCTGAGCTTTATTTCCTTGTACTTCTCCATGATATCTTGTTCTTTATCTGTTGATTTACTTGATGAAGACACCTCAACATTGTGTTTCTTCTTAATGATTTGAGTGTTATAGGTTGAAGGTTGGTGAGTTTCTTCTGAAATTGCAGGTGGTGCATCGTCTTTAACCACTATGTCTATATCAAGGATTTCAATTATCTCAACTTGCTCGTGTACAGGATTTAGATTGAGCTTCTTCTTGTACATCAGTTTAAATTTAGTCTATGTATTGGTTTGAGCTGAATATGGTCCTTCTTCTCTTGGCCTTTTGGAATTCCTACCTTGTAGGGCCGGAGTCTGCATAATATAACTAGTTTCAACTGGTTTCTCAAGCTCTTTCAAAGTATTATCCAACCACTCTGACTAGTTGGAGTACTTATCAATGTCTTCTTTAGACACATGAACAAAAGGAGTTAGCTTAAACTTGATTCTTAACTTGTTGATAACTCCTAGAGGATCATATTGCCGCTTGAAACTTTCATTGAACTTAAATTCCTATAAACATTTTTATGCCTGTTGACCAGCAGTCCTGTTATTGCAAATGAAAGGACCAATCTGGTTTTTTATCTTAAACTATGTCTTATTCTTTGCTGACAGAAAGTTCACTTCATCAGAGTTTAGCATATGCCTGATATATTCAAGTGAAAATAACCTCATTGGGAGGTATTTGGGCAGCTTATATGGAGTGAGTTGACATCCATATACTCTAATCTCAGTGTGATTATGGTACAAGTACCAGTCTCGTGTCCTACTGTGTTCAGACAACTGTAAGACCTTTTTTATCTCATCACTAACTCTTGGTTGACTACTACTGCTTAGCATATTGAAAATAGGATGAATAAGTGAATCAATGAAGTTGTTGTAGGTAAACTCTGTGGAATCTTTCCTGATTAAGGAAGTCCAGAAAACAACTAATTGGGGATTTCCATCAGTGTCCAGTTTTTGGAGGTTTACTGTGAACCTTTCATATTGAAAGTATAAGAACATATGAAACAAAAAAGATGAATATTTGAAGACTCCTTCCTCAGGTTATTTAACCAGTTTCTCATGAATAGCATCTGATAAGTACTGAGCAAACTTAAATGTGGAAGCAGGAGGCTGTCCTGGGTAGAATATAGACAAGAAACCTAAGATTGAAGCATCTACATACTCATCTGTAAAATAACCTAGAATGCAAAACAGCATTGTGATAATCTGTCTTGTTCTTTCTGAGAAAATTGAAGCTAAATAGGGAGGGTTGCTCTTTGGGGTTTCAATTGATGAAGGCATAAAAGTTTAGAAGATCTAAAACCTCTTTGGAAAGTCAAGTTTCAAATACAATTCAGTAAGGATTTCAATTGAGAGAGGGGCTTCATCAGGCTTGGGTTGAATTTAAAGCATTTGGTTTATAGATTCTGCAGTAATGGTGAACAAGATATCTTTGTTGTGGGTTACTAGGGCTCTTTCATTGGGAAAGTAATTAGCTTGACAGAGCCTAATGATCTATAGGAATTGGAAAGTCTGTGGGAAAATATACTTGGGAAAATTGGATTCCCAAAGTCAAATATCATCAGCATGGTCAATGGCTTTATCATGGCTCCAACAGTGGAGCTCAAGGAGATTGAAATAAGTGAGAGGGTCACTGATTTCGAAATATTTGTCTACAAGTGGGGTGTTTTCAACATCAACAACAAGAGGTAGTAGGGGATTTATAGTCACAATGCTTGGGGAAGCCATTTAAACTTGTTTAATTTTATCAATTAGTTACTTTCTGACTTAAGAAATAGGCTAAGGCCGTTATGAATTCTGTGAAAATATGATTACAGTCTACAGAAAGTGTTTTGGGGGTAATAGTGGCTTTTCTATGGTATGCAAACCCTTTAAACTGGTTCAATTAAATTAACTTAACACTTTCTCGCTCAAATACACGTCTTGGCACCTAGGAATACCTGGAAGGGGTAATTTCGAGAAGTTCTTGGAGGCAGTGGAGGCTTTGTTGTTCTTTATACTACTTTAAATCGGTTATGCATCGGCTGTAGTATAAAAAGGGCTTGAATTCTGTTGTGAAATGGCTTAAAAATAGGCCGGCAACATTGTTTTAGCTCGAACACAGGTCGGCAGGGGCTTCCTTGGTGCAAATCTGAACGGAATGGTGAAAAATGTTTGAAAGGGTCGTCTTTATATTTTTAACCAACAGTGGTTAAACATTTGGGCACGGGTTGAAATTCAAATGGCAGGGTGGTATTATTCGTACAGGCAGAAAATAGCCCGGTGATTTTCGCATGATGAAAAGTTGGTATATGGCTTAGGAATGGAGGATGCGATGAGCCATGGAGCTGCCACGTAGCAGGGGGGAAAGGTTTCGAAACTGCTTATTTTGCAAGCTCGCA
The DNA here is from genome assembly GCA_034641835.2 of Pinus albicaulis. Lineage (NCBI taxonomy): Eukaryota > Viridiplantae > Streptophyta > Pinopsida > Pinales > Pinaceae > Pinus > Pinus albicaulis. The sequence goes on from CM076581.1 coordinate 374,730,724, forward strand.
ATGGTGTTAATGGTCGGGCAGTTGGGGGTGCGAAAGTTGTTATTGGTCGCCAGATCTGATTAATGTAGATCTGACGGATGGGTGAATAGTAAGGATCTGTTGGGGATTTGATAGGAGGTGGAGCCCAGGTTAATGTTTATGCGGGATTATTTATGCAAAGGGATATGTAAAGTGTTGGGTTAACACAGCATGTTATATATGTGGGTTGGGACTTTATAATAGTGGGGTTTGATATATAATCAATGGGTTTAGACGAAAGTGGGACCCGGGATTATTTATAATGGGAAGCGGGTTAATAAAACAAAACTATATATTAAATTATCATAAGGGGTTAGGGGAAATATATGTGCGGGAGCCAATATAATAAAATTAAACACAGAATTAATATAAAATGGGAGGTTAATGAATATAATGCGAGATGTATAAAATAAACTAAGAACTTACTGTTAAAACTGATATCGGGGAGGGATTTTTCATAGTGGGACCCGATATATTTAAATAAAAACTTTGGATAAGTGGGTATTGGGGTGCTTTTAATGAAAATAGAAGTTAGTGAATGATTTTACTTTTTTCAAAGGAAAATGTATTTTTAACTGGGGAAAGGGATAAAATAAAAGGGAAAGGTTGAAATTAAGGGAAAGGGATATTTTTACAAGGGAAAATGAGTTTTAGAAGGGAGTTAGTAATATGAAATGACCAATTTGATGCTCTCCATGCCTTGTGAAAACTTTTTTTGCCTACCCATCATTTACCCTAACATTTTTTCTTCATTTCATTGGGTGCATTTGAGCTTGCTGACACTTTATTTTTCTTTTATAATAATCAAACTATCTAATTCTAACCTTATGACTTCCAATGGCTCAGATTAAACTGATGAGCTAATTTTATTCTCTACCTAACTATTGCTCTGCCAAGGTTAAACAGTTTGGCTAGATCTTTATTCTCTAACTATTAGCATGAAATTTAAAGCATGAATGATCAGGATTAAGATGTTTGACCATCATGGATTGTGGAAATTTTGACAAGCTACACACAATCTTATTTTACAAAGTAAAGTAAAAGTAGTGGCATTTAAATTTGCATCACTTTTCAGGATCTATTTTTTATCTCTTTTTGGTGGGGTTCATTCTTTATATTATTTTTTGATCTTTTTCTTTTAGTCCTTTGATTTTTCTTTTAGGACTTCACCTTCTTTACATTTTTTATTTCTAATATGGGAAAACATTTTGCAGAAAGCAAAAGTATGTACAATATTACAAGACTAAAACATAGTCAATTCAAAATCATGAATCATATTATTATAGGACCCTAACATAATGTTTATACCTTTTGCACATTAATGTTTATAATAATGACATTTAATTATATGCTAATGTTTTATAAGGTAAATACTTTATGTATATTACAAGGATATTTCAAGCATGAAATAAAAGTAATTTCATCTAGAGAACTGCCATAATTCCATTACGACAAAGCAAGGAGAAATAACATATCATTGTTTAACCAAGTGGCAAACGGATTTTCTTTGATGGACACCTTATATCCTTGTCGTTTAGACCACGAGAATCTATTCCAAGCAAAGATCCAGATAAAGAAGAACCTTGTGATTTTAGTGTTTGATATTACTAGAGAGTTATATCTCATATCAGGCACTATAATGAAGAATCGTAATCTACATACAATAACATATCTTGAACCTTACTTATCGGGTTGCCAGAGCAGGGATTTAGACTTTTGTGTCTAACATAAATCCAAGATAATTTTTTCCATCTCAATAGAGTACATTGATGAAGTGGAGTTAATGTTGTTCAATTGGACGTGTCGGTGTGGCTTAGGAATTCATTTATTTGGGATCATGGTGCAATCTATTGAAGGTGCTTAAATTAGTTTAGCCTTCTTAAATACGACCAATCTTATTCAATGCTAACATAGAAGCATCCAACACCATTAGTGCCCATGACCTTAGAATATTTCACTTTGCTAATCCTACTACTAAATAAGAGGAGAGACCCGCTCTCCTATAAGGCGTACCAGGACCTTAATGCATAGTAACAAATAGATTTATCACAAGGGGATAGTTAGAATAATATAATTAATTGTATGGGCTAGTGCAGTGATATTTTGGGCTATTGTAGAAATCATACAAAATTATTTATAGTTGTTGTTCCTAGTGAGATACAGTATAGGACTTAATTGTTGGAAAATGAGGATATCAAGAGGAAAATTCAAGAATTATAAAATAAGGGCCACAATCGAACCAATTTATCACCTTGGGATTTGTAATTATTCTCATTCCAAAGAGGAATATGTTGATGGAAAAATGGTAATCCTTGCAGTAATTTATAAAACACTCTTGAGATGACATTCAAGAGGAAGCGAAACAATGTCTTTTTATTCATAGCTCCTAGGCCATTTCAAGTCTTATGATTTCCTCACGAAGAGTGATTTGGTCACTGAAGTTAGAAGAAGGACGAACAACTAAATTTTGTATAATGAAATTCCCTTTATTACTACTTTTCATTTGTTTATTTATTTTTTGTTATGCACTTATCAATAATATCTTGCTCATCCCTTAATTTTTTCACATGTTTCCATCATAATGCTTCATGTTTAATATTATTTAAATTTGTATTGAATTGTTGGGCAATTGATACATTTAAAGTCCCATCATATGGCACCCACTCAACTTTCATTATTTTAACAATGTCTTCTTCCTCAATCCAATTAAGATTAAACTGAAAAGAGTTTGGAGGTTTCCTCCCTATTAATGCCATTTCAAGAAAGAAAAGAAAATTATTTAACTCTCCCCTTGATCCAACCTGTTAGTGTCAGAATATGCATTCTGCCACCAGTGATCAAAATCACTCATTTCATTATCATTTTAGGTGTCTCACTCATAAATTTTTATATCATTCCATTAGGTCATGCTAAAAATTGTTTCACTAATGGTATCCCTACTCAATAAAACTTAACTCTCCCTCAGAAAATCAAATTTGTTGATGCACCTTCATGTCTAATTGAGCATAATAACACCTATGAAAAGTTCATTTAACCATGTCTTGTCTCAGTTAAATTCAACCATGGAAGTCAGGTCATTCAAGGTCCCATTAGGTCATTAGGTTTCATTGTTCAAGGTCCAAAAATGCACCATTTCCTTTGCATAAAGTCAACAAAGTATGAGGATGATCTCAATAATGTCTCTTTACCATAAAGATGACCTCCAAGTTGGTTTCCAAAGTTGTAATTTGATTTCAACTATGAGTTTCATTGTAAGATGTAATTTTTATTTATTCATGTAATTTTATGTCAATTCAAATGAAATAAGTATTTAGTCTCCCAGAGGCTGCCAACTCAGAGTTCCACATGCCAACACATAAAATGTCAAAGTGAAATAAATTTAAATGTAATGAAATGTAAACACATAATACATTAGGTAAGTCAATCAGTTGAAATGTAATGAATCATTTCATTAGAGATAGGAATCAGTCACTTTTCTCATCCTACACTCTTCCTATCAATTCAGCTTTTTATGTAATATCTCCCTCATCTCATGAATTTGACCCCTATGGATGAGTGGAGGTGGTTTTGAGGTCTATTTAGCTTAGTTCTTAATAGGATTCAATAGTTGGAAGTTCAAATTAGTTTCAATGTCAGTGTATTGATCAAGAACTAGTTTGGCCTGGATATTAATGAAAAATTGCAGCTATTTCCTTGGGATTCATGTCGTATGAATGTTTGGCATAGTTTTTTCTCTGTGATCATTTGTAAGAATGTTTTGTAAGTTCATAAACCTTTTCATGTCTATTATATGTTAAATTTCAAGTTCAAAGGCAGAATACATGTTTTTCATGCTCTGTTTTGGGAAATTTTTCATAATATGTCCATTTTCTTCAGTTTAGGAAGAACTCATCCCCTATTATCTTCTTAGCTCCTCATCAATCTTAAACCATCTCACCAATTCACTTTCAATTTTTGAGCCTTCTACCTACCTTGCCCCATCGAATGGACTGAAATTCCATCTCATTGGCCCTAATCTAGTCCCCTTGACCTAATCCTCATTCATTGAGCCCAAACCAAAAATAAAAACAACCCCTTATACTCATTATCTAGACTAAAAACCCTAATTTCTCCAGCCCTCCTGGCTATGAACCTTTTTGGAGAGAGCCCTTTGCGGCTTGATAGGGCTAACTATCAAGTCAAAAGCTTGGTTTGTGGTTACCTCTGTTGGGATTCCTTCTTCAACCTGGGGAATCTGGTGGAGCGATAACATACTGGCGATGTTTTCGGGGAACGAAAGGACAAATATTCCCTGGGAAAGAACGACAAATATAATTTATAATTGTTGATGGTGAATAGCAATTGGACACATATGAAGGCTAAACCATTCACCTGGCGACTCCAACTTGATGTAAAGACTCCACTGTAGGATCTACCTTGCCAACAGGAAAATGGAAGAATCTCACACAAAGGTCAGGTATTCAAAGTGGAATTGTATTCAATATGTAATAGGCTTCCTTGAAAATTACTTCTTTTCTTTTCCTAAAACTATCCTGAAAGTTTTCTAGAGTTTGTTGTATGAAAAAGATTATCAAATTTTTTATTTTGCCTATTTGAAGAGTGTAAATACCGAGTTTCCCTTTGATTTTGATCAAGATCAAGACCTCTTACCTGAAAATTGTGCATATCCTTTTCAAGCTGATGAACCTCAAGATATCAAGACTAATCCTATAGCTTTTGTACATACTCCTACACCTTGTAAAATTCAAGATAGATATAAACGACTCATATTACCTCCTGTACTCCATGCTTTCCCTAAAAATTATTACAAATATCTTCCCAGTTTTAATGGAGAATATGGAAACATCACTGCTGAGAAACACATTCAGAGTTTTGAAATTTTTCTCAGCCTTTTTGAGGTTGATGAAGATGATGTTAGTATCGGGATCTTCGCTCTATCTTTGCAAGGCGAATCGAAGGAATGGTTCAAAAACTTTCCAATTGCAAGTATTTTTTATTTCCATCAGTTTATGAAAGTCTTTCTTGATAAATGGGTGATCAAGAGGAATCATTTTCTGATTTTAAAAGAATATGATAATTTGAAAAGGAAACCAGGAGAAACAGTGCAAAACTTTTCAGCTATATTCAATCAAGTATACCATTCGATCCCTACTGATATAAAAACACCTCTTGGTTCAGCCCTCTTACACTACTTGGATGCCTTTGATCTGGAAATGGAATTTTGAATGAGAGAAGTGGACATTAATACACTTGAAAAAATGCAGGACAGTGCAATAGTCGTAGAAGCTAATTTGTCGATCAAGAGGTAAAATTTGAAAGTAGAAGAAAGGGAAAACATAGAGAAAGAATGCTTGACATCTTCAGAAGTGAATCTCGACATTTTAGTTAGTACAATAGAGGAAATGATGCAAAAGATCACCATGAGAGATCAAATTGTTGTTCAAGAGGACGATGTCGCATTGATTGAAGAAAAATGAGTTGTTGATCTGAAACATTTTCCTTCCTATCTTAGTTATCATAGATATGATAATGATTTTATGTATGCATTAAGAGAAAATAAAGAAATCGGTTTTATAGATTAGCTTGCAGAGGAGAGATCTGTATATCCGATATGCATGCTTGATGTCATTATTCATTTTGATGATTTACCGAAGTATGATCAGTATGACGAAAGTTATGTTCTCCAAACAGAAGCTAATCTTGCAGAGGAATCAACAATTATTTTATGGGAGAAGAAAGTTCAGTTTCAGCAGCTCAAACACAGTGATCAGCCGATGCATATCAGCTATGGCAGTGATGAGGAAAGTGTAGAAAATTTGGAAGTAAGTGAAGAATATTTGCTTCTTTGTTTTACTTCATTTCAGTTCATCAGAGATAAATTTCATGCAATCAGAAATTAGCAGTCATTAATATTTGATCTAGACAATCAAGAGGATAATGTTTCTCGATCAAAGCTCCTTACCCTTGTGTTTCTCCTCATTTGTAAAAATAAGATAAAACTATGAGCAGGCAGATAAGCGAATGGTCAATGCTATAAATGATAAACATTATCCTGAACTAGTTGAGGAAATCATTTGTGACATAGAACCCTCCTTAGATCCAGATTTGCAGCCCTTGAATGTCATTGAATGTCAGGTTACAGATGAAGGCTTGGAAATTGAAACATATGATCAAACGATGCAAGATGATTATGTACCATTATCTTTTGAAGCATTTCAATTTTTAAAGGAAACTTTTCATAATGTCTCTAAAGCAAAATATGAGCAACTTGTAGAAAGTCATGTAGTCTCATTAGAACCAATGGAAAATAGGTTGCAGCAGTCTTTTCAAGTTTTTCATGACCCAATAGCTGACGTGTTGGATGATATCTACAGTAAAAGTCCTCCATTAGCTAACTGTGAGCCTGAAAAGATTGCTGATATAAACTTCATCCCACAGCCGGTTTCATTGTCTTATTTATCATAAGTCTCATTACAAAGCTCATCCGAACATTTGCAGCCATATCAAGAAAGTAAGGGTAAAGATGAAAGTTCATATTCCAGGTACGAAGACTACCTAGAGCATAGAAGTAATGTATTAAATGGGTTGGAAATTAATATGTATTCCTATGAAGATCCTTTTGCAACATTCTTGAGGTTAGCCGGTGGGCTCATGCTTTTCAATTTCATTAAGCTTCAATCTGATTTAAAGTTTTCATGGGAGTTTCCTTTCAATTGTTCTCTATTCTTGCTCATAAGCAAGCACTTGCGGAGAATTCAACTAGCAGCCAGAATTCTTACATGGTTGCATTGGTTGTTCCATTTCACTTGATCAGGTGATGAACGGATCAGTTAGAGTAGGTTTTTTTGAATAAGGTCAATTTTGAGTATCTTTTTCAGTTTGTCAGTTATGTTTTTGTTTGATTCAGTTCAATTTATTGAGTCAAGTTTTCAGTGTTCAGTTAGTTTGATCTGCAAAATCCAGAGATATGTGGTTCTTGACACCTCTTTCAGAGCTGCCATCCCCAATAAGGCCAATGTTAGTGTCAGAATATGCATTCTGCCACCAGTGATCAAAATCACTCATTTCATTATCATTTTAGGTGTCTCACTCTGAAATTTTTATATCATTCCATTAGATCATGCTAAAAAATTGTTTCACTAATGGTAGCCCGACTCAATAAAACTTCACTCTCCCTCACAAAATCACATTTGCTGACTCACCTTCATGTCTTCTTGAGCATAATAACACCTATGAAAATCTCATTTCACCATGTCTTGTTTCAGTTAAAGTCAACCATGGAATTTATATCATTCAAGGTCCCATTCGGTCATTAGGTTTCATTGTTCAAGGTCAAAAAATGCACAATTTCATTTGCATAAAGTCAGAAAAGTATGAGAATGATCCCAATAATGTCTTTTTACCATGTAAAGATGACCTCCAAGACGGTTTCCAAAGTTTTAATTTGATTTCAAGTGTGAGTTTCATTCCAAGATGTAATTTTTATTTATTCATGTAATTTTATGTCAATTCAAATGTAATAAGTATTTAGTCTCCCTGTTATCACCAAAATTGTACCTGATTGGCTGCTGATCAGACAACTCAGTGTAACTATTTCAAACCAGCTTTTGACTGAAGTTTAGCCTCTTCAGTCTGAGAGGGCTCTCTCACGGATAATTTATGATATTGGTTGGGATATGTTATGGCTGACTGCTACTATTGTAAATAGGTTTTGATCAGTAATAGAGAGTGGCTATTGGTTTCATCATTCACCTGAGATTCATTTGATACTTTCATGAACAATGTCCTATGTATCTTATTACTTTTTGTCAATATGTTAATGTTTTATTACTCAGAATTCTTTCTTTGCATGCTCTGACATCCTTTCAAGCACTAAACTATTGGATATCTTTCTCAATGTCATGCTTTCGATATCTTAATGTTCATTGCTCATAATTCATGTTTCTCATGCTCTGAATTCCTTTGAACATTTATATATTGAGTAAACCATGTTTGTGTGTAAGGCTTTCTACCATTGGGATATGGAGTCAATGACAGGGATCTCAATGACAAATGCTCTCCTTGTGGAAGTTGAGGCATGTAGATACTTAAATGAAAGTAGAATACACACATACAGAGTTTACTCAATATATAAATGTTCAAAGAAGTCAGAGCATGAGAAACATGAATTCTGAGAAATGAACATTAAGATACTAAAAGCAGGAAATTAAGAAAGATATCCAATAGTTTAGTGCTTGAAAGGAAGTTAGAGTATGCAAAGCAAGAATTCTGAGTAATCAAACATTAACATATTGACAGAAAGTAATAATATACATATTAGGATAGTGTTCATGAAAGTATCAAATTAATCTTAGGTGAAGGAAGAAACCAATAGCCACCTTCTATTAATGATCAAAAACTGTTTACAATAGTAACAGTCAGCCATAACATATCCCAACCTACAAACATACAAAACCAAGACACAATTCATAGATTTATCCATCTATCTTTATCATTAACCTATATCATAAATTACTTGTGAGAGATCCCTCTAAGACCGAAGAGGCTAGGCTTTAGCTAGAAGTGGTTTGAGACAGTTACTCCAAGTTGACCATTGAATGCAGCCCGAGAGGACTCAATTTGGTGATAACACTCCCAAAGTTAGCCAAAAACAAAAAAAACACATTAAATCCAATTCAAAGTTAGCCATATGCTTTCAATTTTTTCATCAAATATCCTTTATCCTTTTAAGAGAGCCCTCTCAGACTGGAAAGGATAATTTCCAGTTACAAGTGGTTTGAAATAATTACTCCAAGTTGACCATTAAAGCAGCCCAACAGGACTCAATTTGGTGATCACTCCTAAAGGCTACCAACTCACAGTTCCACATGCCAACACCTAACATTTCAAAGTGAAAGAGCTTTTAGTTCATCAATTGATCAAATGTAAAAGGGAGTTGTCTTTTCCTAAAGGTGCCCAATTCATCATTGTTCACAAGCACTAAACCCTAATTTCCTCTCCCACTGAGCAAGGGTTTGCTATCGAAATGAGACATTTGAGCAGAGGAGCCATAAGGTATGTCATATAATTAAGTATGAGGTCATTTCAGCTCATAAACATCATGTCTCCATCATTTTTTGAGAATTCATTCCAAGGGTCAAGTCATTTGCCACTCATAGGGTCGGTTTTTCTTCAAACTGTAATTCTGACCAAGAAAAGATAAATTTGACAAAAGTGAGAAAGATTTTTTTCCATCATAGCTCAAGGAAGAAAAAAATCCTTCATATTTTACACAGGTGTCATGGTTTTAGAGAAATGTCAAAAACACAGGTGCCACAGGAGAGTTGCTGCACTTCTGGAGTGACCTTGGGAAAATCAAGTTTTCTCATAGTTGGAGTGTCCAAATCACTTGACTGAAAATTTAAATGATAACTAGACAAAGATAAATTTCCAATGAGCTATCATGAGCTCAATTTGGATTTGAGGAAGGCCTCAAAAAGTTGCTTGCAACAACACTTTGCATTGTTGCACCCTCATTCAGCACTTTTTGACTAGTCATGGGAAAATCAACTTTTGACAAGTCAAATCAACTCCAATCAGAAAACAAAAGGTAGATTCAAAAAGTAGGTAGGATAAATTTTCCATAGATCTATCTTGGGCCCAATTTGGACACCAGGAAGGCCTCCAAATGTTGTCTGGAAAAATGTGATGCATGGACGTTGTGCGTTTGGAAAGGACGTTGCGCGTTTGCAATGGTCACTACGGATTTTCTCCGGACGTTACGCATTTGCTCAGGAACACAGAAAACCATCTTATAGCCTCCTACATCATCAAAAAATTCCAGATCTCTACATGGGTTTTATTCAAGGCATTATTGATTAGTGAGTAAACCCTAGACATTACCTCAGTGATACATTTTGTGTTTTATAATCAATTGAAGTTTTTTCTAAGGAAGAAACCCTAGTTCTCATTTCAAACCTAAATCCCTAAACTGATATATATTTCCCTTCCCATTTCCATGTATACTTTCCATATCCCTATTCTCTAAAACATCTCATTCCTAATAGCCCTAAGTCCTAGGGTTACTTACCTAGGCTCCCTTCGTATTCCTATTTCCTCCATTTCCCAACAATCCCCTTCACTTCATACTGCTTCATTTCATGTAATATCCCAAAATGGGATTTCAGCAATACATGAAAATAAAATGTAAAACTCTGCAAATATGAACATGACATAAGAGGGATCAATGTACAGCCATCATTTTATTAAGATATCAGTAGAAATATACAACAAGATCATGAGGGAGATGCCACTCAAGTAATGGGAACAAGTCTCCATTGAATAAAGGAATCATCACATGAGCTGTTGCAACTATATAGAATGTCGGAGAGCAGTGACAGCATTTTCTATAATAGTGTAGCTACTGCTAAATACATATACAAATGGAATGTGCTGACAAAAACAAAAGAAATGCCCAGCAATCAAGCCGTGGACTCTAATACAAGATTTCTAGCCAACCCGGAAAGGATTGCTAGAAATGTCAAGAAACATACAATGTGACAAATAACCCAGCGGTTAATGTACCACTAAAAACTGGATTTGATATGAAATGAGGCTATGAAAGATATGAAATAATTATGTCCTCCTCCAATGGTATTTCTAACTAGAAGGTTGGTCCCTCTACTCATAAATACACCCTCCTGATGAGCTCAATGAACCCTCCCAGCAAATGCCTCCAAAAACAATGCAGTTCAGGATGGAAACTGCACTGTGAGGGATAGCAGATGGTTGGCCTGATGCCAAAGATGTCAAAATATGCCCGGGAGTCTTCCTTGTTGATCCTCCAATGAATAGACAACCTATCCACTAGAAAACAAGCCCAGAAATGACTCTAAGAGATCCTCCTTTGCTGCACCCTGCAACACAACCCAGCTCTAAACAGAAACTGCGCTGTAGCTTAAGGACGTAGCTTGGCCAAAATGTCGGAATGAGGAAATTTAGCCCAAATAACCTCTCCTTCCCTAAGGATGAGATAGGGATTCCCGACCGGGAACACCCTTGTGCTAAACAACACTGCAACCCTGCTAAACAGCAAGAGGAAGAAAAGTCCAAAAAGACCAATAGAAATGATAATCAAAACATGAATAACAATGGTTGCTATCCCCTCCATATATAGCATTAGAGCCTCTCCACATTGGATCCCAACCATATTTTCCACCAAGCTCATGCAAGTTTTCCTCAACTAAAACTGTGTTGTTCATCAAGGAGATTCAATGTATCTAGACACCATTGTTGACTTGGTCAAAGTTGACTGAATTGACATGATCCAACCCCTGTTCACACCAAAAGGTGTTTAATATAGCTGCTTATTCTTCCTCCTTTCACATTAGGAGTGTTTTTATTGCTACTCAAGAGACTCATGGGCCTCCCCACCCATTTATTTACCGGCCTAATGATAAAACAACTATAATATTCCATTTAGCTTGGAGGCTAAATTTTTGGAATATTACGGTCCTCCCCTCCAAAATGTTGCTTGTACTCAAGCAACTGTATAAGGAGAGAAAAATTCCTCCCCTCCTCCTCTTGTGGCCTCCTCATCAATAGTTCCCAACACTGCTCAAAACAATCTGCAATAAATCTGTCCTCCAATGATCCCTCCCAAGCATGCAAAACCAAATGGCTCACATCATGAAAAGGTGGAAGGTGTAAGTGGAAACCTTCTTGCTATCCAATGGCCTCCTCAATATAGGAGTTATTACAAGCATAGGGGATCTCATGACCAATGAGAGACTCCAAAACCCATGCTATCATCCAAATGAAATTAGCCATCCTAGGTAGCTCATCAAAAGAATCCTCAACCCCCGGTGTATGCAATGTGTTGGGGCTGCATGGAGAGATTAGATTTTCCCATTCAAGTGGTTTCTCTCTCCACTTATGGTAACTATGGGGTTGTTTCTAATCTTGGGCTGAAATGTCATGGCCTCCAATATTGGCCCAAGTTACCCCACAAAGCAAATCAGCCATGAAATTCCTCCTCCAAGAACACAAATTCTTCAAATGGCTCATCCCATGTGAAGACAAGAAGTGTGGTGTGGCAATCATGGTTTGCCCATTGTTTCTCCTGAAACATACAACATGTAAATTAGGGAGAATTATACTCCAAATGGGCATCTCAAACTCATCTAGAACTCTCCAAAAAAAGCTCCCCATGAACATAAGAGTATCAGCAAAATATGGAAGCAAAAACCAGTGAAAACAAGCTGCCATATGACAACCGGAGAGTGGAACGTAGTTCCTCACATGGAACCAGCGCAGTGCATCCCTTGCCTGCATCAAAACAAGTAAGAGCAAGTGCTCTCCCAGCCACTTGTTTTCTGCCACAATCATTCTATAGGATAGAAGCATGAAAGTACAACGTGGTGTCAATGGTGCACACCAAGAATCATGTGGCCTCCCCCACAACACACTGATAGAATGGCCAACATCAATACTGAAAATGGCCTCAATTACATGACAATACAATATACAAGAATGAAATATCCTCCTCGGTACAATATTCTGCTCACAAAAGGTAAAGGAATGCAAATCAAGGTGCATAAGTGTACATCCTCTACTATGTACTTTGGTCCTTGAGCTAAAATGGCTCAACTAGAAATTCTCCCTCACTCTTAATGAGTAGGGAAGTGGCTGTGCCAACCTCTCCATCACCATATGGGCTATGCATCTCTCCATATGCTGATGAATATCCTGTTGGATGCCCTCCCAAGTGAACTCCTCCATCAATGAATGAAATGCATCAAGGTGCATGGAAAGAAAGTCCACATGTGCTGCATGCAGGAGCTTCCTCTTGAGCTCAGAAACTCTTGTCAAGAAGACTCTCCCATAAGAATAGATGACCTCACCAACCACCATGTATCTATCATCTCCATCAAGGTCATCAAGTATCATGCATGCACCAACATCCTTGGAGTAATCTACCAAAAGTTGAGACCTCCAATATGAATCAACCCTCCTAAGAGATAGCGCTGAAGATCTGAAATGTGAAGCTCACCACATGTTTTTGTCTACTCCTTTGACATCCCTCATGCCAAAGTTATCCTCCAAATTTCTACCATGCCCATCATGCAGCTGCTCATGCTCAAATAGAAGTGGTGACTTTTGGAAGTTGGCCTCCCATGAGAAGCTACCATCCAAAAAGAACCTCTTGATCTTGGCCAATGCAAGCATGAGTGGCCTCCCTCTACTCCCATGTATGGAGGATTACTTCCTTAAAGGAAGTACCCTCTATTTCTCCAAATCCATGGAGCAGCTCCCTTACACCATGAAGGTGACATCCTCCATCACTGCAGCAACTTCTGTCAACGCAGTATATGTAGTGAGAGTGGGTAATGCAGAAAATGAAAGAGTACCTCTCTCCTCCTTGAGTCTATCCCAAAATCTCTACGCTGTATTGGATTCCTCCAAAATATTCACCTCTCCAGAATCTAAGAGTGGTGAACTAAATGATACCATGTCTCCCACCAACTCTAGATTTGGTGGCCTCCCAGGTGGAATGCCCCAATGTAGTGAGATATCAAAATATGAAGTGGATTGTGTATATGTGTGGACTGATTTGTCCCTCTCCTCATTGTACAATATAGTCACCTTCTTTTGTGTAGAAATCTCCCAAAATAGATAAGGGTGAATGCTCATCATCCCTTGATGCTGATCCTTCTTTCCTTCTCCTTTCATCTGCCAAGATTCACAACCCAAAATAATTGATGCATGCTGCTCCGGAATTATGGTTTGGTTCCCACATGTTGGACCATTTGGAACTCCTTCCCAAAACACAAGGGCTCCTCCAATGGAAACAATGTCTCCCTTCCCATCTCCATGTGGTGATGGATCTTCTCCCAATGGTACAGCGTCGTTAGCTCTCCTATGCTCATCCTCTTCATCAATATGTGAGATTTCCTCATCATCAATGAGAGGCCCTTGATCTTGGTCTTCCCTTGAAGGAGGTTTATCCATGTCTTCACCAATAGAAGAGGGTTCTTCAAAAGGTGGGGATCTTTCCCTTGGCAAGGTACCATGCAATTTTTTATCCCCTTCATATAAAATATGGAGTGGTGTCGGCAAGATAGATCTCTTCAACTCATGCAAAGGTTTTAAGTTTTTGGGCTCCACAAGAGATGTTTTACAATGTTTAGTGTCAAATATTTTCACCAATTCCTTAGTGAACCCAGCATAAGTGTTTTTATTTGCATGATAAAATGAAGAGGAACTATTAAACCACCAATTATGGGCCATACCTTTGAGGTGCAGTGCCACTACTCTAATGGCCTCCCTTTCTAAAACTTGGTGTAGCTAAAAATATGAATCTAGCTCCTTCACCCAAGCTTTGGTTGTGCACTCTGCTGATCCACAAGTTAGAAAGAAATATTTTATCCCTCTTGCTTCTATCATGGTTGTTGGATCTTCTAGCTTCCTTGAGTTGGAAAAACACTTGGAAGTCCAAGTGCTCTTTGAATCTCCATGATTGAGACTCATACTCCTGAAGATAGACACTCAAGGTCTCCTCCCTTGGTGCATCTCCTTCCTCCATCCTTCTTGCAGTGAATGTGGGCAATAGACTGTAGTTTGGATCTGCATGTGTGGCTGAATGGTCACACCTATCATGTGAATATCTGGGGCTTGCTTCACTTTCAAACCCTCTCAGGAATTTCCCACACTTCTCCCCTTTCATCTCCTTGAGATCTTCTTTGATGTTTTTCATAGCTTGGAAAAGAAGCTGGAGATCCTCTCTTCCTTCATTTCTCCAAGTAATGGAGTCTTCTCTTTGTGCCTTCTATACATCTCTTCTTCTCCTTCTCCTCTTGATAGAAGAATGGCTAAGATTCCACATGCTAAGCCAAGATTATGCTCTGATACCACTGTAATATCCCAAAATGGGATTTCAGCAACACATGAACATGAAATGTAAAACTCTGCAAATATGAACATGACATAAGAGGTATCAATGTACAACCATCATTTTATTAAGATATCAGCATAAATATACAACAATATCATGAGGGATAAGCCACTCAAGCAATGGGAACAAGTCTCCAATGAATAAAGCAATCAGCACATGAGCTACTGCAACTGTATAGAATGCTGGAGAGCAGTAACAGCGTTGTCTCTAATAGTGTAGCTACTATTGAATACATATAAAAATGGAATGTGGCTGATAAAAACAAAATAAATTCCCAGCAATGAAGATGTGGGCTCTAATACAATATTTCTAGCCAACCCAGAAAGGATTGCTAGAAATACCAAGAAACATACAATGTGACAAATAACCCAAGGGATAATGTGCCACCGCAAACTAGATTTGATATGAAATGAGGCTATGACAGATATGAAATAATTATGTCCTCCTCCAATGGTATTTCTAACTAGAAGGTTGATCCCTCTACTCAGAAATAGACCCTCCTGATGAGCTCAATGAACCCTCCCAGCAAATGCCTCCAAAAATAACGCAGTTCAGGATGGAAACTGCGATGTGAGGGATAGCAGATAGTTGGCCTGATGCCAAAGATTTCAAAATATGCCTGGGAGTCCTCCTTTCTGATCCTCCAATGAATAGATAACCTCTCCACTAAAAAACAAGCCCAGAAGTGACTCTAAGAAATCCTCCTTTGCTGCACCCTGCAACACAACCCAGCTCTAAACAGAAACTGTGTTGTAGCTGAAGGAGGTAGCTTGGCCAAAATGTCGGAATGAGGAAATTTATCCCAAAGAACCTCTCCTTCCCTGAGGACGAGGTAGGTATTCCCAACCGGGAACACCCTTGTGCTAAACAGCAAGAGGAAGCAAAGTCTAAAAAGACCAATAGCAATGATAATAAAAACATGAATAACAATGGTTGATATCCCCTCCATATATAGCATGAGAGCCTCTCCACATTGGGTCCCATCCATATTTTCCACCAAGCTCATGCAATTTGTCGTCAACTAAAACTACGTTGTTCATCAAGGAGATTCAATGTATCTAAACAATGTTGTTGACTTGGTCAAAGTTGACTGAATCAACATGATCCAACCCCTGTTCACACCAAAAGGTGCTTAATCCAGCTGCTCATTCTTCCTCCTTTCACATTAGGAGTGTTTTTATTGCTACTTAAGAGACTTATGGGCCTCCCCACCCATTTATTTACCAACCTAATGATAAAACAACTATAATATTCCATTTAGCTTGGAGGCTAAATTTTTGGAATATTACATTTCATTCCATCATCCCTAGGGTTTTTGACACCACATACATCATGGAAACCTAGCAGAGGTGAAACTAGTAAGCCTAAGAGGGCTGATTTGGACACACTGGCACATACTTATCAGAGAGGTCATAGGCAGGTGTATTCCCCGCAGAATGTGGGAGGGGCCCTGCTTCCTTCACCAACCAAGAAGGTACACAGAGGCAAGGAAAATATGGAAGAGGTGGACATAGATGAAGAATAAGGCCTCCATGAGAAAGAAAAAGATTTTGAAACTTGTAAACTTAGACACAATTGATGATGATCTTTCCTTGATCATCTGAGAGAAAGAAGCCAAGATTAGAAACCTCCAGACTAATCTTGAGAGGGCCAAATATGTGATTGACTTCCTTGAGGAAGAAAATCAACAGCTAATAACCAAGCAAGTAATCAATGAGGTGAAGTGTATCAAAGCACAAAGAGAGGCAGAAAAGGCTAAAGTATTTCTTGAGGAAACATTGGAAAGGTTTGGTGAACCTGATGATGAGGAGGATCAACCTCCAAGACAGAGACCAAGGACTAGAGGGCTTAAAAGAGCTCTAGCCTTAGAGAAACAAAGGGAAGGTGAGTTAGCATACGAGCTTACCTTAGATGAATAGCTTCTCATAGAAATCAATGAGAACAAATAATCATGGCTTGAGAGGGTCAACCAACACTTGGAGCAGCTCTTGGCCAAGGCTCAAAAGGACAATGACATTCAAAGGAAAATGGAAAAGCACTACGCCATGAGGATCAAAATTGAAAAGGCCAAGCTCAAATGAGCCTATGCAAAAATTCAAAATTTGACTAAGAAAAAGAAGAAAGAGAAGTTAGAAATACTTGCTGAGGTGTCACTCCGTGCCTTAAAAACTTAATGAGCAAGTACCCTCACAAATTTTGAAAAAAATTGGCACACTTTGCACTTGTGTTAATTTCTGTGTTTTTTAGTACTTTTGCACGCATAAATTTTTCCAAAGGCGCAACGACCTAGAAGTTGCAGTATTTTTTGGGGCCTCCAAATGAAAAATGGCCACCACCATCATGTTCATATTGATGAGGACATCAACCCTAGAAAATTTCAAAGTTTTTGGAGGAAATTGGTCCATCAAAAGTGCCAAAAACCATCAAATTTTCATGTTTCTGCCTGGTCACTCCGCGTTTACCAATCTTGGGAGAACAAGTTTTTGACAGGGAAAATGAACAACATTTTAAAAACTGGAGATAGTTCTGGAAAGTAGACTTAAAGAGCTTTCCAATGAGATATTTTGGAGCTGATTTGGACACCGTGAAGGCACTCAAAACCATCCTTGAAAAGAGGTCATTTTTTCTACCTGGACGTTGCGTTTGATAGAGAAATCGCATTTTTCATAGTCTTCAACAAATTTTTGAGTTTCACTCCAGTTTGACTTTTTACTTTGGGAAATGAGAAATTACTTATCTAAATGGTCATAATGAATGTGAATATCATGTTTTTACTTTTACCTAGGGTAAATACATTAGGTAAGTCAATCAGTTGAAATGTAATGAATCAATTCATTAAAGATAGGAAAGAGTCACTTTTCTCATCCTAAACTCTAGCTATCAGTTTAGCTTTTTATGTAATATCTCCCTCATCTCATGAATTCGACCCCTATGGATGAGTGGAGGTGGTTTTGAGGTCTATTTAGCTCAGTTCTTCATAAGAGTCAATAGTTGGAAGTTGGAATTAGTTTGAATGTTAGTGTATTGATCAAGAACCAGTTTGGCCTGGATATTAATGAAAAATTGGCATAGTTTTTTCTCTGTGATCATTTGTATGAATGTTTTGTAAGTTCATAAACCTTTTCATGTCTATTATATGTTAAATTTCAAGTTGAAAGGCAGAATACATGTTTTTCATGCTCTGTTTTGGGAAATTTTTCATAATCTGTCCATTTTCTTCAATTTAGGAAGAACTCATCCCCTATGCTCTTCTTAGCTCCTCATCAGTCTTAAACCATCCCACCAATTCACTCTCAAGTGTTGAGCCTTCTACCTACCTTGCCCCATCGAATGGATTGCAATTCCATCTCATTGGCCCTAATATAGTCCCCTTGACCTAATCCTCATTCATTGAGCCCAAACCAAAAATCAAAACAACCCCTTGTACTCATTATCTAGCCTAAAAACCCTAATTGCTCCAACCCTCCTGGCCGTGACCCTTTTTGGAGAGAGCCCTCTCCGACTTGATAGGGCTAACTATCAAGTCAAAATCTTGGTTTGTGGTTACCTTTGTTTGGATTCCTTCTTTAGCCTTGGGAATCTGGCGGAGTGATAACATACTGGCGCCGTTGTCGAGGAACGAAAGGACGAATCTTCCCTGGGAAAGAATGACAAAGATCATATCTAATTGTTGATGGTGAACAACAGTTGGACACAAGTGAAGGCTAAACCATTCACCTGGCGACTCCAACTTGATGTAAAGACTCCACTGGAGGATCGACCTCACCAACAAGAAAATGGAAGAATCTCACACAAAGGTCAGGTATTCAAAGTGGAATTGTATTCAAGATGTAATAGGCTTCCTTGTAAATTACTTCTTTTCTTTTCCTGAAACTATCCTGAAATTTTTCCAGAGTCCGTTGTATGAAAAATGATGATCAAAGTTTTGATTCCGCCTATTTGAAGAGTGTAAATACCAAGTTTCCCTTTGATCTTGATCAAGATCGAGACCTCTTACCTGAAAATTGTGCATATCCTTTTCAAGTTGATGAACCTCAAGAGATCAAGACTGATCCTATAGCTTTTGTACATACTCCTACACCTTGTAAAATTCCAGATAGATATAAACCACTCATCTTACCTCCTGTACTCCATGCTTTCCCTAAAAATTATTACAAATATCTTCCCAGGTTTGATGGAGAATATGGAAACATCACTGCTAAGAAACACATTCAGGGTTTTGAAATTTTTCTCGATCTTTTTGAGGTTGATGAAGATGATGTTAGTATCAAGATCTTCGCTCTATCTTTGCAAGGTGAAGCCAAGGAATGGTTCAAAAACTTTCCAATTACAAGTATTTTTTATTTCCATCAGTTTATGCAAGTATTTCTTGACAAATGGGTGATCGAGAGGAATAATTTTCTGATTTTAGAAGAATATGATAATTTGAAAATGCAACGAGGAGAAACAATGCAAAAATTTTCTGCTAGATTCAATCAAGTATACCATTCGATCCCTACTAATATAAAACAGCCTCTTGGTTCAACCCTCTTACACTACCTAGATGCCTTTGATCCGAAAATGGAATTTCGATTGAGAGAAAGGGACATTACAACACTTGAAAAAATGCAGAACAGTGCAATAGCCGTAGAAACTAATTTGTTGATCAAAAGATTAAATTTGAAAGCAGAAGAAAGGGAAAACATAGAGAAAGATTGCTTGACATCTTCAAAAGTGAAGCTCGACATTTTAGTTAGTACAATAGAGGAAATGATGCAAAAGATCACCATGAGAGATGAAATTATTGTTCAAGAGGACCATGTCGCAATGATTGAAGAAAAAAAAGTTGTTGATATGAAACATTTTCCTTTCTATCCTAGTTATCATAGATCTAATAACGATTTTATGTATGCATTAAGATACAATAAAGAAATCAGTTTTATAGATCAGCTTGCAAAGTAGAGATTTGTAGATCCGATATGCATGCTTGATGACATTCTTCCTTTTAATGATTTACCGAAGTACGATAAGTATGACGAAAATTATGTTCTCCAAACATAAGCTAATCTTGCAGAGCAATCAACAACTAGCTTGTGGGAGAAGAAATTTCAGTTTTAGCAGCTCAAACACAGTGATCAACGGATGCATATCAGCTATGGCAGTGATGAGGAAAGTGTAGAAAATTTGGAAGTAAGTGAAGGATCTTTGCCTCTTTGTTTCACTTCATTTCAGTTCATTAGAGATAACTTTCATGCAATCAGAAATCAGCAGTCATTAATATTTGATCTGGACAATCAAGAAGATAATAAAATTATCAATCAAAGCTCCTTACCCTTGTGTTTCTCCTCATTTGTAAAAATAAGAGAAAACTATAAGCAGGCAGATAATCGAATGGTCGACACTATAAATGATAAACCTTATCCTAAACTGGTTGAGGAAATCATTTGCGTCATAGAACCCTCCTTAGATCCAGATCTGCAGCCCTCGAATGCCATTGAATTTCAGGTTGTAGATGAAGGCTTGAAAATTGAAACATATGATCAAACAATGCAAGATGATTCTGTACCATTATATTTTGAAGCATTTCAATTTTTAAAGGAAACTTTTCATAATGTCTCTAAAGCAAAAGATGAGCAGCTTGTAGAAAGTCATGCAGTCTCATTAGAACCAATGGAAAATAGGTTGCAGCAGTCTTTTCAAGTTTTTCATGACCCAATAGCTGACGTGTTGGATGATATCTACAGTAAAAGTCTTTCTCCATTAGCTAACTGTGAGCCTGAAAAGAGTGTTGATATAAACTTGATCCCACAGTTGGTTTCATTGTCTTCTTTATCAGTAGTCTCATTACAAATTTCATCTGAATATTTGCAGCCATATTAGGAAAGTAAGGGTAAAGATGAAAGTTCATATTCAAGGTACGAAGACTATCTAAAGCAGAGAAGTAATGTATTAGATGAGCTGGAAATTAATATGTATTCCTATGAAGATCCTTTTGCAGCATTCTTGAGGTCAGCGGGTGGACTCATGCTTTGTAATTTCATTAAGATTCAATCTGATTTAAAGTTTTCATGGGAGTTGCCTTTCAGTAGTTCTCTCTTCTTACTCATAAGCAATCACTTACGGAGAATTCACCTAACAGACAGAATGCTTAGATGGTTGCGTTGGTTGTTCCATTTCACTTGATCAGGTGATGAACGGATCAGTTATAGTAGGTTTTGTTGAATAAGCTCAATTCTGAGTATCTCTTTCAGTTTGTCAGTTGTGTTTTATTTTGATTTAGTTCAGTTTGTTCAGTCAGGCTTTCAATGTTCAGGTAGTTTGATTTTTTGACCGTATTGGCCCAATGGAAGAGGCACTGATATTCAAAATCCATAGATATGTGGTTCTTGACACCACTTTCAGAGCTGCCATCCCTAATAAGGCCAATGTTAGTGTCACAATATGCATTCTTCCACTAGTGATCAAAATCACTCATTTCATTATCATTTTAGGTGTCTCACTTTGAAATTTTTATATCATTCCATTAGGTCATGCTAAAAATTGTTTCACTAATGGTAGCCCTACTCAATAAAACTTCACTCTCCCTCAGAAAATAACATTTGTTGACTCACCTTCATGTCTTCTTGAGCATAATAAAACCTATGAAAATCTCATTTCTCGTGTCTCAGTTAAAGTCAACTATGGAAGTCAGGTCATTCAAGGTACCATTAGGTCATTAGGTTTCATTGTTCAAGGTCCAAAAATGCACCATTTAATTTGCATAAAGTTAGCAAAGTATGAGAATGATCCCAATAATGTCTCTTTACCATGTAAATATGACCTCCAAGACGGTTTCCAAAGTTGTAATTTGATTTCAAGTGTGAGTTTCATTCCAAGATGTGCTTTTTATTTATTCATGTAATTTTATGTCTATTCAAATGTAATAAGTAGTTAGTCTCCCAAAGGCTGCCAACTCATAAAATTTCAAATTGAAAGAGTTTTTAGTTCATCAATTGATCAAATGTCAAAGGGAGTTGTCTTTTCCTAAAGGTGCCCAAGTCATCATTGTTCACAAGCACTAAACCCTAATTTCCTCTCCCATTGAGATAGGGTTTGCTATCAAAACGAGACATTTGAGAAGAGGAGCCATAAGGTACGTCATATAATTAGGTATGAGTTCATTTTAGCTCATAAACATCATGCCTCTATCATTTTTTGAGAAGTCATTCCAAGAGTCAAGTCATTTTCTACTTATAGGGTCGGTTTTTCTTCAAACTGTGTTTTTTACCGAGAAAAGATGAATTTGACAAATCTGAGAGAGATTTTTTTCCATCATAGGTGAAGGAAGAAAAACCTCCTTCATATTTTACACAGGTGTCATGGTTATAGAGAAATGTCAAAAACACAGGTGCCACAGGAGATTTGTTGCACCTCTGGAGTGACCTTAGGAAAATAAAATTTTCTCATAGTTGGAGTGTCCAAATCACTTGATTGATAATTTAAATGACAACTAGACAAAGAGATATTTCCAATGAGTTATCATGAGCTCAATTTGGAGTTGAGGAAGGCCTCCAAAAGTTGCTTGCAACAACACTTTGCATTTTTGCACCGTCATTCAAAAAATTTTGAATAGTCTTGTGAAAATAATTTTTTTAAAAGTCAAATCAAAACCAATCTGATAACCAAAGGTAGATTCAAAAATTAGGTAGGATAATATTTCCAGAGAGCTATCCTGCGCCCAATTTGGACATTGGGAAGGCCTCCAAATGTTGTCTGAAAAAAGGTGTTGTAGGGACGTTGCGCATTTGGAAAGGACGCTGCGCCTTTGCAAGGGTCACTACGCGTTTGCTCCAGACGTTGCCCCTTTTCTCAGGAAGACAGAAAACTATCTTATAGCCTCCTACTTCATCAACAAATTCCAGATCTCTACATGGGTTTTCTTCAAGGCTCTATTGATTAGTGAGTAAACCCTAGACATTACCTCAGTGATACATTTTTCATTTTACAATCATTTGAAGTTTTTTCTAAGGAAGAAACCCTAGTTCTCATTTCAAACCTAAATCCCTAAACTGATATATATTTCCCTTCCCATTTCCATGTATATTTTCCATATCCCTATTCTCTAAAAAATATCATTCCTAATAGCCCTAAGTCCTAGGGTTACTTACCTAAGCTCCCTTCATATTCCTATTTCCTTCATTTCCCAACACTTCATTTCACTTCATACTCCTTCGTTTCATTCCATCATCCCTAGGGTTTTTGACACCACATACATCATGGAAACCTAGCATAGGTGAAATTAGTAAGCCTAAGAGGGTTGATTTGGACACAATGGCACATACTTATCAGAGAGGTAATAGGCATGTGTTTTCCCCACAGAATGTGGGAGGGGCCCTTCTTTCTTCACCAACAAAGCAGGTACACAAAGGTAAGGAAAAGATGGCAGAGGTGGACATACATGAAGAGGAAGGAATCCATGAGAAAGAGGTAGATTTTGAAACTTGTAAACTTAAACACAATTGATGATGATATTTCCTTGATCATCCGAGAGAAATAAGCCAATATTAGAAACCTCCAAACTAATCTTGAGAGGGCCAAATATGTGATTGACTTCCTTGAGGAAGAAAAACGGCAGCTAAAAACCAAGCAAGTAATCAATGAGGTGAAGTGTATCAAAGCACAAAGAGAGGCAGAAAAGGATAAATTATTGCTTGAGGAAACATTGGAAATGTTTGGTGAACGTGATGATGAGGGGGATTATCCTCCATAACAGAGACCAAGGACTAGAGGGTTGAAAAGAGCTCTAGCCTTAGAGAAACAAAGGGAATTTGAGCTAGCAGAACAGCTTACCTTATATGAACAGCTTGCCATAAAAATAAATGAGAACAAATAAGCATGTCTTGAGAGGGTCAACGAACACTTGGAGCAGCTCTGGGCCAAGGCTCAAAAGGAAAATGGCAAAGCACTACGCCATGAGGAACAAAATTGCAAAGGCCAAGCTCAAACGAGCCTATGCAAAAATTCAAACTTTCACTAAGAAAAAGAAGAAAGAGAAGTTAGAAATACTTGTTGAGGCGTCACTCCATGCCTCAAACAATTAATGAGCAAGTACCCTCACAAATTTTGACAAATTGTGGCACACTTTGCACTTGTGTTCATTTTTGTGTTTTTCAGTACTTTTGCACACAGAAATTTTTCCAAAGGCGCAGCGACCTGGACGTTGCGTTATTTTTTGGGGGCTCCAAATGAAAAATGGACACCACCATCATGTTCATATTGATGAGGAAATCAACCCTAGCAAATTTCAGAGTTTTTGGAGGAGCACTGGTCCATAAAAAGTGCCAAAAACCATCAATTTTCATGTTTCTGCCCCAAATTTTGCCTGGTCGTTGCGCGTTTACCAATCTTGGGAGAACAGGTTTTTGATAGGGAAAATGACAAAATTTTGAAAACTGGATGTAGTTCTGCAAAGTAGACTCAAAGAGCTTTCCAATGAGCTATTATGGAGCTAATTTGGACACCGGAAAGGCACTCAAAACAAGATTTGAAAAGAGGTCATTTTTTCTGCCTGGACACTGCGTGTTTGACAGAGAAATTGTGTTTTTCACAGTCTTCAACAAATTTTTGAGTTTCACTCCAGTTTGAATTTTTACCTTGGGAAATGAGAAATTACCGATGTAAATGGTCATAATGAATGTAAATATCATGTTTTACTTTTACCTAGGGCAAATACATTAGGTAAGTAAATCAGTTGAAATGTAATGAATCAATTCATTAGAGATAGGAATGACTCACTTTTCTCACCCTAAACTCTAGCTATAAGTTTAGCTTTTTATGTAATATCTCCCTCATCTCATGAATTCGACCCCTATGGATGAGTGGAGGTGTTTTGAGGTCTATTTAGCTCAGTTCTTCCTAAGAGTCAATATTTGGAAGTTGGCTTTAGTTTGAATGTTAGTGTATTGACCAAGAACCAGTTTGGCTTGGACATTAATGAAAAATTGGCATAGTTTTTTCTCTGTGATCATTTGTAATTCAGCCTCAAACAGGGTAATTCTACCTCACCAAAATCCTATATATTGGAGCAAATTGACCTCATTTGACACACACTCTCATCAAGTTCAATTTGCAATAAAAGTGTCGTAAATTGGTTGCATAAAAGAGTGCGAAGTTTCAGGAGAAGAAAGAGAGAATTTGGAAGAAGAAAAATGAGTTTATGGGCTACCTTTATCTCACATGTGTGAATATATTGAGTTGAACCTAGGGCCAATTTTTTGTCTCTATTGCGGGATCGAAGTTCTAAAGTTGGGGGTCAAAAATTCTGCAGTATTTGCAGTAAAATGGATCGAAGTTTTTGGGATGTTGTTGGGTTGAGGTTGTTGAACAAGAATAGAAGATTTTAGTTTGTTGCATCATATCAAAAGATTGACTTGGTGGAGGAGGAAGTCCTATTGGTCTAGGGTCTTAGTTATCTCACTGACATATGAATCTACTGAAGGAAGATTTCTTAACAATATTTTCCCCTATATAGGGGTTTTTCCCTCGTTGTCTGCCTACATCTTGTGTCCCTGTTCTTCATGTTTTTTTCTTTGATAATTTCTTGATGGAACATAGATAAAAGAAGAAAACAATAAAGTTAATAATAACATAATAATGTCACAAGTAATTATCAACATAATAAAATCTTCTACCTTTCTAATTTTCCAACATGAATCAGAGCTAAGGTAAATACAAAAGAAATAGGTAGCCTTCAGATCTACTGAAAGAAGAATAAGGAGTCTTAAGAATTTGAATAAGGGTCATCAAGAAAAAATATCATATAAGGGGATAAGCCTACTATCTACAAGAACCATGTCTAATTCATTGAAGGGAGAAAACAAACTAGAAGGAACCTCAAACTATAGGGCATGGAAAAAGAGGATAGATCTCATCCTCGAGAAGAATAAAGTCTTGGATCTAGTCAAAGGAAAAGTAAAGAAGGATATAGATGAATTAAGGGAAGCAGAGAAAGAAAAGTTTAGAGAAACAAAAATATTGGCCATGGTCCTAATAGTGGATGGAATAAAGGACAACCTCATTCCATATATATCCAACATATATTTCGCTCAAGAAATGTATGTGGTCGCTATCCAAAATATTCACAATCAAGGTCATTGGTCAAATTGCAAGTTTCAATAATGAACTAAGAACTATGAATATTACAAAAGATGATATTATGGCATCCTTCTTTGCGAATATAGCTAGAATCAGAGATGAAATTTGGGCAATAGATGAAATATTACTTGAAAAGGAGCTTGTGATTACTACTCTTCTAGATTACCAACATCTCGGAGTTCCTTTGCATCAGGGATCAACAGTTGGAAGAATACTCCTTCATTAGAACAATTATGGAATGCATGTAGTCAAGAAGAAGTCAAGATATCATTATTAAGCAACCAGGAGAATGAAGTGGAGAACATCTCAAATTCTTATTCTTCTCATCACAATAATAAAGGAACCTTCAGGAAGTTCAAAGGGCCAAGGAAGAAGATAGACCTATCCAAGATTGAATGTTACAATTGTGACAAAATGGGTAACTATAGAAACACTTGTCCTAATAATCCAAGGAATAAAAGGAGAGATACGGATCAAGGTAATATTGTTGATGAAGAATCACCTAATAAGAGGAAGGCTAAAGAATCAGAAATCAAGGACTTACACTAACGAGTCCTCTCTCTCTTATCTTTGTTATTATTCTATTTTAAGCTTTGAATTATCTTTCCTTTATGTTTTGATTTCCAGTACTTGTAGGTCTAACATGCTTTGGTAGAACATTTTTGAATTGTTTTGATAAAGTTATAGGTATTCCTAAAGATTGGATTAAGAGGGAGCCCTCACCATTTTACCAAAGATAAGTATCTTACTCCTTATATTATCCTTTTACATTTTTTTTCCCTCTCTTATCAATATGTGTGTGTATTTTTTTTTCCAAGGAAAAAACTGTAATTTTCATTTATGAGAGAAAAATACATGTTGTATCAACAACATAGTAATCTATGAAAAATTCAAAAATCACTTACAGTCGTATAGTTTAGATGTTCATAAATAACATTTAGTTACAATACTGTGCATATGAAAATAAATATCTACATAATCACATGTGAAATATAAAATCTGATTAGAAGCCCTACCAAAAACTAACAACCTAATTAGACTGCCCCCTGACCCTCTGCATCCTCTATGAAGGATCTATGGAAAAAATGATACTCGTTCTTTCCATCCCATTCAATAATGAAGCAGTGACCCCAATCTAGTTGTGATGCTTCTTTGGATAATTGATCAACCACCTCGTTCCTTTACCTGTAAATGTGAGCAACAGTAATGGAATCAAAAAAGGTTTTTAGCACCATAACCTCATCCTGCAATGCTCTGAGTATGAACATGACATTAGGCTTCATTGTTGACCCAGTTAATAATAATTTTGGAATCCCCAAATATCTGAATCAACTCTTCTCTCGGGCGAAGGTAAGGAGGAGTCTGAGACTGTTAAGCTCAGCATAGTTGTTTGTACCCGGGCCTAATCCCATTTTGATATTATAACAGTTAGTTTGGGAAATATAGAGAGTATCCCCCCTCCACAACCATGGATGTTTGATGCCCCATTGAAATATGCCCAAGTGTAGGATTTGTCAATAGCCTCTAGAATGAGTATTCTTCCTTGGCCGTTAGGCTCATCATTTGGAATTGAGAGGAAAAGTGACACAATATTGTTACTTATGCAAGGCTAGTCAATCATAGCACTTTGAAAGATAGATTGATTACGGGCCAGCCAGATGCCCCAAGATATCAAGAGGGGGAGATTTCGATATTTTAGGCAGACAACCAATTTCCACCAATTTGTCCAAGCCTCAGAGACAGAGCATCCATTCCAATTATAGGTGATGCCTAGGGCAACAGTGGTGAGCTTCCAGATCATTTTTCTAGTTTTTTAGGTGAGGAAGAGATTATCTGCGTCCTTGGGCTGAGATTTGTAGAGACAACATTTTGAGGGGCCATGGATGGATCACCTAATGAGGTTTTCCTCCGTAGGGGCGCAGTTGGTGAGTATGCACCACATGAAAATTTTTGCCTTTGGTGGTGCCTTCAGCTTCCAAAGATGTCTCCACCTCCACAGTCTGTTGTGGGGTTCAAATTCTACACTGAGAGAGGCATACTCCTCCTTTGGTGAATATATGCCCCTGGGAGTAAAAGCCCATAAAATTTCATCCTCCCTCTCAATGATTCTAATATTGGTGGCACGAAGGGCCCTGAGATGCCATTTATCCGGGATGTCGAGATCGTGTGTCGATTTCCAGGCCTGTGTGATCTAAGAGGTATTAGCTCTGTCAGCAATTTGTGATATGGTTTGAATTCCTGAGTCCATGAAGTTTTGTCTTATGGCCAAGGGTAATTAGTACATCTGACCGCATCCAGACCAAGCATCCACTCCAATCTTTACTTTTTCTCCTAACTCAATTCTCCAAGCAAGACCTTTCTTGATGATGTGAATGGATCTAGTGATGGCTCGCGAAATAATGGAGGATCCTGGAATGTATGAGGTGGGACCTCTAATCCAATCGAGGGTAGTCCAAGGATAAATATATTTTTAATAAGTGACCTTTTGTCAGAGGTTGCTAGCATTGAGTAAATGCCACCCCATTTTGGCAACCAAAGTTGTGGCAAAGCGATTAAGGTCTTTTAGCCCCCAACCACCCTAGCTTTTGGGTTTGGAAATCCTCTTCCATCCTACCCATTCAAAATTCTTGTCTTCTATCTTCCCTCTCCAAAGGAATCTTCTACAAATTTGTTGTATTATGGCTGTCACTCCTTTGGGAATCCATGCCAGTGCCATCCAATATACAGGAATTGCCTCCAGCACTGATTTTATAAGCACTAACCGCCCAACTTTGGAGAGCCATCTCTGCTGCCAAATGTTTACTCTCCTCTTGACTGTTGCAACTAACCAATTCCAATCAATAATGCGGTAGTCATTTGGCTTTAGGCAAAACCTGAGATATTTTATGCCATCCTCTAAATCCCTGCCACCAAAATGAAAATGGGCAAGGGCATGTTTGCATTCCTGCTCAGATCACTTCACCAATATGATAATAGATTTAGTGTGATTAGGGTCCATACCTGTGGCCTTACATAAAACCTCTAGAATCTTTCTGAATATGTTGGTGTCTTGGATGTATCCATCAAGAAAAATAAGTACATCATCAACGAATAAGAGATAGGTCAGATATATAAATTCAGATAATTTGACACCTTTTATAATCCCATCGGCCTTGACCTTTGACAATAGTTTGGTTAGTCCTTCCATGATTAATAAAAATAGCAACGGGGATAATGGGCATCCTTGATGCAACCCTCCACCTGCATAAAAAAATTCAGATGTTGCCCCATTGATGAGTAGGCTAAAGGAGGCATTTGTGATACATCCCATGATCCAATTGATGAAAGAGTGGGGGAAGCTAGTATGGAGAAGGGTGAGTTGTATGTAGGTCCAACATGTGCAATCAAAATCCTTTTCTAGGTCAATCTTGAGGATGGTAATTTTAAGTCTTTTAATCTTGATAGAGTGCAGGGCTTCCTAGGCAGTACCTATAGCTTCATGAATTTGTCTCTGGTTAAGGAAGGAAAATTATTCCTTGGATATGTGCAAAGGTAATATGGGCTTGATGTGATTGGCAATGATCTTGAATATGATCTTGTAGATATAGTTGCAGAGGGATATGGGCCGGTAGTCATTAAAGGTTAAAGGTTTATCAATCTTAGGTATGAGGGATATGAAAGTAGCGTTGCATCCATCATAAATGTGACCAGTCGTCTTGCTCTCTTCGATGACTTGTGGGAGGTCCCACCCCAATGTCTTCAAAGAAAGTGAGATAGAGTTGAATTGACTAGCCATATGGACCAGGGATCTTGTCCTTCTTAAACCATTTTAATACCACTTCAACTTCCCCTAAAGTAAGAGGTGCAGTTAAGTTTTCAATATCATCTTCCTCCACATATCTATGCATGGTCCTGACTATCTAAAGTACTTATGATATGTTGGAAACTCTGGGATCACCATAGAGATGGGAGAAATGTCTAATACCCATATTAGCAAGTTGTCCATGGTTATTGGCCACCCTTCCATCCTGGTCCTTCAGTTCCCAGATTGTGTTGATACTCTTTCTCCCTTTTGCACATTGCTAGAAGAATTGTGTTGTCATCTCCCGCTTTGAGACAAATGGCCTTGCTTTTGATCCTCCATGATTCCTCTTGTTTCCTTAACAATTTGGCTTTCTCTATTTACAATTGAATGAGGTGGTCCTTGGCCTCTGTGGATTGAAAGCCAAGTAAGTCTGATCTCATCACGCTCTCTAACTCAATCTCAATCTTATTTAGTGTTGCTTCATCCTGTATTTTCTTCTTTCTGACCCATTTTATTGTACTGTATTTTAATCTGGTCATGTTTTTGTAGAAGACACGGGCCGGCTTGTGGTCAGGCACCTGATCACAATGAGTCCAGGAGCTTTTTACAAGGAGGTGGAAAGCAGGATCCTCCAACCAATAAGAGTTGAATTTAAAGGGGGAGTGAGGTTTGATACTTTATCCATGTATTTCAAAGTAAATGGGATAGTGATCAAATGATCCTCCCGAACCCAGCCATTTTTTGGCCTTGTCATTTATATCAGCTAGCCTGGTCTTGATTAGAAATCGGTCTAGTCTTCGCGCTAGGGCAGCCTCACAAGTCCTTCTATTGTGCCATGTGGGGAATTTTTTGGGAATGGACAAGTCTAGCATATCAACATCATCGATCAGCTTTTTTAATTATTCTGACAAGGGGTCTGGTACTACATTAGGCTCCCATGATTCAGTTAGGCCAATGGAGAAGTTTAAATCTCCACCGATGATAGTATGATCCCCCTACATGATGTCTGAGGCCATCAGCTTATCCTATTAGTCCTCTCCATTGTGACAAGGGCCATAGACATTGATTAAACAAATGGGCATGTCAAGCCCATTTATAGTGATGTCAGCCCAAAGAATCCCTTCTTTGCCCCACCAGCTTCCCACTTTGATAGTTCTATTATTAAATCCCATAGCACATCCTCCAGATCTACCTCTAGCATCTAGTATCTGGAAGTTCCAATCCAGGAGCAGTGAGGTGAGAATTTTGTGCATATAATCTCCATATCCCAAAGTTTCTTGAAGAAGAATGGTGCCCACTCTCACAAGATCCAATAGCCTTCTTAGTGCCAGTTTTTTGTCGAGACTCGCTAATCCCCGCAGTTAAATTAGAGGCAAATCATGAATCACCCATGTCAGGGGTGTCCTTTTCTCTAAGAACCCTGTCAATAGAAGATTGTTTCCCTGATGCTACCTCCATACCAGCCCGAAGGATAGCCTTAGATAGAGATGATGGTCTGCCCCGGAAAGCTTTTGATTGGGATCCTATGGGGTCAATGCCGACACAATAGACATGGGGCACAAAGGCCTTAAATGAGAATCTAAGGTTGTATAGATGGCCATAATTGTTTCCTAAGAGTTCAGTAAGTGATTTGGAGCTAGTATCTCCAACTAGGGTATAAGGGTCTGACCGAGAAATGGAGGGAGGGGCGGTTGCAACAAGATATACAATGGGATCTAGATTGCATCTAATTAAATAAATTTTATATGTAGCTAGAGATATAACAGGAGATACAGTGCAATTAAAATCAGAATTGAAGGCATAAGGAGTAGTGATAGGAGTACCCAGGATCAGAGTAGCCTACTCCTTATGAGGATGAGAGCCACAAGCCCATGGAGCTAGTGGCGCTTAAATAGGTGGCAGCTTTCTAGGGGTACACAACAACATAGGCTCCACTGAGGGTCTCTCCTGAGTAGAGTCTGGTTTGCTAAATCTAACAGTTTGGGTCCCCGCATGCACCAAAAATTTTGCAGGTTCATTATTTTCCACGGTGATAAGCGGGCATTTATTGTATATATGCCCCACTTCATGAAAACGACGGCACCATAATGGTACCCTTCATAATCCAAAATCTGGAATCTTGAGATATATTTGAACTGCAGGTTGTGGCTCTCCGCCAAACCTTCCCGACTGCCCAAGTGGACAAGAATCCGAGCTACTGAGATATTTCTTGTCTCTAGGTAGGACCTGTCATGGTCCAAATAAATCCCTAAGTCTTCTCCAATGAATCGAAGTGCTTCCTTTGTCCAGAATTGTAGTGGGAGTCCCGACAGTCGCACCCAGATAGGTCCTTCTCCCATATTTTCCGTATCAGGATCAAATAGGGGAGTCCATCACTTGAGCAAAACTGGTGCCATTTCAATATGTCAATATTTGGTAAGCACCCAATTTTCCATCTCAGGATGGGGGGGAATTAGGAAAAACCACCCTCTGTTCATCGTGAGCACCCCATGAAGTTTCTTTAGAATGTTTCTCAAGATTTCAACGGTCCATATCTTGAGTCTGGAAGTGGTGTAGTTCCTCCCTCAAACACATCCTACCAGGACCGTTTGCAAGGTTTCCTCCAACTTATCCATTCCAATACCTTCACCGAAGACCAAGTTCCTCTTTTTTTCTCTTCTCTTTGTGCACTTGTGTTTCTTCTTTTCAGTTCAGTGGGATTTCCTGTCTTGGATATGGCCTTCTCCTTTCGGTACTGCGTCGTCTGAATCTGACGTCCTGATGTCCTCTATTGTTGGAATCGCCTGGGTAATGCCTTCGAAGCATCCAGATCCCAACACAAATGGGGGCTCCCCTAGATTATCCGTAGGTGTGTTGCCATCCACTACGTGGTTTATACCTAAATACTCGAATTCGAAGGACCCCTCTAAGTTACCAAAATTTCCCCCATCCCTTCGGTTATCGGACCCAAAACGTCTAGAATTACTTGGGCTTGTTACTCCCATATCCTGAGTACTAATGGCGAGGGTATTGAGTACGCTGGTGAATCTAAAGCCGCCGAAAAGGGTTCAAAATAAACCACTTCGGATGCCTAATAGGGTTCCTTAGAGACAAGGTGAGCTTGTGATGACTCACCTAACTCCATGTCCACTTGTTCTTTCTCTGCAACGCCAGCGCCTTGAGTCACCCCACATGTCTGCTGAGGTGTTAACCCTGCCCATATCTGCGATGGTTCTAGGTTGTCAGAAGAGTAATCTAGCTCAACCTCTTCCATACCGGCGTTTCGAGAAGTTCTCCTCCATTTCTGGGAGTTCCCGAGACTTGCCACGCAACCCTTGTCTATTTCAAGGTGCTAGCTTAGAGGTTGTGACCATCATCCATATCAGATGGGGTCCACAGTATATGAGAAGGGTCAAAATAATTACCCACTGTCAGGTTGTCGAGGCCATTGAGAAACTCCAAAGGTGCGCAGCTATCAGTCTTCAACTGTGGAGTCTGTGACCATTAGCGTCAAACCTCATTTAATTTTGAGTATTGAGGTTCCCCTAAAATTGTTGTAAAATCGTCTTCGTAGTGTTAAATAAAGAGTCAAGGTCTCGCATCTTCAGAATAGGGTAATGCAGTTCGCTGCCTTGAACCATTCAGTGCACCACCCTGAGCAGGTCATGCTCCCATTGTGTCTATCGTAGGTTAGGGTTTGTTCCAGCTAGGGTTGCCGCCATCATTCCATCGCTAGAGCTGGTTGGTCTTCCTCCCTATGTGTATTATATGGTAATAACATTTATTTTCATATTTTCCTTTTTTAGTAAATCTTGTTGAATACTCAAAGGATATGGATGATACCTCATAAGACAAAGCATGATAAAAGTTCTATTGCAAGGAAAACTCTTCAAGTATTGATTTCCTACATGGTTTATTAAGAAACAACTCAAAGGTATGTCTTAGACCACAAGCTTTGTTCTCTTTATAATAAAGGTATGTTCATTTCTTTTAAAATCTACTTTACATTACTAACATTGTTGTCTTGTTAGGTTGATTAATCATTAGATCAAATCTACTCTCATTAAATCATCATCTTCGAACCCTAAAAGGTTCAATGTAAAATCCTAAGCTAAGGGTGTGTCGATATTGGTTATGAAACCCTAGTATACTTAGGGTTACTAATGAAATCTAGAAAATATTATTATTTTGGTGTTTAGGTTTTTTGATGCTATTATGATAGAAACCCTAGTCCTTTAGAGTTTTTTGTGTATTGAAATTGTAGACCTTTAGGGTTTTGGTAAATTAGGGTTTATGAGTAAAAGCCTTATAATATCTAGAGTAAGCTCCTAGGAATGAAACCCTAGGTTTATGTTTGTCTGTCTGATCGAAACCCTGTCCTGATCAAAATTGTTGTATATCTAACTTTAATCTATTAATATTTGTGTCTTAGGGTTACCTAATAGATATTTTTGTGATATTCTTATGCATGATTATGAAATCATATATATGTATATATGCTAACCTAATTGCTGATAGTTTGTAAATTCTAGTGTTTGTAACAAAGTCCTAGTAGAAGTTTGATATTTTAGGATATAAAGATATTGTTTAGCCTTGATGATAAATCTAGGGTTTACATCAAACTCGAGTGGATGTTGGTCATATTGTTGAAACCTTAGATTGTACTATGATTGGTTTTGATTGTTGATATCTATGGCTTAGTGTCTCAAAGATGGATTATAGGGTTTGCAATGTATCATAGTAAATTTTGTCATATCTTTGAAAGTAATATTGAGGCCCTAGAAATAACGAGACTGATATCTTTATTGAGTAACTTTAAGTTTTATTGATGTGATCTAAGGTTTGTAACAAAACCTTAGCAAGAAGTTTAAGTTTAGAAGTACGTGTCTCATGTTGATTATAAACCTAACCAAGTTTAGGTATTTAATGCTTCCATTATTGTATTAACATGATTACGATATTCATGCTTCTATATATGTATTTGGTTGTGTTTATTATTAAAGTTTTACAGGTACAGAATCTTCAAGATAATGAAGATATTTGTATAAGCATGATGAAGAAATAACAAGATGAATTCGATAAGAAGGAATGAAACCACGAAGGACTCTCTGATGTTATAGAAAGTAGTTGATCTCCCTAAGTTAAGAGGGATCTTGGATGGAATAAAGGATATATCTTCCCAGTTGGGAAGGAGGGCATATCATGATAGTCATGGTGGATACCTTGAAGAAAAAATGGAGAATGTATATTGAGGATGCCTTGGTGTTGCTGAAGAAATTAAAGAAGAAAATCTTTTGACTAGTTGCATACGAATAACTTGATATAAGTGGCATCAATATGATTGAAGACCTCGAAGGTTTGCATTTACTTATCTATATTTGAAAGTTTTTTACTGATTGGGATTGTGTATGTACATGTAAATCTCTCCTCAAAAGGTCGAAGTTTTGCAAGCATGTTTTTCATGCTTAATTTATTTGATGTTATTGATCTGTTTGATCGAGAGAGATTTTATGTTATCAATTTGTTTGATCGGGAGATATTTGTTGTTACTGATTTGAATAATCAGGAGTGTTGAGGCATCGTGTGTAACACAAAATTCCTGGGAGGACATCTACATGTTTTTGATGTCTAGATCCCGAAGTAGGGAGGGTGGTCTTAGTCATAGAGCTCTAGCCTTGCATTACACACCTAGATCTCTGGGTTGATGGTTATTAAGTAAGCATGATGGTACCTATAGTGGCTAAAAACTTTAGTCCATCTTAATCCCACCCGGATAGATTACCCTGGTTAGGAATCTAGTCTATTGCATTGAGTGTGCCTAAACTCTTCATAGTTCATTTTCAGATCTTCCATTTACCTCTATAGATATAGGTATTTATGAATACATCCCTATTTAGGTGGGAGTGTTGAAGAATGTAACTAGGTTCGGTCTTCATAGTTGTATTTGAGTCATAAATAAATGTATTTATCAAAAGAACGAAAAATAAATTTTATTATTATATAAATTGACTTATTAATGCATGGGTTTCATGATTGGGTCAATTATTTTTAAGTAAAGTTCTCCATTGTAGACCTCTAGGGTTTATGTCATGTGTCCTAGTCCATCTCATATTGTAAAGAACCCTTCTTGGTAATTATTTGTGAAAGAAAAAAATTATTTTATTGTAAAATAGGTCATTTAGGCCTCCTCCACCAAGTCGACCTCAGGGAGATCAAGTTGGCCTCAAACAAGGTAATTCGACCTCACTAGAAGAATATATATTGGAGCAACTCAACCTCATTTGACACACACTCTCATCAAGTTCGATTTGTAGAAAAAGTGTTGTAAACTGGTTGCAGAAAAGAGTGTGAACTTGCAGGAGAAGGAGAGAAGTTGGAAGAAGAAAAATGAGTTTATGGGCTAACTTTCTCTCACACATGTGAAGATATTGAGTTGAAGCGATGGCGAAAATTATCTCTATTGCAGGATCGAAGTTCTGAAGCTGGGGTTCGAAAATTCTGTAGCAGTTGCAGTAAAATGGATCGAATCTTTTGGGATGTTGTTGGGTTGAGATTGTTGAACAAGAAGATAAGATTGTAGATTGTTGCATCATATCAAAAGGATGACTTAGTGGAGGAGGAAGGTATGTTGGTCTAGGGTCTTGGTTGTCTCATTGTCATATGAATATACTGAAGGAAGAGTTGTTGACTAGGTTTTCCCCTATACAAGGGTTTTCCCTTGGTTGTTCGCCTACATCTGGTGTCCCTGATCTTCATGTTTTATTCTTTGATTATTGCTTGATGAAATACAGATAAAAGAATAACACAAGAAAGTTAATAAGAACATAAGAATATCACAATTAATTATCAACAGAAGAAAATATTTCTGCCATTCTAATTTTCCAACACCTCTAACATCAATGTAAATGATTTCACAACTCACAAATAACTTTCCTAATTTAATCATAATTTTTCCCTATTCATTGATAGATTCTTGAAATATCATAATATAAGGCTTTTTTTTAAAGGGCTTCCCAAACCACTATAGTTGAAGGATAAAAAAATTGTGTTTCACCCCCTATTGGGGTATTATTTACTCTAAAATCCCTTAAGATAGAATGTTTCTTTCTAGTCAACATTTCACAGTGAAATGTTTCTTGTGCAATTTAAAAATTATATTTTCTACCTCTTTCAAGTCTCTTTTGACCTTTTCTTTTTATATTTTCCAAGCCTCCCTCAACCCTCCTTAATTAATATAATAAATATTAATGTGCAATTTTATTTTGAAGCTATGGTACAAGAAAAATAAAATTACATTGTGGGATATTTCTCTTACGAAGCAAGAAGGGTCCAAGGAGGCACATGAAGAAATCCTTGCAGAGAAACAGGTAACGATACGTAATGACACATTAGATGAAGATTCTAGATTGAATTGGAAGAATATCCTACAAAAACATTTAAAGAAAAACACTCTAAAGGGCATAAAGTGAAGGAAGAAACTAAGGAACCACTTGTTGAATAGTCAAATAAAGAAGAATTAATTATTAAGGTTGTTGTATATTGCCATCCACGCCACATGGAGAAAAAAAAATCATCAAGGTAAGGACATAAGCATCGACAAATTTATTATGGATGAACATGGAACCATAGAGGCGACTAATATAGAGGCACATGGCGGACTAAAAACAATGCATGTAGATATGAGAATATTGCAACAAAACATGGATACCAAGAAGAAACTAGAATCAAGGTGGAGGAGAGGCCACAATTGGACCTCATGTCCACATCTCACTAGGATGGGTAGATGCTCGGTCATGGTATTAGTTTGCTACACTACTAATTAAGTGAGGCAAAATGCGATTTACCTGGGAAGGATAAGATGAGGTATTGAAGAAAGTACCAAAGGCAATAATGAGTGTAATGTGGCAATCATAATTTAATTGAAAAACTATGTTATTAAAAGGAAAAAAAATATAATAATAAGGAGTAGTTTTCATAACGTCATTTAGAATACTCACGAGAAAGTATAAATGCACATTAGTATCCTTGTATTGGATATGCTAGACTATATTATTTTGTAGCAAGCATGTCTTGTGGAGTGATTCCTCTCATAAAGAGTATTTGATAGTGTTACCCTCCCTTAAGGGTTCTTATCTCTATATTTTTGGTGTTGTTGATGGTGAATGCTTTGATATGTTTGGTGTTTTGGGATTTATCCTAGGAGTTTTATGGTGGATTCTCTCTTATATATGTGAATTTTACAAAGGGTTATGTTACCGCAAATCTAGCAGACCTAGTGTAAAGCCTCACTAGGAAAGCTAAGTTTTATGGAAACAAAAGATCAACCACCATTGTTACCTTAGTGACCTCTCTCCAATTTCTTAATGGTGGGTTTTATCCCCACAAGGGAGGCTTCCCTAACGAAATTACCAAAAAGACATTCAACCAACCAGGGCTTAAAGATTATATAAGGTCTAATGATTGAAGAGAAATATACTGACCAAAAGTTGAAAAGGTTGAGATACGAGTTATTAAAGTTCAAATACACTTCCCTAAGAACTCTATGATTTAGAATAAAGTTGATATAAGTTAAGGTTTCTATGATATTCAAATTTAGGGCATAGGATGGCATATAATAGCTTGAGAAATAGCATATAAATGATAATATCAACAAATGAGAAAAGGTTATCAAAGAGGAAAACAAAGGTTAGGTAAACAATGACTTTTAATGGTTGTAAATACATATGACAACAATAATTATCTAGACACCATCCCTAATTTTGGGTAAAAAATGCAATTAATTCTAGATTTTTTCCTTTTATATTTATTATATGTAATCCCTATCAATATGGCAACAAAAAGTTAGACACAAAATCACTATAAAATGCACATTTAAGCTAACCCTAACCTTGGTTACCATGAATCAAGAAAAAGAGATAGAAAGCTGAGATTATCACCACCAACTTGTCTAGTGCCTTATCCAATTGGACAATGGAGTCAAATAATGGCGAGGTCAAAGATATAGGGACATGTATGAAGAGGACAAAAGATGATGAATCCTCTCTTAAAACCCCTACTAACACCATTAAAGTGGAGATTTAAGATAAAAGGATGCATCTAACAAGTTTCTTTGATGGACTCTTAAAAGAAAAATAAAAAATTATAACATAGAGAAACAAGATTTCATGAAAGTTTTTGCACATTTTAATATGACACAATAAAAACCTTAATTTCATAAAAATACATGAAAAATGGAAGAATATTGACTATAAACTTACACCATTCAATCAAGAATCACTTCATCATTCCAAGATAATCTCCTCGTGCAAAAATATCCCTCCCAAGACAATTTCCTCTATCATTCACCCATAGCAATCAAGAGAAAAAGATAAAGGAGCTAGTGCACACGTCCTAAGAGAGGGAGAAAAGTGATGAAAGTGCGATGATCCAAAAAAAGTGCCTTCCCTTTATTTATCTAAGGGAAACCAAGCCACTTTACATAATTTAACAAGTAAAATTCGTAAAAGTTAGCTTGAACATTCAACTAGGCCTAGAGGTCACAAGTTGACGTTAAGATAACTTTGAAATATAACAAATGCATCAATTTTTCCCACACATGTGGAAATCAATGCTCTCCATGATGATGTCTCCCTCTCAAAATGGACAATGTTCATCAAGCAAGTGATAAAGTGGCTGATGAATACTCCTCACTCTAAGAAAATCATCAAAATGCATGGGTACATCTCTAAATAACTCCTCGTCCACCGTGACGTCATCTCCAAGGAAGCTTACATCACCCTTTTAGGGCATGTGGGGATGACATGGCATGCTCTTAGGCAAGTGTTGGCATATAGTCATAATGTGTTATCCCAACCAAGTCCTCTCAATGATCACCATACTCATATAGGCTTTGAAATAAGGCATCATTCATCGAATAGGACTAAGGCCAACCAGGGGAAATCCTAGGTCCACTTGGGAACATCATCAACTAAGTTAATGCCTTGGCCTCTTAGTATAACATTTTCACATTTGGAGGTGTAGCATGGAGCATACAACTAGGTGGAATCTGATCAAATCCTAACATCCATCTCATGAGGTCAACATTGAGGCTACAAGGTCATATTTTCTCTCAACAATGGGAAAAAATTCCTTTGAATGGTGTTGGACAAGTGCCAAGTGTTCCTTCAAAGATCTGCTACATGAATAATGAAACACTTAAAACATACCCTCGAGATCAAGTAAGATCAACATAATTAGGGACAAAAAACATTAAAATCGTTGTGAACTATATTCAATGTTAGGGGCACAAAAATAGTTCACACAAACCTTGCCTTCCAATGAATTTTGAGCTCAGGGTTTGTAAGTAAGTTACCAAACTCGTGTTAGGAATTATTATACCTCCAGCCCTATTAGGTGATTCCATCATTAAGGGGAAGGACATTTGATAGGTAGACCCATCAATCCATGTGTGCATGTGGTAATGATGGTCATAGAGCGGACAAGAATTCAAGGAAGATGATCATAGCCACGGTACCAGCTAGAGTGGGTCCAAGACCTCTGAGTACTATAATGAGAAGAGGAAGTAGTCATGGAGGCATGAGCTACTCCTTTCCTTGGCCTACTTTTTTCACCCCTCGCCAATTACTTTAATGATTTGTTTTCTTTCTTACTTAGCTTAGGATACCAATCTTACTTTATGATTTTACAATACCCCTTAAAAATATTTTAATTTCTCATTCATCGGTGTTGGGACATCTAAGGGTTCCTTTTAGATGTAGCATGAAATGCAAAGGAACTAGATGATGGTTAATCACGTGGATAGAGCTCATGCTATACATTTTCCCACGTGCTCACCATGTCCCAATAATATTTTGTATTTTGTATTTTCTTGGTTTGGTTTCATATGCTTATATTATTCTTCTAGCCACATCAACCTGTTAGGGAAAATTTATGGGCTCTAACTTGGATATGAGGATATATGGTCCTAGTTCCAATGACCAATTCCAATCAACCTAAAGAATGGACATGGATAATAAGGTAAATATGAAATGTAACTATTGATTGCCTTAGTCACACTACTTCAATTAGTGCCTCCCATTAATGCCCCTCCTAAAGGAAGGACCTCAGGAGAGGTCACACTAGATTAGGGGCAAAGGAAAACCTCCCTGGTGAATCATGGGAACAAGGGTATAATCAAGAGTGGTCAACATTTTAGCTTGACATGTGATCCATATTAGTATTACCTAAAACATTAAATGAAAACATATGATTACAGAAATGGTTAATGCACCTTCCAATAGTTGACTCACCTTTCTTTGAGAAGCATGCCAGATGGGAGAGGGCATTAACTGAAGCATAAGTTGAGAGCTGTGTTATAAAGATATATGTAGGCCATCATAGGGATGCTACCTAATTGGATATAAATTGAGAAGAAACAAATTTATCCTATGGGTTATCCACTTTTGGTGGATAACAATTCCCAAAACATCTAAGCCATTTTCTATTCCCAATGGCGACAAAGGATAAAAATTAATAAACAAGAAGATTAACAAGCATATCAATTTTTTTGGGTGAGGTGGCCATCTTCTTCTAACTCCTCTTTTCATGGGCATGCACTTTCTGATTTTGGTTTCTCCTTTAATGCAAAATCTGCTCCTTTTAATGAGTGGCTAATTAGTTCTAGAACATCTTATCATCTCGCTAAGGGTAAAGTCATTTTTTCTAGTCTTGATGATTGTCACATCAAACAAACATTTGTTGGTGATAATAGATATCTTAGTGCTGTAGGGTTTGGAATAGTTCAATTAGATGATGTCCATTTTAATTATGTATTATGTATTCAAAGTATCCTGAGCAACCTTTTATTAGTATATTAGATCACTCATTTACGTGAAGATAAAACAAAAGAGTTTGAACCTCACAAAGTTGTAATAAAATATCTAAAGAATCCTAAACATGTCCTAACAATTGGAATTGTTGATGATATTACCAAGTTGTATAAATTTGAAAACTTTGGGTTGTTATATTCTCCATTAGTTTTCATTGCTTAGGGTGATGACTTGAACAAAATTTGGCATGACAGTTTGGTCATCTAAACTATCACTCATTGTAGTACTTATGTAATAAAAATAGGGTGATTGGTCTTCTTCTCATTTCAGTAAACATCATTGGAACAAATTTTACAAACATGCTTCTTGGCGTGCCTTAGCCCCCTTGTCGCTTGTCCATAGTAATTTGTGGGGTGTGCTTTTGTATCCTTCTTTCTCTGGGTATAAGTGCTTCTTAACTTTCATTATTGACTAATCCATACACACTTGAGTTTATTTCTTAAAACTTAAGAGTGAAGCCTTTGACACGATTTTGGCTTATACAACCCTCGTATAAAACAAATCTAGACATTAACTTCATAGGTTAAAAACATATAATGAAGGAAAATATATCAACAACAAATTCACAACTTACAACATTGAATCACACATTCAAATTTAAGATACATTTCCATATACACCATAACAAAATGGTGTTGCTAAGCGAAAATAATCACATATTATGTTAGGTCCCTATAATACTAGTGTAGCCCCCTTATTGTTATTGTTAGTGTAGCCCTCTTATTGTTATTGTTGTGCCCCGATATTGTTATTGTTGCGCCCCATAGAATCCCACTATTTTTATTGTTGTGCCCTTACATTATTATTGTTATGTAGGCTCTGATTATATTGTGACCCCTTAGACTCCTATGTATACAAAGGAGGTCTTGTCACTTGTATCATCCAATAATTGTTCATTTATGTAATATAAAGGGGGTTGCCCCCTCGAAGCGGCTAATTTTTAAATCGTTGATCTATATTTTCCTATATTTTATGAGTTGGTTGCATAACATTTGGTATCAAAGCTTTGGATTCTAGGGTTTCGCTTCTAACGAGGTCATATATATATATATATATATATATATATATATATATATATATATATATATATATATATATATATATATATATATATATTATCTGCGAAGGTTCAAAAGTTGAAAGTTTTACCACGTGGAGCTGAAATTCGAATGAACATCCTATAAAAATTTCAGATCCTCATTCGCTATATTTTATGAGATATGGTCTGAATAATTTAGGGTTTCTGCATGCTCTAGAATTCCATCTCAAATAGGTGACCTCAAGAAAATCGTCATAACTTCCTCTACGAACATCGGATTTGAATTTCATAAAAAATGGCAGAAAGTGCACGGACTGTAGTATTTTATGTATATTTTTATAGGCTGGAGGTCAAAACAATTACA
This sequence comes from Pinus albicaulis, assembly GCA_034641835.2. NCBI lineage: Eukaryota > Viridiplantae > Streptophyta > Pinopsida > Pinales > Pinaceae > Pinus > Pinus albicaulis. The sequence goes on from CM076581.1 coordinate 374,773,819, forward strand.
TGTGGCACTCTGTACAAGTTCACTCTACTAAACTAGTCAATAATTAGGTCATCGTGGGAGATTAGACGTAACTTTATCTTGAAGAATCCAAATTTAGTATGACATGTGGCATTGGAAATAAGACTCAGAGGGCTACCACAAGACTGAATTTCAGATCTAAAATTACAAATATACAACAGTTTCAATATTGAGGTCCTCAAAAGCAAGGAAAAAGTGTGTGTTTTTTAATTTTGCATAGCATTTGTTTGAAAAACCAATGAAGTGATTCAAAGGCCACAATTTGATTCCAAAATTCCTCGAAACAAAAAAATGGACACACCTAGGAAGCAACCAGAAAGCTCTTCCATGATGGATGAATAAGAGGAAGAAATGCAGCATGATACATCAAAATTATGAGACCAAGTGCAACAAATTTCGCTCTCGCAAAAAATAACAATAAATGAATTGGAAGCCATGATGAATGTTAAGACATGGTATAAAAAGGGACATGGGAGTTTGAATGATGGTTTAAAAGTAGAGATGGAAGCAATGATTAATATCAAAATAAAGGGGTTAAAAGAAGGTTTGGAAAAGTTATTAGAAGAAAGGCTTCCCAGTGCTGACAAGGTAATCCATGAAAATCGTGATGAGGAAAAAATGAATATGAATTATGATTTTAGAGACTAATGTTGGGTTTAAGAACCACCACGTGCCAAAGATCGTTGTGAGGAATTTTGATGGCAAAGTTATGATAATGTGGATACTACACATGGAGCAATATTTTGATCTCCATGATGTGAAACACTCACAAAAGGTACGCATTTCAAGTTTATATTTAGAACCCAATCAATTTGTATGGTATCGATGGATTTATTCTCGTAAAACACTTATCATTTAGTGAATTTTAACGGAGGAAATGATAACACATTATGAGGATACAAAGAGCAACACCTTCTATAGCCAATTAATAAATCTCAAACAAAAGGATTCAATGATGGAGCACATTGAAGACTTCCAAAAATCCAATATCAATGAAACTGATATTCCATAGGAGCATAGGATTGATGTCTTCATAGGGAATTTAAAGGATAACATCCAACATGAGGTTCGCCTTTGGGAACCTGATTCATTGGAGAAGTCATTCAGGGTGGGAAGAAAAGTTGAAAGCAAAATTATGGAAATAATGAAGTCTACCACTCACAACTATAAATATGGCAGTGTTGCTACTCCTAGCCTTCCAAAGCCTACAAGGTTGACACCACACCAATTGGAGTAAAATAGAGCAAAAAGGCTTTGTTATAGTTGTAATAACAAATACACTAAAGGTCATAAGTGCATTGAGAATAAATTATTTTACATGAATTGTGAAGAGGAGGAAGAAAAGGAACAAGAAACATCAAAAGAGGAGGATATACACCAGGAACCAACCCCAAAGAAAGAAGAAATTAATCGGATCACATATTGTAATGCATTGGCAAGAATTAACACTCCTCAAACTCTTAAGATAGAAAGATATATCAAGAAGAAAAAGGTAATAGTGCTAATTGATTCAGGTAGTACCCCTGACTTTATTCATTGAAGATAGCCAATAAATTGAATTACTTCCTATATCCAACACCATAGTGTCAAGTGATGGTGGAAAATGGAGGAACTATAAATTGCTCTGGAAAGTGCCATAATATCAAGCTAACCATGGGGTAATATATATTGAATATTCCAATGCTTCCAATTCCAATGGGTGCTGCTGATGTTGTACTAGGAGTCCAATGGTTACAACCTTTGGGGACAATAACTTTTAATTTTCAAGAAATTTTCTTGATTTTCTTTTGGGAAGGAAAGGAAGTTGAATTAAGGGGCATCGCAGGGAAAACATGAAAGATAATAAACTCTAATGTCATGACAAAGCTTCTGAATAAAGAAAAACAAGGCATAATTACACAATTATGCTCACTAGAGGTTCAAACAACGAAATCGTCTATTTCTCCAGATCTCCAAAAAGTATTGGAGAATCATTATGAGGTGTTTGAGACTCCCAAAGGCATCCCACATATTCGTGATCATGATAATGCTATTCATTTGATTCCAGGAAGTGTTCCTCCAAACATCACGCCACAAATATCCTTGTGCCCAAAAGAGTGAGATTGAACGTATGGTTGCAGAAATTCTAGAGGTTGGTATAATTCAATCGAGTTAAAGTTCCTTCTCTGCTCCAGTAGTATTGGTGCATAAGAAGGATGGATCAAGGTGTGTCTGTATTATAGGGAGCTTAAAAATCTCACTATTAAAGATAAATTTCCCATTCTTATCATTGATGAATTGTTGGATGAATTACATGGAGAAATTTACTTCACCAAGTTGGACATTCATTCAGGATATAATCATATTAAAATGAATACTGAAAAAATTCTGAAAACAATATTCAGAACTCATGAGGGTCATTATGAATCTTTGGTCATGCCTTTTGGCCTTACTAATGCACCTTGCACATTTCAAGTTTTGATGAATTCCATTTTCAAACCCTTCCTTATAAAATTTGTGTTAGTATTTTTCGATGATATGCTAATCTACAACAAGTCTTGGAAGGATCATGTTCAACATCTTGATAGGGTGATCAAACTATTGAAGGAGAAACAATTGTATGCAAAAAACTCCAAATGTTTCTTTGGAGTACAAGAGGTGGAATATTTGGGTCATATTGTATCTCATTAAGGTGTTAAGGTAGACCCTAACAAAATTAAAGCCTTTAAGGAATGAGAAATCCCCACAACCATAAAGCATATTTGAGGATTTCTCGGGTTGACAAGGTATTATCGCAAGTTTGTTGAGAATTATGGGAGAATAGTGGCACCTTGAACAGATGCAGGAGCATCAAGACCCTTTTTCTCCATTTGTAAATATGGGGTGTGATAATATTAATTTGTAAATATGGGGTGTGATAATTTGTAATATTTTATTAATTAATTTGAATTAAATAGGAGAAGGTGAGGATTTATGTAAATATCTTTTTATTAATAAAAGGATATGAGGGAATTTAATTAGTTGAAGGATTTTAGGGATAAAGAGCTATCCTTTAGGGATGTTGAGAGATTTAGGGGTTTGTTGAGGAATTGAAGGGATTGAGCATTTAATTAAATGATTTTTTAAAATTGTATAAATAGGAGGGGTTTTGAGAGAAAAACACATTAGAGATTGGGAGAGAGTGTGAGATTGAGAGTAGGCTTGAGCAGCAAGGCTGTAAAGCCTTCAGCAATTGTAAAGGGCCACGGCATTGGAACATCTGGCCAGTAAAAAGTTGTAAGTCATTGTTTTGTTTCAGTTTATATACATTGGGTGATTGAGAAATTGTATATTTGTTTCCTGAAGTTCATAACATTGTTAAATTAATGATCGATGGGCTTGAAATCACATTTATTTATGTGAAAACTGATATGCAAATCATCAAGGGTAAATGGTATTAAAATCTTTGTTTGCAAAGGGCGCCATTCTAAGAAAAGATTCTGTTAGAGATCGATTGGTTAATATGAGGAACTGAATATAGAAGTGCGCAGAGTTATGTTGAAATTCTGTCGGGATTCAATTGAAATTTGATATGTTTTGAATAGCATTGAACAGTATGGTAAATGTGTGATTCCGGCATGTCAGATTGGAAAGTCGAATTCTTGAAGATACATACATTTTGGTGAAAACTAATTAAACTGTTGTTAATGGTGCGGTTTTAAAAAAAAACGCTGTTAGAATTCACATAACACTGATATGAATATTTCAAAGGCACAGAATATTGAAATGCGTTAACCAGTTCTGAAATCGATCAGTAATTGTTCTTTGTTTAAGTGTGTTGAAGCCACAGGATGGTATCGATTGATGGAGAATCAATTTGCCGTGTGAAGGGCGTGTAGTAAGTAAATTGAAGGGCGTTGTTGAAGATGAAGGCATGATAAACTGTTGCAGTGGAAAATCGATGTGTATCAAGCCTTTGCTGTAGCGTTAAATTGATGTTTGCTATATGAATTTGTGAATGTAGCCTTCGATAAGTCATAATGATTGTGTTTAATGCGATAACATGTCAAAAGCGCAGTAGCAATGGAGCGGGTTTTTTCTGGAGATGAAGAATTGTATTCTCAAAGTGAAGTCGAACTTACGTGCTCAGAAACGCACAAGCAGTTTGGTCTGTTAAGAATTGTTGAATGCAGGTTCTGAACAATGCATGTGATGAAGTTTTTCAGAAGGGCGTAGAGGTCTTTTTGTTGAAATATGTTTAGATTTTGAATTGAGTTTGTGTGCAGGAATTTACACAGTTTATTGGAATCATTGAAATGAATCGATCTTTAGTGTGGAGAGGAAGATTGTCAGGGAAACAATGACAGAGCGATGACTATGAAGCAGCGTTGGAAAACGATTTGCAGTGTTGAAAGGTGTTACCGAATTGAAAAGTATGAAGACCAATCCAGGGGCAACTCAAATGGAACGCTTACAAGAATTTAAATTGACAATCTCTATTTGTAAATCGGAGGTAAGAGAGCGCAGGAATGTATTCTGTAACTCTGTTTATTCATTTGAAATGCAATTAGAACGATTTTAACCAGTAGCAGTGAATTGAGAAAATTATATATGTATATTGGAACTTGGTGGTTGAAATAATGCATCGAGAAGCCTGATTGAATGCAGAATGCCGTAATAGTGAACATACATATGAAAGAGAAGTTTGGATAGGCGTTGGTCAATAAATTTGATCAGACCTTGATGGTGCCAGTGGGAAACATTGATAACTGCAGTAAACAATGTTAAGTTGAGTTAAACCATGGTATTGAAATGAATGAAGTCTTTCATTCATGAAAGAAGTTTTGAATGAATATTGTTGGATTTTTTGGTCATATGTTTCCACATATTTAGTGTGTATGAGATTGCCAAAACGGAAAGTGTTGGATTAAATTTGGGAAATGCACTGTATTTGAACAGAGTTTAAGGTTCCTGGGTATTGCAAGCTCTAGGCTTGCGTCACACCTCTAACAACATTAGTGAAGAAAGATGCATTTTCATGGACTCCTGAAGCAACTAAGGCCTTTGAACGTCTTAAAGAGGCAATGTGCCTAGCACCGGTCTTAGCTACACCAGACTTCACAAAAACCTTTATTGTGGAATGTGATGCCTCAAGAAATGGAATTGGTGCAGTTTTAATGCAGGAAGGAAGACCCATTGCTTTTGAAAGTCGTCCAATCAAAGGAAAGTATTTACAAAAACTTATTTATGAGAAGGAAATGTTAGCAATACTGCATGCACTAAAGAAATGGCGAACTTACCTAATGGGAAGACACTTCAAGGTAAAAACTGATCATGATAGTCTTAAACACTTTTTGGAACAAAGACTATCTTCAGAAGAGCAACAAAAATGGGTCACAAAGATGTTGGGCTATGACTTTGAAATAATCTACAAAAAAATGGAAGAAAAATGTTGTTGCAGATGCACTCTCAAGAAAGGATGAGGATGTGGAAGCATTGCTTTGTTCTATTTAAATTATCCAACCTGAGTGGATAACAGAAGAAAGGGACGAATGGAAGAATGATGAAGAGGTGTGGACAGTCATTCAAAATTTGCGGCAAGATCCTAGTACATCTGATACATTTAGCTAGAAAAATGATTCATTGTGGTACAAAGATCACTTATATCTTTGTAGGAATTCCCAACTCAAATAATATATTCTTTTGGAATTGCGCAAATCTCCCTTAGGAGGGCACTCGAGATTTTTAAAAACTTACCACAAGGTCAAGAAGGAATTTTTTTGGGATGTTCTTAAATCTGATATTAAAAAGTTTGTGGAAAAATGTTTGGTTTGCCAACAAAATAAAATTGAGACAATTAAGACCCCAGGTCTATTACAACATTTAGTCATTCCAAGTCAGCGTTGGGAGGAGGTCTCAATGGATTTTATCACAGGTTAACCCAAGTATGAAGGAAAGAGTGTCATCATGGTGGTAGTTGATGGATTTACCGAGTATGCACGCTTTTGTGCATTATCTCATCCTTTTAAAACCAGTAAGTTACCACTACATTTATGGAAACAATTAAAAATCTTCATAGAAACCCAAAGATTATAGTAGGTGACAGAGATCCCATTTTCACTGGAATTTTTTGGACGAAATTATTTTCTTGTCTTGGAACTCAATTAGCTCATAGTTCATCTTATCATCCTCAATGTGATGGGCAAACTGAGATAGTGAAAAAATGTTTGGAAGGATATCTTCATTGCTTTGTATTTGATAAGCAAACACAATAGGTCAAGTGGTTACCTCTAGCTGAATGGTGGCATAACACTTCCTTCCATATCGTGGCAAAAATGACCCCATTTATGGCACTTTATGGACATCATCCACCATCCATCGCATCATTTTTAAGAGAATTTTCTAAGGTTCAAGGAGTGGAAGATCACATAGATAATCAACAAAAATTTATCCAACTCTTAAAGGATAACCTCACTCTAGCGCATAATCGAATGAAACAATAGGCAGATCAACGTCGTAGTGAAAGAAGTTTTGTTGTAGGTGAATAGGTATTTTTATGGATATAACCATTCAAACAAATGTCCATTAAACACACTAAGAAGGATAATAAATTATCACCTTAGTACTACAATCCTTACAAGGTGTTGCAAAATATTGGTACTATGTCAACCAAATTGGAGCTACCTGCGTCTTCTCGAGTACACCCAATTTTCCATGTTCCATGCTTAAAGAAGGTTATCAGTGACAAGCTTTCAGTTTAAACAGTGTTTCCAAAACTTGACGAATAAGGAAAAAACATATTTGAGCCTGAAGCAGTCACAGAAACAAGAACCCGACAACTATGAAATTGATCAATTTCATAGTATCTCATTAAGTGGAAGAACTTACCCTCTGAAGCTTCCATGTTAGAGAATGAGAATTTTATACATAAGCATCCAAAACTGCTCAAGCGTTGACGACAACACTTTTTTGCAGGAAAGGGGCATGTTAGGTCCCTATAATACTAGTGTAGCCCCCTTATTGTTATTGTTGCGCCCCCATATTATTATTGTTGTGCCCTTACCTTATTATTGTTATGTAGGCTCTGATTATATTGTGACCCCTTAGACTCCTATATATACAAAGGAGGTCTTGTCGTTTGTATCATCTAAGAAATGTTCATTTATGTAATGTAAAAGAGGTTGCCCCCTCAAAGAGCCTAATTTTTAAGTGGTTGATATGTATTTTCCTCTATTTTGTGAGTTGGTTGTATAACATATTAAAGGAAATGACAACTTTCATGATCTAGTTCGAGGGAATAAGTTATCATTATTGTGTGGAAACCATTAATTGTGCCAATTAAATAGTAAATCACATTCCCATAGAGGCTTTATAAAAAATAACACTGAAATAAGCATGGACTAATATTAAATGAGATGTAAGCCACTTTGTGTATTTGGTAGTGAAGTGTGGGCTCACATTCTTGACAAGAAAAGGAAAGCATTACAACATAAAAGTGAGAAGTGCATTTTTATTGTATATTTTGAAGATGTCAAAGGTTATAGAATTTTCCAACCTCATTCCAATGAATAATTATTATAATAGATGTTAAATTTGATGGAAACATCTTAGGCTATTAATCTAATTTGACATTTGTGCCATCTTTGACTTATGAGCCATCTATTGGTTCTATTTGGCTTCTTCTTTAGATGACGATAGTGAGAATGAAAATCCATCTTTTCCTTATTACCTTCGTTAGGTTGAGTCCATTGAACATGAAACTACACCAACACCATAGCTTCCTAAACGAGTTTCTTAAATGTGAGAAGTAGTTGGTGATATTGTCGATGATCCAATGGATCAACATCACACACCTTCATAGTTTCAACACACCTCCTCTTTTTTGGGCTAAGTTTTAGAGACCCATAATCTATAAAACATTTGTAGAAGCTTTTGGCCATCTAGATTGGGACAAAATAATGAATAAATCGTATTGTTCCTTAACGACGAATGATACTTTGGATCTTGTGTCGCTTTTGAAAGAAAAAAAGACGTAAATGTGTGTATAGAACTAAATATGAATGAGATGGAAGATTTGAAAGATATAAGGCCCAATTAGTTGCCAAATTATTCTTTCAAGTTGAAGGAATTGACTATAATGAAACATTTTCCCCGGTAACCAAAATTATTTCCATCCACCTTGTTCTAGCCCTTGCTACCTCACATAATTGGGAGGTCTATCAGATGGATGTTAAATCAATATTCATGCATAAGGATCTACAAGAATAAATATACATGGAACAACCTCATGGTTTTGTTCAAAATGACTGCAACCTTTTCACTTTAAGAAATCTATCTATGGTCTTATGCAAGCTACTCAAGCTTAGTATGTCAAAATGGATAACTTTCTCCTTGTCACTAGATTTTCTAGATCTTATTTTTAACAAAATGTATACATTAAGAAAGTAGGAAGAAATCTCATAAAAACTGAGCCGAGGGCGCAAACGCTGAAGGCAGGGCGCAAATACTCTATTGAGGGCGCAAATGTTAAATTGAGGGCACAAACACTCTAGTGAGGGCGCAAATGCTTGACAGATGGCACAAATGACTAGCAAGCCCTACAAACGTGTTCAAGTGGTGAAAAAATGTTTCCAAAGCCTCACCAACTCAATCATTGACCTCTAGTAAATTAGTAAGAGCTAGTGCCATTTAAAACCATTTTCACAAAGTTTATGTGTTGAAGTGTTGCCAAAAATTGAGGTTATAATTTGGTGTTTGAATTTTCTTAAAACCCTAGTGTTCCATTGTATGCTTGAAAACTCCCAAATTTCACTCCCCTATACCTTTGCATCCTTCCTACAATTACATAAACCCATTCCCAAACCCCTGTTTTGCAAAATCCCCTTTTCCTAAACCTTTCTCCCAAAACCCTAACCCCTAGGAGTTACATTTACCTAGGCTCCCAATACCCAAATCCCTATCCTAAATCTCATTTTACTACTACTCCATATCCCCTCCCCATTTCATACATCCCTAGCAACATCTCCCTCATTTTCCCTTTCCCATTCCCCATTCCTAAAAACATACTTCACACCATTCTGATGCAGGAGCATAGGCTCACGAAAATTATTTGTATTTTAATAGACATAGGGGTCTTGTGTTTTCAAAGGAGTCGGTTTCCTATGTGTAATTATTAATGTTTTTGAGTGATATTTAGAATAGGAATTAATTAATTATTGAGAGGAATTTTGTAAATGTTCTCGAATGATTGGAGAACATGAGAGAATTAGGATAGTTGAGATTCCATAGGGAATGAGAGATTTAAGAATTAATTGTAAATCCTAAATTAGAATTGGTTTCATGATTTATGGGATTAGAGAGGATCCTTGGGGATAAAGAAGAGATTTTAGGACTTAGAGGATTTTGAGGAATTTGTTGAGAAGATAGAGGATCTGAAACCAGAATTGGTTTCAGAACCAATTGTATAAATTGCAAGTCTCAAAATATAGTGGCAAAGTAGGTTTTAGACAGACATGGGTTTGTTGTTGTAATCCTACGGGCAAATTTGACAGAAAGGCCACTGATTAGAATATCAGGCCAGAGAGAAGTAATCTTTGTAATTGTTTGGTTGTATATATATAGAGAAAAATTTGATTCTAAAGTGAGTGATTATGCGCTGATTGATTCAATTTATAACTAGTGTGAAAATCAGAGTTTGGCACAATATATATGTGTGCAGGTTAATCAGACAAAATCAAAGGAATTCCATTATTAGACTGTGTGTTTAAGAATCACAGAATGGATCGATGCCTCTAAAAAGGAACTTGGTCTTTCAAATCGCTGACCAAATCACACTGTGTAAAGTAAGAAGGTCAGAGGATTCGTAAAATCGTTTCTGCAATAGAGGAATGTTTTCGGCTAGTTTTCAAGCTAGATGATTTTAGCTTGTGATAAAACCTCTGTCTTAATACTTTGACTTTTTAGACGTGCTGCATTTGCACGTTCTGGAGATTATGAGGATGTGTAATTGGATGGAAACAAGCATAAATAATAAGCACAAGGAGGTAGCAATCGATGGATTTCTTGAGTGTTTTACCAAATGCAAGGAGGATCCTGCGTTGAAGAGTTGAATGTTGAAAATTGGAATTAATTCCAGTGTGTATTCCAAAGCATGAGCGAGAGGAAAGAGAGACAGTATGGAGTGACAATTGAAATGTGTGCAGATCTAAATACATTATATAGAGCCAGAAATCGACTTGAAACCATATGCAGCTGAGGTGCATTCAAGTGAGAAATAGAAATTAATAGAAGAAGCATCGATATTGTTTAGAAGGACAGTATTCTTGGTCAAATTACTCAGTAGAAAATCGGACGTATGAAATGGATTAGCGGCAGAAACAATTGTGGAGATCTCTGTTTGCAACCGATCAGATTTTGGAATTGACATAATCATTGTGGAATTCCTTCAGGTTGGAGCCATGGTTCTGTTCGAAATCACGAGTTAAATAAAGGCAGAAAAACATGAATGGATGGCGCAAAATAATGAGGGAAGCGGTTTTATAAAACTGAAGTGGTATTATCGCACATATTTAAAGAGTTAAGTGGTATTTAACTGAAGGGTGTGATAGTGATAGAACAGTGACGCGTGGCAATTAAAAACCACCTATTTCAAGTGAATAGAAAAACTTTAAATGGTATACATCTTAATTTGCGATTGTCGTTGGATAAGGGAAGGCATGTAAATCATTGGGAAAGGTGAGTTGAATAAAGCTGTGGACCCGGATATGATATTATGTTGGTGCTATGGGTTTTTAACCAAAGTAGAATTTATAAAAATGAAGTTGTCAAGCTGGGTATTTTTATGGTTAACAACATAATTAAGATAATGTGAAATAGTTTCCGCATATGGAGTTGCCTCTGTTATGAGGTTGATGAGATTTATACACATGAGTCTTTGCACTGGGAATACATATTGGAATTGGAATGAATGCATGTGTGAAGGAGAAAGTAAAAGGAGATCAGATTTTGAATCTGATAGATTGCAGCACATAGAGATACAGTGCAGATGAATGGCGAAACAAGATCACATAGAGATATTGAAGGTGAGATGATAAGTGTTATTTCAACTCTAGTTTGAAGATTATGTTTGCAAAATTTATGGTTGCAGACAATTGAAGAAAATCTCAGCAAAAGAAGATCACAGCCCTAAGAGCAGTGATGAAGGAAATTGTTAATAGTTTTTGAGTGAAAAAGTGTGGATCAGAACCTTGAATAATTCCAACAGAGGTTGGAAAAAAAAATGACAGTTGTGTTCTTAAAAAGTGAAGAAGAGTTGAAGCCTAGAAGGAGCAGAGAGGAATGCTCAAGAGGTTCTAGAGAATATAGAAACAGTGCTTGCCAAAAGACCAAATCCAGAGAAAAGGATTGGTGAGGTAAGTTGTAACGAGGAGGACTTGTTATTGCAGAGGCTTTAGTACAACTCATAGTAAGAGAAGATGACTATGGAAATTCATGTGCAAGGTTCAGAAGGAAGCTACAAGATGAAGATGAAGAATGCTAAAACAGTTCGCAAGAACCAGACGAGTCAAGAGGAGCTTGACAAGGAGTTGGATGAGATAAGAAAATAATTTGATGTGTTAACAATGCTGATAGAAGAAAATCAAAGACAAGGTTGGGTCTTGAGGAAAAAGACAGGGAAGTGGCCTAAATTACAAAGAAGGCTACAACAGAAACAAGTGAGGCAGTTGATAGAAACACTCAGAGAAGCAGAGTCAGAAATGGAAGTTTCCATTTGTAGACCAGAACAGGATGAAATTCCGGGGGAAGATGAAGACTAGAGATCTGTGAAGGATCTTATGAATTATTGTGAGAATTCAAAACAACAAGAAGTTTACCTTGCTGAAAAGGGAATTATTGATGATTTTCTGAACTGTTGGCAAGTTCAGATCAGTCGGATGATGTAAAGCCTTGTATTTTTTAATATAATAATTTTGATGTGATTACAAGTTTTGCAGAGGATGAGCAATATTTTGAAGCTGTCAAAAGTATGAAAGAGTATCTTTCATAATATAAATACTCTAAAGTAGAGAGTAATGATGAATAATGTCTCTTGAGTGAGAAAATCAGTGATTTATTGTGGTAGAAATAAATTAGTAATGCTTTGATATATGAAGCTCTTACAGCACACGAACAATTTATTGTGAAAAAGAAGATGAGATTCAGGCTGAAGAACTGATATGTGAAGCAACAGTTGAGATTGTTGAAGCTTGTAATTTTCAAACTGACAATTTGTGTATAAATGCAGAAACTGTAAGTGATGATGAATTATTTATGAAATTTCAAAAAGAAATTGCATTGTTGGAATATTTGTTGGAAAACTCAGAGTATGACAGAGAGATTGCAGAAGACAGAGTTCACTACAGTGAACAAGAACAGAGAAACATTATTGAAATAGATGGTGTGGAAGAGAGACTTGCTGAAAGTCTCGAGAGTCCTTTAGAGAATTATTTAAGGAAAATGAATCAGCATACTAATGTGTTGATAGAAGAGGAAATTTCAGAGTAGCATACTGAAATGTTTCCAGAGGGAAAAGAGGCACTGAGGCCTTATGTTTTTTATTCTAATAATTATTTTGTGAGTGTAGGTTTTTTTGTAGATGCTGGAGAAATTTTGACACAAGTAAGTAGTCTAGTAAAGAAAGCAGAAGAAGAATCTGTGGAAGTACTTAATCCATGGAACAAAGAGATTATATTGTTGGAAATTATGCTGAAGAATCAAGATTCAATTCACGAGGATAAATCTCAATTTCAATATTGGGAAATGCAGAATGTGAAGATACAAGCGATAGAGGATAGCAGGAACAAAATAAAGCAAAGAGATGAAGATAGCAGTGAATGGCAGACTATGTATCAGTCCAAGGAATTGTTGAAGAAAGAAGATAAAGAAATTTTCATAAGTGACAATCAGGAAGAAGTTATTAGTTGTAGTAAACAAGAGGGTAAGGATGACAGGGCGACAGTAAAAATAAAAGTTCAACAATCAAAAGGAAAAAGTAATCAGAAATCAGAAGATCTATTGGACAGAGAAATTGAACTGATAAGAAGGATAATGATGAAAGTGTCTCAAAGGAAGACATCAGCAAGAAAGTAAAGAAGAAGCAACAACAAAAGAAAAAACAACAACAGACTGTGAAAGCATAGCCAACGGAGCAATGCAGCATAAAGTGTGGAGACCTGGAGAAAATCAACAAACAATAATAGTAACAAAAGACAAATTATGGAACAACGTATGGGATCCAGGAAGACAAAGATCATAAACACATGATCAGGAGATCATGATTATTTTTAACATTGGGAGTCTGATGCAGGAGCATAGGCTCAGGAAAATTCTTTGTATTTTAATAGACATAGGGGTCTTGTGTTTTCAAAGGAGTTGGTTTCCTATGTGTAATTATTAATGTTTTTGAGTGATATTTAGAATATGAATTAATTAATTATTGAGAGGAATTTTGTAAATGTTCCCGAATGATTGGAGAACAAGAGAGAATTAGGATAGTTGAGATTCCATAGGGAATGAGAGATTTAAGAATTAACTATGAATCCTAAATTAGAATTGGTTTCATGATTTATGGGATTAGAGAGGATCATTAGGGATAAAGAAGAGATTTAGGACTTAGAGGATTTTGAGGAATTTGTTGAGAAGTTAGAGGATCTGAAACCAGAAGTGGTTTCAGAACCAATTGTATAAACTGTAAGTCTCAAAAGATAGTGGCAAAGTAGGTTTTAGAGAGACAAGGGTTTCTTGTTGTAAGAATTAACTGCTCCGGATTTATGCAGGAACGCAACAAAATAAACATATAACCATAAATACAAAGATGTAGCGGAAATAATACTTCATTTCATTAATATCAAAGAACTGAAATTTGCTTACAGACAGGATGGAAATAAAACTAGCTAGGGCGCTGGTAGCTATCTATGAGAAGAGATGTGGCGGCTACAGGCCTCTGAACTGAGTTCCAGTGAAGCTCGAGGGCCTATTTATTATTTAGAAACAATGGGAAATCCCAAACAGCCAAAACCCTAACCCTAGGAGATGAAGCGCCAAAACTATGGGCCCCGTTTGGGTAAATTGGTGTTTCAACTTCCCAGGGACATAACTTTGGCATACGATCTCCGTTTGACGCGTACCATACCTCGTTAGAAATATCTATTCGAGGACTACAAATTTTGAGTGAGAAAAAAAACCATGTTGCTCCCCGTTTTCCCAAAAAACATCGTTTAGGGCCTCAAAACGGCTTTGGAAGTTCAGGACCCGAAAAACTGCTAAAAATAGTAAGTTGTGTCGAAACTGAAAAAACTGAAAGAGACAATGGTGGGGCCCCAAGTGGGATAGGTGGGTGACCACCAATATCCACCTGGATCATTCCTCCCCTCTTAGGAAGAAATGGTCCCCATTGCGTTAAGTTCCTCCATGAGATGAGGAAATTTCTGTTGAACTTGGTCCCTAGTGAACCACTTTCCTTGGTACAGAAGTTGGCCAGCTTTGACAACCCGGTACAGTTGGATCTTCTGTTGGTGAGTGTTCTTGATTTGCATGTCCATGATACAATCTTTGGTGGCTTGTTCCATGCAATCTGGGTTTAACTCTGTTGGTGTGAGTTGTTCTGCAATGTCAGAGGTGTCCAGTAGAGGTGGGAAGTAAGGACGAAGGCGATCCACATTGAATACTAGGTGTAGACCAAGGAATGGTGGAATATTGAGCTCGAAGGCATTGTTCCCTACAGCCTTGGTGATGGTGTACGACCCATATTGGAGCGAGCGAAGCTTGCGGTGGGGTCCAGTGAGGCACTTCTTCTGCAAATGTAGCCATACTTTGTCGCCCACCTGGAAGTTGTGTGGCACCCGGTGTTGATCATGGTGTTGCTTGTACTTAGCATTGGCTCTGTCCAATATGTCATGAACCTGTTGGCAGATGTGTTGAATGTGCTTGATGAAGCTATTTGCTTTTTCAACTTCAGACTGGACATGAGCCAAATCGGCCTGAGTAGCCACAAATGGCATGGCTACATCAATGGGACATAGTGGCTGGAATCCCAAGCCCACTCGAAAGGGGCTATGGCTGATTGAACTGTGGAGAGCCCGGTTATAACTATGTTGTACATAGGGGAGGCTCTCATCCCATGTGCGTGGATGTTTTGAATTGTACATGCGTAAAATGTGTACAATCATTTTGTTGACGACCTCTGTCTGGCCATCTGTTTGGGGATGGAAAGTTGTGGACTTGGTGAGCTTGGTGTCCAGCATTAACTAAAGGCTAAACCAAAATGTGTTGAGGAACCTGCTATCTCAATTTGATATGATAGACTGTGGGATCCAAAAGTGCACCCGCACTCGTTCAAAGAAGAGTTTAGCAGTGGCTTCTGCTGTGATATTCTTCTTGCAGGCCGCCTTAATGGCCATCTTCGAGAACCTGTTGGCGACCACGAAAACACAGTCATTTCCATGCTTAGTAGAAGGCAGGCCCGACATGTAATCCATGGAGATGGATTCCAAAGGTCGACTAGGGGTAGGTAGCGGAGTCTATAGGCCTTGCTTCTTGATGGTAGGTTTGGCAATGGCATAAGCAGTGCAGGATCTGATGTGCTTCCTGACATCCTTTCGAAGGTTCAGCCAATAGAAATACTTCTGCAGTACTGCTACTGTTTTGTCGACCCCGAAATGCCCAGTGACTCGACTGTAGTGTACTTCCCATATCATCTTGGCACACTCGCTTGAAGGAACACAAAGGTGTCCCAGGTGACATAAAAGTTCATCTTGGAGGTGAAAATTTGGAACTTGCGTACCCCCCAAGAGTGCCTTGTAAGTGCGGTCAAATTCTGGGTCGCTCTCGCAGAGAAGCGGCCAATCAGAAGTCTCGTGCCCACAAGAGTTGAGAACGGTGTTGAGCACCACGATCGGTGGTCGGCTGAGGCAGTTTGCAACATTATTGATGCTACCCTTCTTGTACTTGATGTTAAAATGAAACTGTTGCAGATATGTGGACCACTTCTGATGGCGATCATTTTGCAACTTCCCTTGTGTCTGTATGAACTGCAGGGGCCGGTGGTCTGTGTGGATGATTATTTCCTTCCCCAAAATGTAATGCTTCCATTGTCGACAAGCTTGCACAATGGAATACATTTCTTTGTCATAAGTGGGATACTTGCGAACTGTGTCAGACAATGTCTCACTATGATATGCCACTAGATGTCCCTGTTGAGTAAGAACTGCCCCAATAGCATAGTCAGAGGCATCTGTCTCGATCTCAAATGGTTGTTGCAAGTCTGGTAAAGTGAGCATTGGGGCAGAACAGAGGTGATTTTTCAATTCTGTGAACACCTTCTGTTGAGGTAGGTTCTGACTCAAAAAGAATTTTGTTCTCGCTTCTCCCTTGGTGACTTGACTCAAGGGCCAAGTGATATGAGAGAATCCCAACACGAACCTACGGTAGAAATTAGCAAGACCCAGAAAGTTGCGAAGCTCCGTTATAGTGGTTGGGGCTGGCCAATCCCGAATGACTTGGATCTTGGTTGGATCCACATGCACCCCCCTTTCATCAATAATGTATCCCCGAGATCCGAGATATTGAACACGGGTCATGCCAAAGAGAGTCACACTTCTCAGAGGTGGCACACAACTTGTGTTGCCACGGTGTTTGGAGGACTTGTCGGATGTGGTGAAGAGTGCTCTTCAGGTGCGGCTGAAGATCAGAATGTCATCCAAGTACACCACTACAAATGAGTTGGTGAATGGCCGCAAGATGTTGTCCATCATCCTCATGAAGGTTGCGGGAGCATTCGTCAACCCAAAAGGCATGACCAGCCATTCAAAAAGGCCTTCCTTGGATTTGAAGGTAGTCTTCCACACATCGAAGGGTTCAATTGGTACCTGGTGATACCTAGACTTCAAGTCGATCTTGTTGAAATATTTTTCACCTTTGAGTTGGTCCAGAAGGTCATCAATCCGTGGGATTTTCAACCATAAACGATGATCTTGTTCAGCGCCCCATAGTCAATACAGAGTCTCCAAATCCCATCCTTATTCTGTACCAACACGATCGAGCTCCCACAAGGTGATGAACTTGGTCGAATGTGACCTTTCTGCAGCAGCCTCTTTGAATACCTCCCCGGTTTCATCGTTCTCCGGAGAGCAGAGCCTAGATAGATCGATCCATTAGGTAGCGAGCGCACACAGGGTCGGTCAAATCGGGTGATTGACCTGGTCTTGAGGAAGAATTTTGTGGGTGAGGTGAAAATGTCCCCGTACTCCTCCACAACCTTGTCCATTTGTTTTTGTCGTGCAGAGGAGCCATCTCTAGAGGTCATGGCCACGGTCTTCTTCTTTCCCTGGGGGCGGATCATCGGGAAAACAAATTTCTTGGTTTGGGAAATGAGCTTACTTCATTGTCTTGTAGTAACCAAAGAAATAGTGGTAGGCAATGGTACCTCCAGTATCCTGTACAGCTTATTTCCCAAGATAACAATAACAATGCGAGGTTGTGACTCATACACAACATGTCGCTTCCACAAGTATGGTTGGCCTAATAATATATCAGAAACATCAAGAGGATCAATGTCACATAATACCTCATCCGTGAAGGGCTTGATGCTATAATGAAGGCAGCATTGTTAGTTGACACGGAGATCCCTTCCTTGGTGAAGCCACCCGATGGTGTATGGTTGTGGGTGTGATGTGGTTGAAAAGCCCAAACGCTTCACGACATCTGCTGAAATGAGGTTCTTTTGGCTCCCATTGTCTACAATGAACTATGGCAGGGAACCCTTTACCCACATCTGGGAGTGGCAGAGACGTTCTGCCTCCTCTGGATCTTCCAATTCCTCCTTCTGGATCTTCGCAATCAAAATAGTGGTGTTGGGATCTGCATCAATAATTTGTTTCCCTTTTTCATTCCCCTTGTCAAGTTCTGATTCAGAGTCGGAGCATGCATATGATTCAGAATCCCTCATCTCAGCCACGAGCGATTTCTTGGCCCGACACTCACTTGTGTTGTGAGTGGAGCTCTTATGGAACTCACACCACTTTCCCGTCTCCTTCTTTGGCTTTGCGATGTTGTTCTTTGCTTGTGGCTTCGACAAGTTGTCTTGAGTCGCCATGCCTTGGCTTTGTCCCTTGTTCTGTGGTTTGGGAGCACCTTTCCCTTGCTTTTGATTCGCAGATCCAAAGTCTTGCTTCTTCTTTTTGAATTTCTGCTCAATCTCGGCAGCATACTGGTATGCCGTACCAAGCGAGGAGATGTCGAGGAACTCCATTTCCTCGTGAATGTATCTGTGCAGACAACTGTGATACTTTAGCACCAGATATTTCTCTGAATCTTTGATACCCAACTTGGTGTGTAGGGTATGGAACTGATTCGTCAGCTCATGCACATCTTGATCCATATGTTGTTGCAGAGTGGTCCATTGTATGTACTTGTCCTCATATCTCCCCACGAGATAGTATTGTTCCTTGATGGAATCTCGGAAAGAATTCCAAGTGGGTAAGGTTGAGAATAGAGAGGGTTTTGTCTCGTCCTTTTTCTCACAGTAGGTTTCCCACCAGCACTTGACATGGGGGGTAGCTTTGAGGAGTGCAAAAATAATCTTCTCCCGGTCAGAAAATTCATGAACCAAGAAATATCCTTCTAATAGATTCAATCATCTATCTACAGCATCTGCATCTATTTGACTCTCAAATATGGGAATGTCAAAATTTACTTGTACCTTAAAAGGATTTGCACCTCCAGAGTGGCTGCTGGATGCAGATGCGCCGCCGGTGGGCAGTCGTTGAAGGATATGGGCAAAGTTATCCATCATTGCGTTCCTTTCTTTTTCGAGGGCCTCCTCGAGAAATATTTTGATAGGATATCCTGCTCCCACATCTTTCTTTTCATCCCCCATGGGCGTCCGTCAGGGTTTGCGAGGATGATCTTGCAAAGGTTCCACCAGATCGAGCCCTAACTCCTTATACCCCGACCTCGCTAGGGACATGCAAGAAGGATCGAAAAAACAGTGCTCTCGATACCAATGATTTGGATTTATACAGGAATGCAACAAAATAAACATATAACCATAAATATAGAGATGCAGTAGAAATAACACTTCATTTCATTCATATCAAAGAATTGAAATTTGCTTACAGACAGAATGGAAATAAAACTAGCTAGGGCACTGGTAGCTATCTCTGAGAAGAGATGTGGTGGATATAGGCCTCTGAACTTATTTAAAATGAGGCTTGAGGGTCTATTTATTATTTAGAAACAATGGGAAATCCTAAACAGCCAAAACCCTAACCCTAGGAGATGAAGCACCAAAACTATGGGCCCCATTTGGGTAAATTGGTGTTTCAACTTCTCGGGGATGTAACTTTGGCATACGATCTCCATTTGATGTGTACCATACCTCGTTAGAAAGATCTATCCGAGGACTACAAATTTCGAGTGACCATGTTGCTCCCCATTTTCCCAAAAAACGTCGTTTAGGGCCTCAAAACGACTTCGGAAGTTTAGGACCCGAAAAACTGCTAAAAATAGTAAGTTGGGCCAAAATTGAAAAACTGAAAGAGACAATGGTGGGTACCCAAGTGGAATAGGCAGGTGACCACCAATATCCACATTTGGATCCGGGGTTTGTTGTTGTAAACCTACGGGCAAATTTGTGGAAAGGCCAGGTAGAATATCGAGGCCATAGAGAAGTAATCTTTGTAATTGTTTGGTTGTATATATATACAGAGAAAAATTCGATTCTAAAGTGAGTGATTATGCATTGATTGATTTAGTTTATAACTCATGTGAAAATCAGAGATTGGCACAATATATATATGTGTAGGTGAATTGGACAAAATCAAAGGAATTCCGTTATTATGAGACTGTGTGTTTAAGAAGTTGAACATTCAATTTGAAATTGAATACTGGATGGATTGCATATGTCAAGATTGAGCATCGATCACAAAATGGATCGATGCCTCTAAAAAGAAACTCAGTCTTTCAAATCATTGACCAAATCACACTGTGTAGAGTAAGAAGGCCAGAGGATTCGTAAAAGAATTTCTGCATAGATGAATGTTTTAGGCCAATTTTCAAGCCAGATGATTTTAGCTTGTGCTAAAACCTCCGTTTCCATACTTTGAATTTTTAGACGTTCCGCATTTGCACGTTCTAGAGATTATGAGGATGTGGAATTGGATGGAAACATGTATAAATAATAAGCACAAGGAGGTAGCAATCGATGGATTGCTTGAGTGTTTTACCAAATGTGAGGAGGAGCTTGTGTTGAAGAGTTGAACGTTGAAAATTGAAATTAATTCCAGTGTGTATTGCAAAGCATGGGCGAGAGGAAAGAGAGTCAGTATGGAGTGACAATCGAAATGTGTGCAGATCTGAATACATTATATAGAGCCAGAAATCGACTTGAAACCATATGTAGTAGAGATGCATTCAAGCGAGAAATAGAAATTAATAGAAGAAGCATCGATATCATTTAGAAGGATGATATTCTTGGTCAAATTACTCAGCATAAACTCAAACGTATGAAATGGATCAGTGGCAGAAACAATTGTGGAGATCTATGTTTGCAACCGATCAGATTTTGAAATTGACATAATCATTGTGGAAATCCTTCAGGTTGGAGCCATGGTTCTATTCGAAATCATGAGTTAAATTAAGGCAGAAAAACATGAATCGATGGCGCAAAAGAAATAGGGAAGCAGTTTTATAAAACTGAAGTGGTATTATCACACAGATTTAAAGAGGTAAGTGGTATTTAATTGAAGAGTGTGATACTGATAGAACAATGACGTGTGGCAATTAAAAACCGCCTATTTCGCGTGAATAGAAAAACGTTAAATGGCATACATCTTAATTTGTGATTGCCATTGGATAAGGGAAGGCATGTAAATCGTCGGCAAAGGTGAGTTGAATAAAGCTGTGGACCTGGATATTATATTATGTTGGTGCTTTGGGTTTTTAACCAAAGTCGAATTTATAAAAATGAAGTTGTCAAGGTGGGTATTTTTATGGTTAACAACATAATTGAGATAATGTGAAATAGTTTCCGCATATGGACTTGCCTCTGTTTTGAGGTTGATGAGATTTATACACATGAGTCTTTGCATTGGGAATACATATTGTGGGTAAACGCAGTTATGGCTGCGTCACATCCACTTCCCTAGGGTTTTGACAAAAACACCATGGAAGAAGAGGAAGAAAGCACATCATTCAGTGAAGGAGAGAAAACATAAGAGAGGAGGCCACATAAAGGTGGAAGAGTACTCAGACTTGAACCTGCTAGCACTAGGGAACTCTTGGCTTCTCCATTGACTGTGACATGCTTCAAACATGTTGGCTGTTATGATTTATGTGAGAAAATTCAGAGGGTTAAACACCATCCTTTTCTAACTATACTTTTCATATCAAGACTCCATGACAACCAAGTTACTTTAGCAGGAGTCACTTTTACTATATCAACTGTTATTATTTTAGCTGCTATAGGGATCCCAAATGTTGGAGAGAAGTGGTTCAAGAAAGGTAATTTGAAGAAACAGAACTTTGAATTTTTCTTAAAACCAAGACACCAAAATCAAACAAAGAGGTTCTTTACTTTTTCTCATCTCCTGGACAGATATGCATCAATGATGAAGATAATCATGAAATATTTTTCATGTGAAGGTAGATTTTTAAGGCTTTATTCCTATCACATCCGAATCTTAATGCATTTCACTAGGGTATGTATGATTAACATACCTTATTGTCTTTTTCGGAGCATAGAGAAGATGACATACATTCCCCAGAAAAAGGAGTATGAACAACAAATGAAAAGCCTATTCCATCATTACCTCATCAAAATTATAGTCCTCCACCATCTCAATCAACTAAACATTGCATGGAGTACCTTCATAGCTAATGATATTTTCAATGAGCCACCCACTCTACATGCACAAAATGTCCCTTCATCATCCCAACCATTCACTTCCATTACTCCATCTCAGCCCATATCACATTCATCATCATCTGATCAGTCCCTTTCACCTCCTTCATCTCCATCTCATCATGTCATTAGCTCACCTAGCAGGATTGAGGACATTGAGCCTAAGTGGGTTAGTATGGTTGAGGTCGAGCCATTGCCAAAAACCTACCAGAGAGGCTACAAGCATGTGTTTGCTCCACACAGAGTGGAAGGGGCCATGCCTTCTACAACAACAAAGCAGGTGGAAAAAGGTAAAGAAAAGGTGATTGAGGCAGTCATTCATGATGAGGAGGATCTTCATGAAACATAATGGGAATTTTAGTTTGTTGACCTAGATGAGGATAAAAATGACAAAATCACTAATGCAACCATCAAAGGAAAAGATGTCAAGATTAGGGAGCTCCAAACTAATCCTAATAGGGCCATATATGTCATAAACTTCCTTGAGCAAGAAAATGAGCTATTGAAGACTAAACAGGTCATTGATGAGGTCAAGTATATCACTGCTCAAAGGGAGGCAGAAAAAGCCAAAGTCATGCCAGATGAAACACTTGAAAACTATGGCTTACTTGATGAACATGAGGAACAAGTACCAAGACACAAACCTAGAACTAGAGGGTTGAAAAGAGCTCTAGCTCTAGAGAGACAAAGGGAGGCTGAGTTTGCTAATCAGCTAACTCTAAATGAGAAGCTTGCTAAAGTGATCAATGAAAACAGGGAACCATGGCTTGATAGAGCCAATCAGAACTTGGAGAAGCTTCTAGAAAAAGCTAACAAAGACAATGACCTATTGAGGAGGAAAGTCAAACACCATGCTCTAAAGGAAAAAATTGCAATGGCCAAGCTCAAAAGAGCCAATGCAAAAATTGATGATTTGACCATGGAAGAGAAGAAGAAATTGGACATTCTTGCTGAGGCTCCCTTCCAAGCTTAGCCACACCACCATCAACCATTCTACCAATTTTGAGGCATTTTGAAACTTTTTGCAAAATCTGGAATTTTCTGAGTTTTTTTGTAACAATCATTTAGCAGAAATTTGGTCATTTGCGCAACGCCCTAGGCGCTACGCAAATGATTGGGGCACTTTTTGAGGGAAAGAAAGCTACCATTGGATTCCTAAAGACATAAGCATTCCAAAAAACAATGTTTCCAGCCTTGTTTTGTAGTTTTGATAGGTGAAAAGGTCAAAAAATCACCTAAAAATGACCTTTCTGCCCCTGTTTTGACCTAGGCGCTGCACAAATACCAGTCTTGGGAGAATGACTTTTTGAGGGGGAAAATGAACTTCATTTTCAAATATGGAGGCATATTCAGAAAGAGGACTGGAAGGGATTTCCAACAAGCCATCTTGGGCCTGATTTTGACACCTGTAGGTCAGCCAAAAGTGGCCCTGAACGTTGAGGGCACAAATGACACTGCCAGGGCGCAAATGACCATTTTGCTGAATTTTTTGGAATTTCTCTCAAATTTTGACTTTTCTTCAGAAAAAACATGTTTCTACCTATGTAATTAATGGTGGTAAATATAATAATGCTTGGGATTAGTTACCTAGGGGTAGATTCATTGGGTTAAAGTTATCATTGAGTCAAAATGAATCAGTTTGAATGTAATTAGGAATGAGTCACTTGGACTATCTTACACTTCAGCTTTCAGTTCAGTTTTTTGTGGATATCTTCCTCACCTCATGGATTTGACCCCTGAGGATGAGTGAATGTGGTTTTGATGTCTATTTAGTCCCTTTCTTCACTCTCGGAAGAGGCTGAAATCAGTTTGGATGATAGCTTGTTGATCAAGGAACTATTGTACTCAGTTTTGGCTAGTTAATAAAAAAGAGTTACAACTATTTTTTAGGATACATGTGGTATGATGTTTATCATTATTTTTTTCTTTAGTTTCATATTTCAGGATGTGTTGTATTCATGTTCATTACATCTATATGGTATGATATCTTTCAAGTTGATAAGCAGAACACATGCTTGCTCATGCTCTGTTTTGGGAAAGTGATCATAATTTGTCCATTTTCCTTCGTTAAGGAAGAATACATCTCCCATGCTCTTCCTAGCTTTTCATCAGTCTTAAAACCATCCAATCATAATAATTTTAAAGTGATAAACCTTATGCCTACCTTGCCCCATTGATCCTTGCAACCCTATCTCATTTGCCCTGACCTAGCTCCCTTGACCTAAATTCTTCATCTAGTGAAACCCAACAAAATAAAATAAAAAGCAACCCTTGCACTCATATCTAGCCTAAAAACCCTAATTCCTCCATCCCTCTTGGTTGTGACCTTTTGGAGAGAGCCCTCTCCGACTTGGTAGGGCTAGCTACCAAGCCAAAAGCTTGGTCTGTGGTTGCCTCTGTTGGGATTCCTTCTTCAGCCTTGGGAATCTGGCGGAGTGATAACACACTCAATTTCTCAATGATCAATATCTAAATAGCATGGAGGTTCATTTGATAATGTTTGATCTTGAGATTTTTATTTTTTATTTTATTATTATTATTATTTTATTATTATTATTATTATTATTATTATTATTATTTTTAATTTAATTTAATTAATTAATTAATTTATTATTATTATTTTTTTACAAGTGGATCACGAATCCATGTGGCTGCACACATGAACCCAGTTACATCCACGGTCTGAAAATCTCGATAGACCCTTCCAAGGGGATCTAAACCGTCAGCCTTACACGCAAGGCCCAACCCTGTTGGCATCAAGGAGATTTAATCTTGTGACCTCCCAACCAACAAAGGACTTAATAGTGGGGACTCAACCGATAGAGTTAACCCTTGGGGCTGAGAAACTTTATTATTATACAAATATTTATTTTGCATTGATAAATTGGCTCAAGTAGCCACATTGGTTGGGTTCGTGGACTATTTCACTTTTAGATGGTTTCAACCATGTAAAAACACTAGCATCATTATTTTTGATCTACTTGTATGAGTGGTTACATAAGGTGTTCATTTTGTGCATACTGCCCTATTTTGTTAAATACCTAATACCAAATTTTCCATTCTATTCTTATCCTTCATCTAATTCATTACTACCATTGAGTCGCCAACGACCTAAATTTTTTATCTTCCATGTTTTGCAACCAATCTTAAAATAAATTTTTAGAGTGAAAAGTTTAGAAAAATTGTTTCTTCCTTTCCCTAAACCAATGTTGAATTCAAATTCATTGATCTCACTGAGAAATATTGTACACCTAACTCCATATTTCAGGGGATTATCTTGACTGGCTTTGTCAAAGTATCCTACACCTCAATTTGTCAACTGGAGCATATGACAATTGTCTTGGCATGAGAGTTTGCAATTGATATTTGAAATATGAAAATTTGTATTTGCCTTGGAAGGCACATTAAATAGGAGGAATAGATTTGTTCTAGAAAACCATTGCATTCATGGTTAGCGAAATGGTCCATGAAGTAACTAGAGAAAACATTTTAGGCTATTTGAATTATGGTTTTTGCATCTAGTGTCTAAGACATCCTTCAATATAGGTTCCTTGCCAACAATCCTTCATCTTTGTTAGAGAGTTCATTTCAACTAAAAATTCCTTTGTATAGGGGTAGCGAATTAGTGAGCGAACTACTTTTCCTTTACTTATTGACATTGAATATATATGCTTAGACTGTATCTTTTCCTTTTCTAAAGTATTTCCCAACTACGAGCTTTGTTCTTTATTTCCAACCACATGCATACTCTAGGCTTTAAAGGACCTTTGATTTTCTACATTTCCTTCCACCACCATTAACATTCCTTTGGTATGTCTAGAGCGCACATTACTTTATAACCTAATTTTGGATTGTGCAGTCCATTCTTAAAATATAAAAAATGGATTTGGCTTGGGAGGCCGATTAAATAGGAGGAATATATTTGTTCCAAAAAACCCCTATAATCCTGGCTAGCCAAAAGTCACATGAAGTAATGGAAATAAATCTTTTGAATTCCTAGAGTTTTGGATTTTTGCATCTAGTGTTTAAGACATCCTTCAATATAGGCTCCTCGACAACTATCCTTCATCTCCATTAGAGCGTCCATTTCAACCCAATCCTTCCTTTATATAGGGGCAACCAATCAATGGGTGATCTATGCATTCATTAGCTTCTTGACATAAAATGCATTTGCTTAGACCAAATATGTTCATTTTCTAAAGTACTTCCCAATCGAGAGCTTTGTTCTTAATTGTCAACCACATGATATTCTAGCCTTTAAAGGAGCTTTGGTTTTCTATATTGCTTTCCACCACCATTAGGATTCCTTTGGTATGTATAGAGTGTACATTGCTTTCTAGCCTAATTTTGGGTTGTAGACTTGGAATACTAGGTTTTTAGACTAGATAAGCTCAACCTCAATTTCTTTCATGCAAACATGGCTCTACTTTAGTTTTTTCTATATATCCTCCTCATTGGATTATTTCTTATCCTTCTAATCCTATTTATGATGCCCTCTTCCAAGCCTATTGTTATATGCAAGAAGTCTCTAATGAGGCTAGTTGAGCCACATTGAAGATATCATCATTATGGAGAGAGTTTATCATAACTTTTGGTATTTATTATTTGATAGTGTAATTATCTAATTTCATGACCCTTCATTTGCAATTAATCTCCAAACACTTTTGGTTATTAGAGCTTTCCCAAAATAATAGATTATTTTTAGTCCCCATACACCCAATTCCTTTTGCTTTGTTATTTCTTGCCACTTACTAATGATATGCATTCTTCCTTACTATTTCATGACCATAGATATCTATCAATTATTTTAGAATATAGAATAAAGAGTGCTAGTAAGTAATTATTTCCTCCACATTGATTTGAAAAGTGTTAATTTTCTACTTTCGAATAACCATCTATTGCATGAAAACTTTATCCTCTTTTCCACATTTTGATATTATGGTCCTTTTTTTTTTTTCCCCTAGAATTTGAGACTCTATTTTCATTCATTTATACCATAATCAGTGAATTTTATAAAATCAGTGTCTTTGTTAAATAATTTTGCTTTTTAATATATATATATATATATATATATATATTTCAAATCAAAGAGATAGAATATGTACAGTTTTATAAACTTTAATAATCAAATTACTACAAAAGCTCTATACACCAATTAATGTCTAATAACCTTAAGAAAATAAAAAATTAAATACACATTATTTGTGAAAATATAAAATTTGATTTAAGAAAAATGTGTAAAAAATTCCCAACATTAATTATTAATATTTAGATTTAAAAAAATCACACACACAAAAAACTATATCAATTCCTTTAGGATTTGTGTATAAAATCAAATTACTACAAAAAAATCTTTAATAATCAAATTACTACAAAAGCTCTCATACACCAATTTAATGTCTAATAATCTTAAGAAAAATTAAAATTAAATATACCCTATTTGTACAAATATGTGTAAAAAATTCTCAACATTAATTATTAATATTTAGATTTAAAAAAAAAAAACACAAAAAACTATGTCAATTTCTTCAGGATTTGTGTATAAAAATTTTATGGTTTTGAACCAACGAGTATTCATCATGAAAAGAAGACTAACCACATCCACAAAATTTACTTTAATATCGCCCAAAAAAAAATTATTCTTATATTTATAATAAAGTGATTTTTTTATTCTTATATTTATGATAAAGTGCATTTACGTACATCAAATATATTAAGATTTTTTGATTACATTGGTAAAATTACAACTCATTTACGATTATTTTTATGATCAGCACCTACTTTGTTGAATACTCTGATTTGACTTTTTGATTAAAGATCCTGGAGCCCGTTTTTGTTCTGTGACGGGAATTTACTTTATCTTACTCTGTATCCTCAAAACTTAAAATAGTACTTGTGCCGCTTGTCGGGCTTGTCTTTGGATGAAGAAAATTCTGTATTAGACCTGCATTCTTCTGTTGGGCATGTAGCTGGGTTCTGTAGCATCAGAGGGCAGATAACACCCAGCGAGTTGTGTTTGACATAGAAAATGTCGTCGTCAGATGACGGGGAGGACGAGCAGGAAGAAGTGAGGGTTCCTCTCAGCCAGAGGCCGGAATGGAGCGATGTTGAGCCAATCCCTCAGGATGATGGTCCCAATCCAGTTGTTTCAATTGCTTACACTGATGAATTCAGAGAAACCATGGACTATTTCAGAGCTGTTTTTGCTGCGGATGAGCGGAGTCCTCGGGCTTTAGAACTCACTGCTGAAGTCATTCACTTGAATGCAGGCAACTACACGGTGAGATTTTAGTGTTCCCTCACTTATTTTTTTTAAACAGGGAAAATCTGGATGGACCGAGACTGCATGGGCTCGAGATAGTTGCGTTGATTTCGTATCACAACACATATGGCGTTTTTCTAGATTTATCCAGTTAATTGGGATCCTTTTGTACAACTGTAGACACTAATTTTTATTTTTTATTTGTTTGGGTAATTCAACATTGCTGGAAGCATGTCCTTCTCCAGTATGGGAATATTACAATGAAATATAGCTGGTTTACAACCTTTGAAAGAATCTCTTGGTTAAGCAACCACAATTGGGGAGTCTACTCTCTCAGACATGCCAATGAAATATAGCTGCTTTACAACCTTTGAAAGAATCTCTTGGTTAAGCAGCCACAGTTGGGGAGTCTACTCTGCCAGATATGCCAAGGGCTTGCACCTAGTCCCATATCCAACAAGACTTGCAAACACAGGCGTGATGACTTTCTTGGATGGGCGAGATGGCCCATGGGAGGCAAATGGATCTGAACTTCCGTACCTCAGTTAGGGTATGAAACATACCCTCTTTATCATCATACCAAGACCCTGTTGACCGCTGTAGTTACTTTTGATCGAGTTTTAACTGCCATTAGGATATATTTATGGGCGGATCTCCGAATCCATGGCGAGAATGTGGGTGCCTGATAAACATGAAATTACAAATGAACGCTGACTTTGGCTGCTTCAAATAAAAAAAAGTAAACACAAGTATTTATGCTCTCCATACTAGCCAAATGGTTGAGAAATGCATTATGGCTACATGGATAACTTTTGTAGATCAATGACATCAGCAATAACATCGTAGAATCTTATTGGATGTCGTTCAATATACTACTATTACAGGGCACACATAATCTTATTTGATGTCGTTCAATATCTTACTATTAAAAGGCAC
This sequence comes from Pinus albicaulis, assembly GCA_034641835.2. Classification (NCBI taxonomy): domain Eukaryota; kingdom Viridiplantae; phylum Streptophyta; class Pinopsida; order Pinales; family Pinaceae; genus Pinus; species Pinus albicaulis. The sequence goes on from CM076581.1 coordinate 374,802,930, forward strand.
ACCTTCAGAAAATATTTTAGCATATTGCATTTGCCATTCTTGTGCAACACCATGGTCTTGTGAAGGGTGTCTCTGTTCTTAGTTACTTCAAGGTTTGCTAGTGAGCGTATGTTCACTCGACTACGATTGTCCTTGGGAAAATAACTTTATTAGACTCCAAACCAATTAAATTGCACAACTACGTTAATATAATTTTGGAAATTTTTAAATTTCTACTACGTGTCTCTGTTTAAATACCCTTTATTGGTGGAATTCTCATTTTGCTGTCTGTTACGAATCTGATCCTTGATAATGAAGCTCTTTGCGCAGGCCCAATAATTTTCAAATAGCTGATGGCTACCACCAAACAGCTAGCAGTGCCTTGTGGCTGGCAATACCATTGGTGGGAAGGGATGTTTATGATCCATCTTGTGCCCAATCATTCTAGGATCCATAGAACAATTGTTCACCACAAACATAATGACCTTTTTACGAGGACAATTCCAGTGGGCTTGACGGGATAATGTCTTTCAATGCCATTCCTTATACTCTGCTTCAAGCTGTACGCTGTGATAGACTGAAATGAAAGAGATTAATTTCACAAGGCAGTCATTTTTCTGTATTATAGCTGAAAGAAGAGTGAAGTTGCAAGAAATGAAGAAAATCCTTTATATAGGCTAACATGAATTTCTCTAGTATGGATACGAGCCTAGGGTATTCTGCTTTTTTCTATATCATTTTGTACATTGCACTGATAGGAGCAACTTTTGTAAGGCTGGAAAATTAGAATCCTAGCATTGTGAAGAGTTAAATATAGATTAAGACTTCAAGATTGCTCATACTACAGAGTCGACATGGTTGATAGCATTGAAAAACAACTGAATATGTTGTTTTTCCCACGCCAGACTTAGCCAGCAATTATGCCACAATCTTTTAATCTGAAGCCTGAGACCAAGTAGAGGCATTTGTGATAACGTGGATAATTAAAAATGGGCATACTTTGTAACTTAGGTGTTTTAAATTAGGAACTTTATTTTATAATAAATTCATGCTATAATGTTACGTTGTGTTAAATTTGAGTGAACATGTTCTTTGCTAGGAGAGTTACTTCATTAGATCATTAGCCCATTTTCATTAATCCATTAGCAATCATATAAACTATGATAGTAACTGATGAGAGAACATTAAATGTAGATGCAGAAGACAAGCCAATACAAGAGAACACAAGAATTGGCTCAAGCCAGGAAAAAACCCCAAGATTGGGTAAACCCTTAATGAATTCTTCTTATTATTATAATCAAATGCTTCAGCAGAGAGAGAGAGAGAGAGTACAATAATTAATAGGTTGAATTGTCTTGCACATTTAGTAGCACAACCCTTAGATAAATAGATGGCCCAATCACAATTGAAATTCTGGAGCAATCAAGATGTTCCTGATGTCATACAGCTAAAGGGGCTTGGTCTGGTTAGAGTTGCTTGCAGATTCTATCCAATCACATCATCTCTGCACATGCCTTTGCTGCCCCTGATTAGGGCTTGTGACATACAGCAACAGCCCTCACAAAACTCATTCAAAACATCCTTCTACTGCTGCGGCCTCTCTTCAAGATGATCTGACCTCTCTTTGGTACACGTCTGCACTTAATTCAGCCTTAAAACAGACCTTCACGCCAACCTGCCTTCATCAAGATGGATCTGTGGTCAACATGGGCAGATGATAATCCTTTCGCCCTACTGGTCAGTAAGTTAATGCCTGCGGCTAGCATTAGGTAGGATCCTTGAAGATGCGGCCCACCAAGGAGAGGATTTTCACACCCCAAACTCACACCCAAACCCTCCTTATGCCTGTGGTCAGCCTTTATGATAACTCAGACCTGTAGTAGGAGATAGAAGAGCCCAAAGCAGTCCTCAAACAAATCCAAACTAGCCTTTAACAGGCTCGGCCTCTTTCCTGAGGAACTAAGGCCTTTAGACAGCCCAACCAAGACGCCAATCTATCCCTTCCTTCTTCGCTGGAGCTATCCTTCCTTCTGCGGCCATTTCAGAGAGAGAAATGTGTGATAGGATGTGTTAAATATGGTTGGAAGACACTTCTATTTATAGGATTTGGAGAGGGGTTCCACTTGAATAATTTACCCCAAGCCTGTGAAAATTCAGTGATCCCGAATCCCTACTGCAGCAATCTGATATTATTTCTTCTACTTGTTAATTCTCAATCAAGTTATTTACGGTGTTACACAGTAAACATCGAAATAAATTCTATTGCATCCTTCACAACATAAATATACTGCGGAAACAAAATACCGAGCAAGAAGGAAATAAAAACACACAATAGACATCGTTATTTTTGGACAATGTCACTGGAAAAACCCAATGCGGGAAACCGGTGCAACAATTGACGGTTTTAACATTATGCAGTAGTTTCTGAATACAAATCTTTGGATGCCCAAACTGGCAATCCGATACAAAGAATAAACTGGCAAAAAAGATAGTGATAAATGGTCTCACACTGTCACTGGCGATCCAACACTGATCCAACCTCTGAATCGCTAGCCCCACGCTGCCTCTGTGTAGTCACTGCATTGTCTTTGCGTCACAACTTCTAGGGACTGCGTCACCCCTCTAGCTAATCGATTTGTAGACTAGATGCTCATATCTCTGGTCCTCTAGTCTCACACCCCGACTCCCGGCACTAGATCTGGACTGCTCCTCAGCGAAACTGTGGATCTCCTCAGAGGCTCTGCGCTACCTCAGCGTAGCTCTGCGCTGCCCAACACTGCGCAACCTCTCTGAACTTCTCTTTGTCTTCTCTGCAATGTATTCACCGGATTAGGAAAAACATCCTCTGGCCAACTATTCCTGCTCCTCATTGCAAGAAATCAACTCGATCTCTCTCCGGCATCTATTGCGTTGCTCTCTTGAGAATTCGATCTCTAGATCTCTCACTTCGATATGTTCTACAAATGCCCATCGAGCTCTTTCTTATAATCTCTCTTTGACATATCAACGACCAAGATTAAAACATAATCAAAGGCTAAGATTAGCTTGGACTCGATCCTCGTCTTCTTCTAGAGGATTCACACTCGATCTAATTAATACCTTTTAATTCTTATATTTTCCTATTAAACTTAGGAATCCATTAAAAATAATTAATTATTTTAATTAAATCTTCTTTGGGTGGAATTTCCCAAAACGATTTATGGGTATTGTAGAATGCATGTGTCTTAGCCTCTCTTCAAAATCTCGAGGCTAGAGCACATCCGATGCTACAAAAATCAACAAAGCTGACCTTGACAATTTGCACATATGAGGGATAAAATTCAAAAACATATTTTTCCTTGTCCAAATTTGATGATCTTTAGGTCGATTTTGGTCCTCTTGAAAAGAGAAATTTAATGCAATAATCATCTCCATCAAATGAGATGTACAAAGTGGAATTTTGCCCTAGTTGCCAATTTTAACACTTGCTCTCAACTAGGGAGAATTCCACTTGCCAATCTATCCATCATCATGAATTCCACTTGCCAATCTATCCATCATCATGCCATCCTGTCATCATGAACCATCTCTACATCTCGTCTCATCTTTGCTGAACACTGATATAGATAATGAAGAAGAATCGATTGAGAGTGAGTCACAAGACCTTGCCACTCTCCACTGACAAAAGTCAGTCCACATAACCAGGGGGTGAACCCTAGTCGGACTTGATCCCAAGTGATCAAGTTGTTGAATATGATGCATCCTAGACATAGGGAGTACGGTAGTACATGATGCGTCCATCGATAGTGCTATGGACCTTATCCACTTTTCCCAACTCATTGGCTAGATGAGAGGTACTTCTCATGTGTCCCAAACTACATGGGTAGGATGATGCAGGAACACTAGCAGGGGAAGAATATATCACATCCTGCTCATAGCCATACGCAGAGAAAGGAGAAACCACATCCTACAAACACATGTCACAACCACATGTAGGGAAAGGATAAACCACATCCTACACGCATGCAGACCACCAAGAGTAGGGAAAGGATGAACCATGTCCTACATGCATGCTAACCATCAATCGTAGGAAGGATCCTACACATGGGGAAATGATGAACGATGTCCCATCGACATGTCAACCATCAATCGTAGGGAATGAGCATCCTACATGTGGGTAAAGGATGAACCACGTCCCACCAACATGTCAACCATCAATCGTAGGGAATGAGCATCGAACATGTGGGGAAAGGATGAACCACGTCCCACCGACATGTCACACATGACAATCAACAGAGGCCTATATGCATCTCTCATTGGGGTATTCGCAAGAGAAGGGAAACCACTCATCCTGCTTATATGCCATAGGAGAAGGTGAACCACTCATCCTATGCATATTTCATCAATCGTAAGGGAAGGTGAACCACTCACCCTACACACATGACAACCACCATAGGGGAAGGTGAACCACTCACCCTATGTGTCATATATCATCATGGGGTATCACAGGGGAAGGTGAACCACTCACCCTGTACCTAGCATACGTATAGTGGAAGGTGAACCACTCACCTTATGGTTGCTTTTTCGAGGAGTTTTGAGGAGTTTCTATGTGGTTAGGTGGCATTCACTTGATATATTCCATCATCTGAGCAATTTGGCTTTCATTTTGGTGCATTCCGACAACTTTCAGAAATTTGAGTTATTTATGGGCTTAACTCAGCTAATTACGCTTACGGTGGCATTTCGAGAGGAATACATGACAGAAACCTTAGTGTAATAGCTCATTGAAACCGGGACGAGGATACCTACAGGATGGGACGGTTGGGCATGAGCTTCAGTGACCAGAGGAGACATGGTAGCCGATTTACTCTTTTCTGCATTAAAATGGAATATTTTAATAAGAGGGAAAAGTGCTCCATGAATAAAATAATAATAAAATAATGCTCTAGAAGGCTCCAAGAGATCTATAAAAGAAAGGAAGGAGGCCATTGAGGTATATCTTTGGATCATATCATTTTGTTGTTTATGAGAGGTTTGAGAACGTGGTTCTCTACTTCAGTCGTAGCCCCAGGACAGAAACTCTCGGGTGAGTTGTGAGTGTTGGACTGAAACCCAACTCTCTTTGAGGAGACTTCATTCAGAAGTTTCGCAGAGCCTCAGGGATTGGTGTGAGGATCATTCAGATCGTCAACTTGTGCTTCATTATCTTCAGTGGGTTCAGGGACAACTGTTGTCGGAGGGAGAGTGCAACAATTTAGTTTTGGAGGCCAGCGTAGTGCAGCAGTTCATCTTGGTGGCCAGTTTTCCATCTCAGCTCTTTTGGGTCAGATTTATATGTAACCCCAGTTATTACTTATAATAAAATGCTGAGATTCTTCCTGTTCTATGTGTTAATAGATTGCAGTATTTTATGCGTCTTTATTTTACATGGCAATCTTCTGTTGAGTAAATAGTGATTTTACGGCGTATTGTGGAGTTCAGTTATTTTTCTGCATTTTTAGTTAAAATATCCCTTTCGGGATATTACAGTGGTATCAGAGCTTCAATCTTGGATCAGCCTGCGGGTTTCGAGTTTTTAGTTGCAACTATTTTGGTTAGAAGGGCCTACGCAGTCATTGGAGGAGGCTCATTTGTGGGAGCTGCATTTGTGGGATTTTAGAGCTCGGGTGTTGGGAAATTGATAGGATTGCATATAAGGAGGTTGGCTGGGATTTTGGAGAGCAATCATTGACAGTAGCAGCTGCAGTGCCAGAAAATGCAATTGGAAGAGGGCCAAACTACAAAGGGTCAGATTTTGAAGGTTAGAATTAGAAGAAACTCTTTCTGGGTTTTTCTAGGTTTTGGGCAAGGATCACCTTCCCAAATTCCTAGAATTTTCTGAGCAGTTTTCAGTGGGTAAATCAAAGGCCGAAGTCAGGGAGCAGTGTAGTCTCGGAGCAGCAGTGCAGTTTCTAGAGGAGCTTGCTATTGGAGCAGTTGGATTTCCTTGCAATCATCACCTGGTGCTTGTAGCTTGCCTTGTGCAAGTCCAGCTAAACCACTATTACTTCCATATATGTCATTGAAACAATGAAGTTTTTAAAACAACTCCTAAATCAACATAGCAGTGCCTCAGTGGGTTGCGATCTAAACCAAAGACCAAAAAGATTAAACAATGCAGAAGTTACTTCCTTGAAACAAAACAACATACCCTTCTCCAAGGAGGTACATAATTTGCTCCAACAAAGGCACCCGAGGAATTTACAAAAGGAGAGAGAAGTGGGAAATTGGCTTTATGCACTTGGGATGGACTTAAAGAGCAGAAGATCAAAAAATGACTTTCCCATGTTGGAGAAACTGGAATCATGTCTTCCAAAGATAGAGCAATCCGATTGAGTTTAAATTGGGCCTTGGAGCCATCTATGCTTGCATTGGTATAAGGCAGATTCTTGGAACATCCAAGTGAAAGGGTCAAGCTTATAGTTGCCTCTTGTTTCAATGATATTTTGAGGATAACAACACCCTTCCCTCCCTACAATGATGACATTATGAAAATAATTTTCAAATTGATAGTAGGAACCTTTTGAGATTTGGACAACTGTCTAGGCTCTACATTTGGGAGGAAGCTTAAGGTTTTAGAAGTCATGGCCATGACCTGGACTCATGAGATCATGTTTGACTTTGAGTGTGATGGCTTGATTCTGCAGATGTTCCAATGCTTCTCTCAACATTAGGAGGATCATTCTGACAGCTCATAGCACACATGCACCATCCATCATCATGGTGGGAATCCGTAGGCTATTTGGCCGGGAGTTGTGACTAGTTGCTGAGCACGGAGGAGAGAGCAGCATTCCCACCCGCCGCCATGAACCAGCCTTGAAGGTTGCGGAGTGTAACATTGAGCTATTCAGAGACAGCGCATCAGGAGGAGTTGTTCAGCTATGGACTGGCAACAGAAATGAACTTGAGGAATAATTTGCCGTATCCCAGCTGTCCTTAGGCTCCATCACCATGCTTGAGAAGGCCGAGCAGCGGGCTGGGGCAGCATAAACAGCATCCTCCGCATGCCAGGATGAGATTGTTATTCAGGGATCAGGGGATCAAGGCTGCATTCCTTTCCGGGGACAGAAGAAGTCATGCAGGATGATGCAGCAGTAGGTCGAACCGTATTCCAAGAAAGTGTGGTGAGCAACAAAATAATCACGGAAAGACTCAAAGTGATGAGTCACTGGTGACGATTCAGCCAGAGCAGCATATGATGGAGCCTGAGTCAGCAGAGGAGGATACTATGCACGTCAGGCATGATATTGCTTTGGGGGAGAGCCAGATGGGCGCCCACATTGAGTCTATGATGGATACTGCTAACTGGGCCAAAGGATCGAGAGAGCAACAGATAGATAGACACCGAGCACGCACGTAGGGGCCAGATCCACATCCTCAGAGATGTTGTAGGCTATTGATAGTCGTGGCAGTAGGGCTAGCAGAAAAATGTGAGCATTGCATTCCTTCCAGCAGGTTAATATTGTTGAGATGTGAGCATCCATTGTTGGACCAGACATGAATAATGAGGTACAAACGCATGCACATGCACCACAGAGTTGGTGCATTTATAGCAATCTCCAGGAGTACATCGATGGGGCTTATAAAGATATCTGCCCACTTTGGGCCCATTATAGAGAGAGGGTTTCTTTCATAGCAAGGATTCGTTAATACTTGCATTGCATCAATAATATTGATCAGGTGTTGGCGACAACAATATGTTCATGGCAAGACAATTGGCATTGGGATTCTTCTTCCAGGATAGATTGGCTGGAGATCATGAGTTGGTACCCTCTTGATGGTACGATTTTCTTCGTAGGGAGCACAACAGAGCAGGGACCCTTAGACATAGTAGATGATACAAATTCCAGTTGGCAGTGGGGCACAGGTCGTCATTTCTTCAGCACTCCATCTCGATTTCAGGAGAGCAGGATTAGCATGGGATTGAGTCAAGATTTGGATTGGAGAGAGGTGATGAGTTGGTACGTAGTTGGTGGGGCAGCTTATCCTGTTAGAGGTACAACACAGCAGGAGCCAGGGAGCATTGATGCTTGTTGGCGGACTTCACTTCATAGGGCATCATCTATAGCCGGAGGGCGTGCGCAGTCCGAGCTGTGGGACTTTGGCGATGATTGGCCATGGTGGCATTGGGGTCTGGGAGGATTATTTGTTGACAGATACAGGGAGAGATCAGTTTGGGATCCCGGCATTGAGGGGTATATTCTGAGTGGCTTGACGCAGATGCATAGCTGCACCCAGGGGTTTGTATGGGATCCAGGCATTAGGTCTCGGTTACATCGGGCCAACAGGGTGGCCCACATATTTGGATTGCTTGAGGGCAAGCAAACTTGGGGCGGAAGGTCTGTAATATTCCCTTTTTTGGTGTCACCTATGATGGGGCTAGGAGGGACTTCCAGAGTTAGGAGTAGACCGGCCATAGGTACAGGTTGGTGTCATCAGCGGGCCCAGGGGCTTTTTTGAGGAGTTTCTATGTGGTCGGGTGGCATTCGCTTGATATATTCCATCATCCGAGTAGTTTGGCTTTCATTCTGGTGCATTTCAACAACTTTCAGAAATTTGAGTTATTTATGGGCTTAACTCAGCTAATTACGCTTACGGTGGCATTCCTAGAGGAATACATGACAAAACACCTTAGTGTAATAGCTCATTGAAACCGGGACGAGGATACCTACATGATGGGACGGTTGGGCATGAGCTTCAGTGACCAGAGGAGACATGGTAGCCGATTTACTCTTTTCTGCATTAAAATGGAATATTTTAATAAGAGGGAAAAGTGCTCCATGAATAAAATAATAATAAAATAATGCTCTAGAAGGCTCCAAGAGATCTATAAAAGAAAGGAAGGAGGCCATTGAGGTATATCTTTGGATCATATCATTTTCTTGTTTATGAGAGGTTTGAGAATGTGGTTCTCTACTTTAGTCGTAGCCCCAGGACGGAAACCCTCGGGTGAGTTGTGAGTGTTGGACGGAAACCCAACTCAAAGAAACCCAACTCTCTTTGAGACTTCATTCAGAAGTTTCATAGAGCTTCAGGGATTGGTGTGAGGATCATTCAGATCGTCAACTTGTGCTTCATTATCTTCAGTGGGTTCAGGGACAACTGTTGTCAGAGGGAGAGTGCAGCAGTTTAGTTTTGGAGGCCAGCGTAGTGCAGCAGTTTAGTTTTGGAGGCCAGCGTAGTGCAGCAGTTTAGTTTTGGAGGCCAACGTAGTGCAGCAGTTCATCTTGGTGGCCAGTTTTCCATCTCAGCTATTTTGGGTCAGATTTATATGTAACCCCAGTTATTGCTTATAATAAAATGCTGAGATTCTTCCTGTTCTATGTGTTAATAGATTGCAGTGTTTTATGCGTCTTTATTTTACATGGCAATCTTCTGTTGAGTAAATAGTGATTTTACGGGGTATTGTGGAGTTCAGTTATTTTTCTGCATTTTTAGTTAAAATATCCCTTTCGGGATATTACAACATCTCTGAGCTGGGCTCATCCAAAGAGATGTATGATAAGTTGGTCAACATGTTCAAGGCCAACAATGCGAATCAAGTCCTATTCTACAAGAATCAATTGAAGAATCTAAGGAAAGGTAGGGATGAGTCTGTTCAATCATATTTTCTGAAGTTGATCGAGATCAGGAACAATCTGCTGGCTATTGGGGAGACAATACTTGATCGAGAGATGGTACTCACCGCACTTGGAGGGCTCCCATCCGAATGGCATGTGTTCAACACTACCATTCTAAATAATAATGTGATACCTGACTTTGATGAAGTACTGTCGAGATGCGTTCAAGAAGAATCAAGAATGAAGGAGTATGAAAATGAAGGAAATGCTGCCTACGCTGCTCATTCTAGAACGAAGAACTTTGGTGGTCCAAAGAACAAAGGAAAACCAGGGGCCCAAGGAAAGAAGGGCAAGTGTTTCACTTGTCATAGGCCTGGTCACTATGCTAGAGAATGTCCTTTCAAGAAGGATTCTCCCGATGGTGATGACAAAAACAACAACCAGAGGTATGAGGAATCAAATGTTGTTGATAAAAGAAATGAATACATTCTTGTATCTGCCCTCTCTGTTGCATCTCCACTCGACACTATGGATGTTTGGTTGATAGATAGTGGTGCCTCAAGGCACAACACTGGGTTCAAAGAAGCACTCTCTGATATGGTTGAGAAGGACACTGATCTGAAAATTGTCCTTGGAGATAATGCCACATATCCTATGAAAGGGACAGGGACTGTGACCCTCCACTTGTCTCAAGGTCAAGTCCTCCGCTTGCAGGATGTACTCTATGTATCAAATTTGAAGAAGAACCTTATGTTTATATCGGCCATGGAAGACAAAGGTTTCAATGTGGCAGTCATGGATGGAAAGGTGCGCATGTGAAAGAAGAGCTTCAAGGAAGCTATCACGTTTGGGTCTATAATTGGTACACTCTACCAGGTTGGAGGAAGTCCACTGGGAGCAATGACATGAGATGCTATCCGGCAGACCGATAATGGCACTGAATATGAGACGAACAAGTTCAAAAACTGTTGCAAAGAAGCTGGCATTAAGAGGGAGACCACAACTATATATATACTCCTGAGCAAATTAGTGTTGTTGAACGAAAGAACAGGACCATTGTGGAAGTTGCCCGTGCCATGCTATGTGACCAAGGTCTACCGAAGTTTCTGTGGGGAGAAGCTGCAAACACTGCTGTGTACATACAAAACCGATGCCCGCATTCTGCTCTAGACTCCAAAACTCCCAAAGAGGTTTACTTTGGTAAGAAACCTGACGTCTCACATTTTAGATTTTTTGGATGTCCTGTTTATTTTCATGTGCCGAAAGAAAAGAGGAGCAAGCTGGATGCTTCTGGGAAGAAAGGAATGTTTGTGGGCTACAGTGAAAGTTCGAAGGCCTATAGAGTCTATGTGCCTGGTCAAAGGGAAGTGGAGATATGCCACGATGTCACTTTTGACGAAGATGCTTCCTTGAAGAAAGTAATCAATCCTGCGAGATCCCAGGAAGATCATGAAGCAAGGCCTGGAAATCAAGAAGAACCGAAGAATGAGACGATGCCTGATGTTGAAGGACCGATGGACTTGATTGATCCACCTCCTTCACTGGGAAAGAGACCATCATGGCTCAGGGACACTCTCAAGGATGTTGAGGGACATACGGCCCCAAAGTGGAACATTCTGTGAAAGCAAGAAGTCGGGTAGATACCAAGGGTATCTAGCAGCCATGAGTACTATTGTACAATCCGAGCCTGGATCTTTTGAGGAAGTCGTAAAGCTGGAAGGATGCTATGCACGAAGAGTATGAGTCCATAATGAAGAATGATGTCTGGGATGTAGTTCCAAGACCGAAGGACAAAGCAATTGTCACCTCGAAATGGCTCTACAAGATCAAGCATGGATTTGATGGAAGTGTTGAAAAGTTCAAGGCAAGATTCGTTGCCCGTGGCTTCTCTCAAAAGGAAGGCATCGACTATGATGACATATTCGCACCCATGGCACGAGATACCACCATTCGATCTATCATAGCCCTTGCTGCTACGCAAGGATGGAGTCTTCATCAGATGGATGTGAAGACCTCTTTTCTACATGATGCGATAAAGGAAGAGGTGTATGTAGAGCAACCTTTGGGGTTCGAAGTCCAGGATCGGGACACCCATGTCTGCAGGTTGAAGAAAACCCTTTATGGGCTGAAGCAAGCACCTAGAGCTTGGTACGAGAGGATAGATAGCTACCTGATGAAGCTGGGCTTCACTCGTAGTAATATTGATCCGAACCTTTACTTCAAGGTTGACAGGGAGAAGCCTCTTATTCTGGTGCTGTATGTGGATGACCTCTTCCTGACAAGTGCTAACCCTTTCATTCATCAGTGCAAGGGGGAGCTCGCTGTTGAGTTCGAGATGAAGGACCTAGGACTAATGCACTATTTCCTAGGTCTGGAGGTCTGGCAGAGACCTGGCGAGATTTTCCTTTCTCAAGGAAAATACATTGTGAAGCTTCTGGAAAGATTTGGTATGGTGGACTGCAAGTCCGTGTCGACACCAATGGAGCTCAACTTTAAGAAGTTGAGTAGTAGCGCTGCTGGGCCCGTGTTAGCATATCCTACTGAGTATTGTCAACTTGTAGGGGCCCTGATGTTCTTAGTGAACACCCATCTAGACGCATGTTGTGCAGTGAACACTTTGAGTCAACGCATGGTTGATCATAACATTCATTGGGTTGGTGCCAAGAAACTCTTGAGATATCTCTGGGGCACTTTAGACCATGTGCTGAGATACATTGCCGGGAGTATGACACTCCATGGATATACTGATGCCGATTGGGCTGGCAGTGTGGTGGATTGCAAGAGCACATCTGGATGCTGCTTCATACATAGATCTACTTCGGGCAGGAAACTGAAGTCGGGCATCGTTGAGGCCGAATACATTATAACATATATGGCCTGTTGTGAAGTCACTTGGTTGCGAAAGCTCTTCAGTGAGCTATTCGAGCATGTGCTAGATGCCACCGTTATCCTTGGTGATAACCTGAGGGGGATTCCTTTGTCATAGAATCCTGTGTTCCAAGAACGATCCAAGCATGTTGATGGTTGGTACCACTTTATCCGGGATATGGTACAGCGAGACGCCGTAAGGCTCGATCATATAGGAACTGATGAGCAGGTCGCGGATATTCTCACAATGCCCTTGGGGAAGGTCATGTTCCTAACCTTCCGTGAGAATCTTGGAATCGTGGAACGACCCTATTCTGAGGGTCCTATTTAGCGATGAGCTCTTGGAGCTCTGGGGGGCTCTGGGGATAGCTTCTCGGAGCTATAAGCACACACGGGGCTAGGCTTGCCGAACCTTGTGGTGCTTCTGGCCCACCATTATGATGATTGAGTTGGTTCGCCTCTCATGATCTGTGCCTCGTATGCATCCTACCCATTGAGTCTGAACTCATGGGAAGTACCTCTCATTTGGCCAATGAGGTGGGAAAAGCTAGAGACTAGTAGCAAAGATTGATGGATGCATCAAAGATTTCCGTACTCTCTATCTAGGATGACACGTGTCCAACCACTTGATCTGGGATCAAGTCTAGTGAGGTTTTGGACCTCCTACTGACTTCGGGTCAGATAAACCAACTTCAGGTTGGTATGTGACTCTTTGAGTCCATGTGAGGTTTCAGACCTCTAACTGACTTCGGGTCAGGTAAACCAACTTCGGGTTGGTATGAGATTCTTTGTGAGTCTTATAGAGCTTTCAAACCTCTGGGCTGAATCTGTCAGCCGGGAATGATGTCTTTGTGACTGACCCACTTCTGTTCTGAAATAAAGAGGCCAACAAAGCAAGTTACGGTGGGATGATGCACGATGTTTGATTGCACAGGTGGATGGAGTTCTCCCTAGTTGAGAAGGAGTGTTAAAATTGGACAACTAGGTCCAAACTCCATGTTGTGATGCTCAGATGAAGACACCAATATTTTTATTAGGTTCCTCTTTCGGAGAGGTGCAAGATCGATATAAAGATCATCTTGATCCGATGAGAAAAACATTTATTTTGAATTTATTTTTAATACTTTCAAAATATGTGCAGGTCGGCCTTAAGGTTTTACACCCCCAACAAATGTGTCACACACCCTCAGTGATTGATATAAACAGAGTCAACGTTGGAGGACATTTCACTCATCTCATCCTCACACATCATCTCTCCTCTTCTGATTGGTTCGAGCTCCTTGGAGGCAGTTTTCGGTTCACACGTGGGAAAGAAGGACGAAGAGAATTCTGCTGCTGTTGCTGTTGCTGTTATTGCTGGTGCTGGTGCTGTTGCTGCTATTTTGCATTGACTTTTCTGGGCAGCATTGACTTTGAGTTGACCGTGCGGCTGTTTTGAGGGTTGTTGTGACACATGCTGGGTTGGCTGACCAAGGAGACTTTGCTGGTTGAAGCATCCTATTGACCGCCATAACGCACCAACACGTTTATCTGTTTCTGGTTTGTCTTCTGTTGATCTACTGGTATGTTCTATCAACACTTTACTTGATTGTTTATGTGATCGTTGTAGTGAAAGTAAAGTTGCATCAAGCATAGAATATCTACATAAATTTACACATGTCTTTCTTTTATCAAAGTCTTTTGACATGATCTTCCTTATAATAATCATTGGGCAGGAAGAGTCATCAAGCCATTTTGCAAAGGATTGAATGGTTTCCTCTGCAGGCTTACTTCAGTTGGTCATTAGGCCTTCATCGGACTACTTTTCATAGAATCAAAGTGCCCAATGATCCAACCAAAATTAGGGACTTCTCAGCTTCTCCATCAATGCTTTCACAGTGGGATACTTCTGTCCTTTATGATTGTAAGGGTTGCTGCAAGATTCTGCTCCAAAGTGCCATGAACATGCTAAGAGGAAACTTTCAAAGATCATATTGCAACCTATATTCTTTCTGAACTTTTTCTCTATTTCAAAACTTCCTTCTGATTAGCTTCAAACAATGATGGATTTATTCATCTTGATGTAGTCTGCTTTGTTTTGTAACTAGTCCTTTTACAATAATTTTTGCTAGATCCCTTTCAAAGGATGACAACTCTGCTTTCCTTGAGCTGGCCTTCTTGCTCCAGACAACGTGTTTCAATGATGCTACTACAGGGCTCTAGTATAGAAGGTTTCAAAGAGACTGTTCCTTCTCAAAGCTGAAAGAGGATTAATGCCTTTCTATTCTTTTGTTAAAGAGTATCAAATGCTTCCTCTGCTTGGCGGCTTGACCAAGATGTCTATACCTTTGGACTAGGATTTCAGTATAACAATATTGCCATCGTAAATCAACAATCTCCATAGGTTGGCAGTGGGTGACTCTCAGTGCACTAACAAATGAAATCAACATAATATGACCTCATAGAATATGAGGTGGTTGTATATAAACAAGAAATTGGAAAATTTGTAATATCCTGGGAATGAAGAATGTGCAGAGAGGAAGAGATCATGAAGTACAACCATGTCAAGAGGCTGTTATCATCCGAAGGCCAAGAAGATATGACTAGGAGATCTCCTGGGAAGATATGTAGACTTTGACGGAAGTCTAGTAAAGAAGAAGACCCCTGGCAAAACATATCATTAGGAGACATGTCAATTTGTATGAAGGATGTCGATGCCTACAGGAAGATGTCATGGTGAAAGATCATCACTAAGGTAACTTTTGTTCTAAAAGTTCATATGAATATGTTTATCTCGATAAATTTGTGTAGGGCTGTCAATCATAAGAAAGGATGTATGATCCTTGGAGATGATTTGAAGGAAAGCAACATGGCATAATATTGGATCAGATAAGGAAGTCTGATGAATCACTCTCTGATCGCTGCATGACTCAGGATGGAAGTGATGGATGATCTGTGCCCTATGAAGCTAAAAGTTGAAGATTCCTCAATATCGAAATCCATGACATCGAGGACAAGAATTCTTCATGAGCAGCTGGGTGTCTCACCATTGCTGCTGGAGGTCCCTGGTTAAAAGGGAGCCTGGTGATAAGTTTCTTACTTGGAAGAAACTTGGTAATTCCTAAGAATAAGCTTAGGTACATTCCTTGTATAGGAATGAGTACATTCCCTTGTGGAATAGGTCCTCCCTGGTTGAGAGGGAGAGATAGACACATCATTTTGGTCTTCACTTGGGAAGACAGAATGGAGGATTGGGTAATCATCTGGCATTCGATACTCTTTGAGAATGTGTTAGGGCATTCAAGATAAGAGTAGTCGGGGACCGATATTCTTTGAGAGCTAGCTACCCAAGAGAAGAATAGTCCAAGAAGGTCATACTTTGGGAACACTCGGGTGGAGTATGTACCTTGGAGAGACAATGATGAAGGTGTCTATAAGTCATGTGTCTTGCCAGCATTGTAGCCCATTTTCTCGTTGAGAGATGGCGCTGTTAGCCAAGGCCTTGCACTAGGACAATGCTGGTTGATATGATGCTATACAAATGCGATTACCAATCCGATTCTTCTTATGAGATTCTTCAGTTTGAAAGTGACCATGTACCTATATGAATACCTCCCTAGTTAAGAGGGAGTGTTGAAAAGTGTAACTAGGTCGGTCTTCATGCTGACTATGTAATTATGTATCTATGTAAAGAAGAAGACAAAGATAATAAAATGTATTTTTGTATTTTTGGTGTACTTGCTTCATGAATTTCATGAGCAAGATTTTATTATGTAGATAAACTTCTTCTTGATGTCTATTAGGTTTTTGTCGTTTAAGATTAGATAGGATTAAGTGTCTCAAACATGAAGGATCTAGTTTAGGAATATGTGCTCCAAGACCTTGTGGAAGAAACTCACAACAACTCTCAAATAATGGTGGAAGTCAAGCTTTAAAAGCTGTGAAGAAACACCTCATAAAGGCTGGAATAAACTCTGTGAAAGTCGGCCTAAATATTGGTTGAATAGTCGGCCTAAAAGCTACTCTTGACACTATATAAATAACACATGCTCTGCGGCCATTTGGACAAGAAATTGCGGATCTGTCTGAGTTAATTTAATTGCGGATTCATATAGATAAGCCTGAAATAAGCGTGCGGAGGTTTTGGAAAGGGTATGCGGATAAGTATATATTTAAGCGCAGATATATAAATATTAAATATATATACACCTACAGTAGTCACCTACCTCTGAAATGAATGCGAACAAGTCTGAGGTGTTTGCGGACAGTTTGTAAGAGGAGATAAGAAGATCTACCACAACAACAATCTGCGGATGTTTTTGTATAAGTGTGGATAAACATCAGTAAGATCTGTGGACCTACCACAGTCTATAAGTGCGGATAAACCTCATTTCAGTGCGGATAAACTTCAACAATATTTGCGGACCTACCACAGTCCATAAGTGCGGATATATATATATATATATATATATATATATATATATATATATGAACATTCAGTGGACAGTTGCCTGGAGAAAGTGTGGACCTGTATCAAGAGTATAGTGCGGACATTTAGGAAGCATAAGTGCTGTTAAGTAACAATAAAAAGAGCTGGTCAATCTCATAAAGATTTGTGAATCAAATCTCAAGAATAATTGTAGATACAAAGGGAATCAAGAAGTGCGGAAAGAACAGTTGACTAGGGCAGCATCTGAGTGCGAACAAGTGCAGGAAGGAAGATTGCATGATACATGGTGAAGATCAAGGTCTTGGAAGTACATCTAGGTTAAGGGTCTAAGTTTGGCTCATGGTACTTATCATTTGAAGATCTATAAGAAGAATTCTTTGCGGGTTTTTCTCTCCAAGAGGGAGAGGTTTTTGCCCTGGCTCTAGGAGCCTAACTTTTGTGTCTTGTGCATTTCGATAATTGACTTGATGAAAGATTAACTAAGAGAAGACATAACTAACGCAAATAAGTTCACAAGTAATTATCAAGGAGAGGATTTGTATTAACCTATAGCCTTTCAAATTCTCAACAGGAAGAATCGAAGGATGAACCTATTCTCGATGTTGAAAGACCAATAAAACCTATTGATCCACCTCTTTCAAACAAAAGGAGACCCTCATGGCTTAGGGACATTGTTGAAGATGTCGAGAGACATATTGCCCCAAGGGGGACATGCCGTGAAAGTAAGAAGCATAATAGGTACCAAGGGTACCTAGCAGCCATGAGTACAATTGTACAATCTGAGCCTGGATCATTTGAAGAAGCAGTAAAGCATCAAGTTTGGAAGGATGCTATGCACGAAGAATATGAATCTATCATGAAGAATGATGTTTGGGAAGTGGTCTCGAGACTGGAGGACAAATCTGTTGTCACCTCGAAATGGCTCTTCAAGATCAAGCATGGAGCTGATGGAAGTGCTGAAAAGTACAAGGCAAGATTTGTTGCTCAAGGCTTCTCTCAAAAAGAAGGCATAGATTATGATGATATATTTGCACATGTGGCCCGCTATACCACCATCTGATCTATCATTTCCCTTGCTGCAACACAAGGATGGAGTCTCCATCAGATGGATGTGAAGACTACCTTTCTACATGGTTCAATCAAGGAAGAGGTTTATGTGGAGCAACCTCTGGGGTTCGAAGTCCAAGATAGAGAATCACATGTATGCAGGTTGAAGAAAACCTTCTATGGGTCGAAGCAAGCCCCCAGGCCTTGGTATGAGAGGATCGATAGCTACTTGATGAAGCTGGGCTTCACTCGAAGTGATGCTGATCCAAACCTTTATTTTAAGGTTGATAAAGAAAGGCCTCTCATTCTGGTTCTCTGTGGACGATCTCTTCTTGACAGTTGTTGACCCTCTCATTCATCAATGTAAGAGACAACTAGCTTTCGAGTTCGAAATGAAGGACCTAGGACTGATGCACTATTTCCTAGGCTTGGAGATCTGGTAAAAGGCAGGTGAGATTTTCCTATCTCAAGGAAAATATATTGTGAAGCTGTTGGAGAGATTTGGAATGGTGGACTGTAAGTCTGTGTCGACACTGATGGAACTCAACTTTAAGAAGTTGTGTGGAAGTACTATTGGGCCCGAGCTGGGAAATCCCACCGAGTATCGACAACTCATAGGGCCCCTGATGTTCTTAGCGAAGTTCCGTCCGGACGTATGTTTTGCTGTGAACACTTTGAGTCAACATATGGTTGAGCCTCATCACATTCACTAGATTGGTGCCAAGAATCTATTGAGATATCTTCGGGGCACAATCAACCATGGGCTAAGATACATTGTCAGGAGTTTG
Organism: Pinus albicaulis; assembly: GCA_034641835.2. Lineage (NCBI taxonomy): Eukaryota > Viridiplantae > Streptophyta > Pinopsida > Pinales > Pinaceae > Pinus > Pinus albicaulis. The sequence continues at coordinate 374,821,619 of CM076581.1, forward strand.
AGACTCCATGGATTGGGCTAGCAGTGTGGTGGATCGTAAGAGCACATCAGGATGTTGCTTCACCTTGGGTTATGCTTCGATATCTTGGATGAGCAAGAGGTAGAAATCGGTTGCTTTGAGCATCGCTGAGGCCGAATACATTGCAACGAGTATGGCCTGTTTGAAGCTATTTGGTTGAGAAAGCTCTTCAGTGAGCTGTTTGGACATGTGCTAGATACCATTGTTATCCTTTGCGATAACCAGAGTGGGATTTATCTTTATCCACGATCGATCCAAGCATATTGATATTAGGTACCACTTTATCCGGGATATGGTACAACGAGGCGCCGTAAGGCTCGATCACATTGGCACTGATGAGCAGGTCGCGGATATTCTCACGAAGCCCCCGGGGAAGGTCAAATTCTTAACCTTCCGGGAGAAGCTTGGAATCGTGGAAAGACCCAATTGTGAGGGTCCTACTTGAGTTGGACGATGAGCTCTAGGAGCTCTAGGGGGCTTGGGGATAGCTTAGCTTCTTGGAGCTATAAGCACACACGGGGCTAGGCTTGCCGAACCTTGTTGTGCTTCTGCCCCACCGTTATGATGTTGAGCTGGTTCACCCTCCCTTTTATCTATGCCTCGCATGCATCCTATCCATGGAGTTTCAGACTCATGGGAAGTACCTCTCATTTGGCCAATGAGGTGGGAAATGTCGATGGAGACCAATAGCAAGACCAATGGACGCATAAGAGATTTTCGTACTCTCTATGTCTAGGATGGGATGTGTCCAACACCTTGATTTGGGATCAAGTCCGATAAGGTTCTTACCTCTAAATTGACTTCGAGTCAGTAAACTAACTTCGGGTTAGTATGTGACTCTCTTGAGTCTAATTGAGGTTTTTATCCTCTAAGCTGACTTCGGGTCAGCGGAGTGTGATGTCCTTGTGACTAACTCTCGTTTGTTTGCCCTCAGAGCCAACAAAGCATGTTACAGCAAGATGACACCGGATTGCAGGATGATGATGATAGTACACGATGGTACTAATGGCTGGAAGGCACAAATGGACAGATGGAGTTCTCCCTAGTTGAAAGGGAGTGTTAATTTTGGGCAACTAGGTCCAAACTCCATGTTTCATTGCTCATACGATGATGATTATATTTTTGTTGGATTCCTATTTTGGAGAGGTGCAAGATTGACCTAGGATAATCTTGTTTGGATGAGCAAAACTCATATTTTGATTTTATTTTTCCACACATGTGCAAATTGACACGGTCAGCCAGATTTGTAATGTAGGCTCACAAGCCCAACAGATGTGTCACACACCCTCATTGATGGATATAAATAGGAGAGAGAAGATGCTCATTTCATCATCATCTCATTACACATTCCACTTTTGATCTGATTGGTTCGTATAGCCTAGGAGAGGCTTCCTTCCCTCACACGTGAATTTGAACATGAAGAAGCTACTGAAAATTTCGAACTGTTTTTAGGGCTCTCTGGACAGCGTTTACTTTGGGTCAACACTTGTGCTTTTACTTCGATTTCAGCACATAAATTCCGATTTCTTGAGGCTGCATTGGAGGGCACAAAAATCGAGGAGAAGCGTTGACGTTGATTGCTGTTCGTTGACTACAACTTTGACTGCAGCGTTGACCATTTGGGGTTGACTTGCGTTGAATTTTTGGAGCTGTCTTTGAGGGGTGTGTGTGACACTTGGATAAAGGCTGATTTGGTTGTTGGAGAAGTTGGTCTTGGCCAACTCAAGACTTTGTTGGCTAGGGCATCTTGTTGACTGCTGTAACGAACAGTCATCTCTATATTTGCTGGACAAGAAGAATTACAAATTCTGATATATTATTTGGCTTGTCTTCTGTTGATCTACTATTATGCTTTATCGACATTTTACTTTCATGTTTATGTGATTGTTAAATTGAATTGGGCCTATAAGAAAGACTGAAGTAAAACTGCATTAAGCATAGAACATACCATGGTTATCTAAATTTAACAATTACCATTCGAAATTCTTCTTATGAGATTCTTCAGATTGAAAGAGACCATGTGCCATTATGAATAACTCCCTAGTTAAGAGGGAGTGTTGGAAAGTGTAACTAGGTTCGGTCTTCATATTGACTAAGTAATTATGAGTTTATGTAATGAAGAAGACAAAGATAATAAGATGTATTTTGTATATACTTGCTTCATGAGTTTCACGAGCAAAAGTTTTGTTATAGGTCAGAGACTTCCTCTTGATGTATTTTAGGGATTTGTCATAAATGTATAAAATAGAGTCATGTACGTGAAGTCATGTTACACTTGTGTAAAGGACAAATTATTGATGTAAATATATGCTCCAAAGACCTTGTCACTTTGCTCCACGAAGTCAGCTCAAAATGCGTTGGAAACACTCCTTGACAAGTCGGCCCACAATCTGTTGTTCAATTCGGCTTACCCACAGGAAGACATGTCGACCTAGAAGAGGGAGGAAGTCCCCATATAAAGAAGGGACTGCGACCTCATTTGGGTATAAAAGATTCATATTAGTTCTGTGATCATGAGTGAAGGGAAGGATTGTGATTTGGTGCGAGAAAAATGACTATCCAACAAAAGAAAGGAGGATTTGTTCTCTCGGTCAAGATCTGCATTTGAAATCCGAAAATATGTTTGAGTAAAGGCAATACAACAAAGGATAAAAGCTCTTGGTTTTTGGGTCTAGGTTTGTAATCTACATCCGAGTTGCAGTGCGAGGAAAGGAGGAGATATACCACAAAAGGAGAGGCTTCAAAGACATGCGAAGAAAGTGATAGGGTCTCGGACAACCTTGTTTGTATCACTAATATGTAAATAAGACTGTGGAGAGGCAATACTATTGGACATAACATATTCTGTCTTGCGCAATCATACACAGTGAAAAGGAGATCTACAACAGAAAGAGTGATCTTTGTCGAGGACACCAAGGACGAAGAAGAGTAGGTGGAGGAGAAGTGTTTGGGTAATCGAGGCTATATCAAGGGAGACAAAATCGAAGACTAGGGACCGAGCTTCCCTAGGGCTGGTGTAAAGCAATGCAGAAAAGTAAGAGCAACATAAAGAGCCTAGAAGAGCAGTGACAAGGTCTTGAAGGCATTATAAGGTCAAGGGTCTAGTTCATGGTCATGATACTTGTCAACTGAAAGTCTATAAGAAGAATTCCTTGCGGGTTTTCCTCTCCAAGAGGGAGAGGTTTTGGTCCTGGCTTGAACAGTCTAAATTTGTGTCTCTTGTGTTTTGATAATTGATTTGATGAAAGACCTAATAAGCTAATGAAGAGAAGATGTAAGTTAGAGAAATAAGTTCACAAGTATTTATCAAGTAGAGAATTGAATTAAACTATGCCCTATCGAATTCTCAACACAATGAACTATGGACTGAGATACACTGGCGGGAATTCGAGGTTACGTGGATATATTGATGTTGACTGGGCTGGTAGTGTGGTGAATCGCAAAAGCACATCTGGATGTTGCTTCTCATTGGGGTTTGTTTCAATTTCTTGGATGAGCAGGATGCAGAAATCATTGCTCTAAGCACCGCCGAGGCTGAATACATTGCTGCTAGTATGGCCTGTTGTGAGGCTGTTGGGTCAAGGAAGCTATTTAGTGAGATATTTGAGCATGTGCTGGATACCACCGTAATCTTCTGTGAAAACCAGAGTGGGATTCACCTTTTAGAGAATCTCGTGTTCAACGATCGCTCTAAGCACATTGATATCAAGTACCACTTTATCCGGGATATGGTACAACGGGGAGCAATAAGGCTCCAACACATCAAGACTGATGAGCGGGTTGCAAACATCCTCACGAAGCTCTTAGGAAAGGTCAAATTCTTATCCTTTTGAGAGAGACTTGGAGTCTTGGAAAGACCCTCCCATGAGGGTCCCGCTTAAGTTGAACATTGAGTCTCTGGGAGCTCCTGGGGGCTTGGGGTACTTCTTGGAGCTATGAGCGACCATAGGGTGAGTGGTTCACCTTCCCCTATTGGTGCACTGTGTACAGGGTGAGTGGTTCACCTTGCCCTGTGATACCCCATGATGGTTGACATGTGTGTAGGGTGAGTGGTTCACCTTCCCCTACGATTGATGACACGTGTGTAGGGTGAGTGGTTCATCTTCCCCTACGATTGATATATGCGTAGGATGAGTGGTTCAACTTCTCTTATGGCATATAAGCAAGATGAGTGGTTCACCTTCTTTTGCTAATGCCGCAACATACATCCTACCCATGTAGTTCGAGACTCATGGGAAGTACCTCTCATCTGGCCAATGAGTTGGGAAAAGTGGATAGGGACCATAGCACTATAGATGGACGCATCGTGTACTGTCGTACTCCCTATGTCTAGGATGCATGGTGTTCAACAACTTAATTTGGGATAAAGTTTGATTCGGGTTCTACCCCTAGACTGACTTCAGTCAATGGAGAGTGATAAGGTCTTTTGACTCTCTCTCAATTGATTCTTATTCATTATTACATCAATATTCAACAGAGCAAAGATGAGATACATAGATGGTTCATGACGACAAGATGGCATGATGATCAATGATGATAGATGGATTCAGAGGTGGAATTCTCCTTAGGAGAGGGAGTGTTAAAATTGGCAACTAGGGCCAAATTCCACTTTAGACAACTCATTTGATGGAGATGATGATTGCATTAATTCCTCTTTTCGAGAGGACCAAAATTGATCTAAAGATCATCAAATTTGGAGAAGCAAAAATGTGTTTTTGAATTTATGACCACACATGAATAAATTGTCAAGGTCGACCACATCATCATGTAGGCTCATTAAGTCCAAGAGACATGTCACTTCACCCTCAATGACTTGTATAAATATAAGTGACTTCTCACCTCATTTGGCATCGTCATCACTCACATTTCTTCTCTCTCCTCCTCTCATTGGTTCGTATAGCTATTGGGCAGGTCTTTTCTCTCACATGTGTGACAAAGGAAGACGAATTTCAAGGGAAAAAAATTCAGTCTTTCTTGTAGTTTGACCAACGTTAAATTTGACTTTCTAGGCAGATTTTGAGTTTTATCTTTTGGGCAATTTATTGTTTGGGAATGCTGCACTCTTTGGCACAAAATCCAAGGTGTTATGAGCACTTTACTGCAGAGATAAATTGCAGGTTGACCGCAGACTTCAGGACAATGTTTGACCAAGTTTGACTACTGACTTTGAACTATTTTGCACTGACTTTGACCTCCTGTTCAGGCTGAGTTTGACTGGGTATGACCGAGTTGCTTGAAGGACATTTTGCTGCTACTTTGACTAACGTTGATTTTCTAGTTAGGGTTGACTTTGAGTGTAGTTGATTGTAGATTTGTCAGGGCTGTTTTGACTTTAATTTGGCAAGTCAACTTTGAATTTTTGTACTCTCGCTATTGAACAATTGATATAATAATAAGAAGAATTGATCAAAGGGTTTTCCCCACATTAGGGTATTTCCTTGGCATCTGCCAAATTTGGTGTTCTCTTGGCTTGGCTTGTCTTCTGCATTTTTCATGTTCTATCTACAGTTACTGTCAATGTGATTAATTGTTAATGTGGTTTCTATTGGAAACTAAATTGGAAATTGTCATTGGGCTGCTAAAGGAACATTGAAGTAATTGTGCTAAGCATAGAACATACCATTGTTAACTAAAACTAACAATTTTGCAAGTACTTCTCTGATTTCCAATAATAATTCTCGAGCAGTCATATGGTCATAAAATGAACCATGTTGGGAATACGTTTCCATGATTTCTGGATTTAAACCTTATGGTTGGACCATGTAGCAGTTAACGACCAAAGGATTGAACTGCTCTGATACCACTGGAACAACAAAACCGTAGCTTGTTGTACTTTAAAATGTAAAATACACAATGTATTGTAAATAATATTTTTATTAATAAGATAAATGTGCAAGGGTGAATGAATGTTTACAATGAGGGCCTGCTGAAGCCTTATATACCTAAGCAGGTGCCCCTTCATGGATGGGCATGTCCTCTAGACATGACTTTTCATTTAGCTAATGACTATTTAATTAATCATTACTTTTATTATTTATTATTTATATTTATTTGCATTTATTTTATTTTTCATATAAATTATATTCATAACAAACAATGGTATGTTGTCAACCCTTTGGAACACCATTCTACCTACTTAGAGAGCTCTTCAACACCTGCCCACTAATAGTCTTGTAGTCCTTCACAAGAGGCTTGTTGATTTTGGGCAACTAGGTCAAAACTATGTTGCACTGCTCATATGACGACGGTCATATTTTTGTTGGATTCCTCTTTTGGAGAGGTGGAAGATTGATCTAAAGATCATCTTGATCGGATGAGTAGAACATTTATTTTGAGTTTATTTTCCACATGTGCAAGGCCGACCAAATTTGTAATGTAGGCTCACATGCCAATAGATGTGTCACACACCCTCATTGATGGATATAAATTGGAGAGACTTGGAGGTCATTTCATCATCATGTCATCACACATTCTCTCATTGTGATCTGATTGGTTCGATAGCCTTTGGAGGCCTTTTCCCCCTCACACGTGTGGAGTGAAGCTGCTGTTTTTTGCGGATCTGTCTAGGGCTTTTTGCTGCAGCATTGACCGTGGTCAACCCTTGGTCGTTTGACCTCCAACTTCTGCCAAAAATCCGATTTTAGGAGGTCGTACAACTGGGCACTAAAATCGAGGAATTTTGCGCTGTTTGACCAAAGCCCTAATTTGCTGCGTTGACTTTTCTGTTGCTGCATGCATTGACTTTTCTACGTTGTCTTTGGGTTGACTAGTGTTGACTTGTGATGAGCTGTCTTTGAGGGCTGTGGGTGTGACACATGAAGGAGTGGCTCACCAAGAGAGACTTTGCTGGTTGAAGCATCCTGCTGACTTCCGTAATGCAACAATATCTCATATCTTTGCTAGACAAAAGGCATTGTAAATCTGATTTATATTTGGCTTGTCTTCTATTGATCTATTATTGTGTTCTATCAACATTTTACTTTCATGTTTATGTGATTGCTATTTTGTATCAGCCCTAAGAAAGATTGAAGTAAAAGTGCATCAAGCATAGAACACCATGGTTATCTAAATTTAACATGGAATCAGAGCTAAGGTGAAGACAAAGTCCAAGAGTCCAAGCTGGTGTTAGAAGCAATCTCTGAAGGAAGAAATCCTATCAAGGACAAATGGCCTCCTCAACCTACAAGGGTTTCAAGGCTGATGATAAATTGATTGATAAGTTTGATTATCATGGATGGAAGATGTCCTTGGATTTGGTGCTAGAAGATCAATATGTCATGGACTATGTGCAGGGGAAGATTCAAGAGCCTCCATCAATTGCAGCTGCTGCCACGAAGATGAAGTATAGAAAAGGGGAAATCAAAGAAAAGATGATTATCCGAGATTCTATTCATAAGCACTTGGTGACTTACATTTCTGAGCCGAAGACATCTAAAGCGATGTATGCTAAGCTGGTGAGCATGTTTATGGCTAGCAATGTTAATCAAATCCTTTTCTTCAAGAATCGTTTGAAGAATATCAAGAAGGGTAAGGATGAATCTATTCAATCCTATTTTATGAGGATCACTGAATTCAGGAATAACCTCCTAGCTATTGGGGAAGCAATATGTGATCGAGAGATGGTTCTTATTGCACTCGGAGGTCACCCCCGTGATTGGCATGTATTCATTACCACTATTCTCAATAATAATTTGATTCCTGATTTTGATGAAATATTGACGAGATGCACTCAAGAGGAAACAAGAATGATGGAGTATGCCTCTAATGGTAATGGAAGTGACCCTACTACCTTCGCCGCTTATGCAAAAAAGAAGAACCATGATGGCCCGAGAAATCAAAACCATGGTAGAGCAGGGCCTAAAGGAAGGAAGGGAAGATGTTACACTTGTAACAAGTCTGGTCACTATGCAAGAGAGTGCCCTAATAGAAGGTACTCTCCCAGGGATGATGACAACAACAAATTGATAAGGAATGGCAGGAACAACAGGTTCCAAGGAAAAAGGAAGGCTCCCTCTGATCGTAGTGTAAATGGGCAACCTTTTAAGAGGTCAAGAAATTCCAAGTACGATGAGTCTAATGATGTTGATAATAAGATAAATGAATTTATTCTTGTATCTGCCCTCTCTGCTGCATCTCCACCCGACACCCTGGATGTCTGGTTGATTGATAGTGGTGCTTCAAGGCACCTCACTGGTTATAAAGAAGCACTTTTTGATTTGGTTGAGAAGGATACTAATCTGGAAATTATCCTTGGAGATAATGCCACCTATCCCGTGAAAGGGACAGGGACCGTGATCCTCCATCTATCTCAAGGTCAAGTCCTCCGATTACAAGATGTGTTGTATGTACCTGTTTTGAAGAAGAACCTTGTGTCCATTTCGGCAATGGAAGACAAAGGGTTCAAGGGGCATTCGTTGATGGAAAGGTACTTATTTGGAAGAAGAACTTCAAGGAAGCTCTTTCTATTGGTTTTAGAGTTGATACATTCTACCAGTTTGGAGGAAGTCCATTGGGGGTTATGACATGTGATACAACTCTTCAAACAGAGTTATGGCACCGGAGATTTGCACACCTTCATTACAAAGCTCTTCTTGTACCAAGGAAGGTGGTGACAAGGATGCTTGAATTTAGAGATGATCATGAAGGCATATGTCAAGGTTGTGCCGAAGGGAAGCATACAAAGGGACCATTCCCATCAAGTGTCACACAGACAACTGATACCTTGCAGTTGATACATTCTAACTTATCTAGTATGCTACCTGTGACATCCTTGGGAGGATGTTCCTATTACATGACTTTTACAGATGACTTCTCTTGCAAGACCTGGATATATTTTTTTTGAAGAAGGATGAAGCATTCAAATGGTTATGTACCTTCAAGGCCTTGGTGGAAAATCAATCTGGGAAGAAAATCAAAGTTTTGAGGACTGACAATGGGACCGAGTATGAGTCAAATGAGTTTAATGACTTTTGTAGAGAAGCTGGCATTAAGAGGGAGACCACAACTGCGTACACTTTTGAGCAAAATGATGTTGTTGAAAGAAAGAACAGGACCATTGTGGAAGTTGTCCGCACCATGTTATGTGACCAAGGTCTTCCGAAGTTTCTATGGGGAGAAGCTGCGAACACTGCTGTGTATGTTCAAAATAGATGCCAGCATTCCGCATTGGACTCCAAAACCCCCGAAGAAGTCTTCTCTAGTAAGAAACCTAATGTTTCTCATTTTAGAGTTTTTGGTTGTCCTATTTACTTTCATGTGTCGAAAGAAAAGAGAAGCAAGCTGGATGCTTCTGGAAAGAAGGGAATGTTTGTGGGCTACAGTGAAACTTCGAAGGCATATAGAATCTATGTGCCTGGTCAAAGAGAAGTGGATATATGCCACGATGTCACCTTCGATGAAGATGCTGCCCTCAAGAAAGTGAGAAATCTTCCTAGCTCCAAAGAAGACAAAGAAGATGAAGAAGCAGGGAAGTTGGAAGAGCCGAAGGATGACTTGATGCCCGATGTTGAAGGACCTATGGATCCCATTGATCCACCTCCTTCAAATAACAGAAGACCCTCATGGCTTAGGGATGCTCTCGAAGATGCCGAGAGACATATTGCCCCAAGGGGGACATTCCATGAAAGCAAGAAGTCGAAGAGATACCAAGGGTATCTAGTTGCCATGAGTACGATAGTACAATCTGAGCCTGGAACATTTGAAGAAGCCGTAAAGCATCAAGTTTGGAAGGATGCTATGCACGAGAAGTATGAGTCCATTATGAAAAGTGATGTCTGGGAAGTGGTCTCGAGATCGGAGGACAAATCTATTGTCACCTCGAAAGGCTCTCTAAGATCAAGCATGGATCTGATGGAAGTGCTGAAAAGTACAAGGCAAGATTTGTTGCTTGAGGCTTCTCTCAAAAAGAAGGCATAGATTCTGATGATATATTTGCACCTGTGGCTCGCTATACCACCATCCGATCTATTATTGCCCTTGCTGCTAACACAAGGATGGAGTTTACATCAGATGGATGTGAAGACTGTTTTTTTGCATGGATCTATAAAGGAAGAGGTGTATGTGGAGCAACCTCTGGGGTTCGAAGTCCGAGATAGAGACACCCATGTATGTAGGTTTAAGAAAGCCTTCTATGGGTTGAAGCAAGCCCCCAGGGCTTGGTATGAGAGGATAGATAGCTACTTGATGAAGCTGGGCTTCACTCGAAGTAATGCTGATCTGAACCTTTATTTTAAGGTTGATAGAGAAAGGCCTCTCATTTTGGTTCTCTATGTGGACAATCTCTTCCTGACAGGTGTTGACCCTCTCATTCATCAGTGTAAGAGGGAGTTAGCTTCCAAGTTTGAGATGAAAGACCTAGGACTGATGCACTACTTCCTAGGCTTGGAGGTTTGGCAGAGGCCAGACGAGATTTTCCTTTCTCAAGGAAAATATGTCGTGAAGCTGCTGGAGAGATTTGGTATGGTGGACTATAAGTCTGTGTCGACACCGATAGAACTCAACTTTAAGAAGTTTAGTGGAAACGCTGCTGGGCTCGTGCTAGCAAATGCTATCGAGTATCGACAACTCGTGGGGGCCCTGATGTTCTTAGTGAACTCCTGTCTAGACGTATGTTTTGCAGTGAACACTTTGAGTCAACATATGGTTGATCCTCATCACATTCACTGGATTGGTGCCAAGAATCTATTGAGATATCTTCGGGGCACAATCAACCATGGGCTGAGATACACCGCTTATACCTTTGAGAGACTCCATGGATATACTGATGCCGATTGGGCTGGCAGTGTGGTGGATCGCAAGAGCACATCTGGATGTTGCTTCACCTTGGGTTCTGCTTCAATATCTTGGATGAGCAGGGAGCAAAAGTCGGTGGCTTTTAGCACCGCTGAGGTCGAATACATTGTAGTGAGTATTGCTTGTTGTGAAGTTGTTTGGCTGCAAAAGCTCTTCAGTGGGCTGTTTGGGCATGTGCTAGATACCCACCGTTATCCTTTGTGATAACTAGAGTGGGATTCGTCTTTCTGAGAATCTCGTGTTCCACGATTGATCCAAGCATATTGATATCAGGTACCACTTTATCCGGGATATGGTACAGCGAAGCGCCATAAGGCTTGATCATATAGGCACTGATGAGTAGGTTGCAGATATTCTCATGAAGCCCCTGGGGAAGGTCAAGTTCCTAACCTTCCGTGAGAAGCTTGGAATCGTGGAAAGACCCTATCCTGAGGGTTCTACTTGAGTTGGACTATGAGCTGTGGGAGCTCCAGGGGGGCTTGGGGATAGCTTCTTGGAGCTATAAGCACATGTGGGGCTAGGCTTGCTGAACCTTATTGTGCTTCTACCCCACCGTTATGATATTGAGTTGGTTCGCCTCTGTCTGATTTGTGCCTCACATGCATCCTACCCATGGAGATTCGGACTCATGGGAAGTACCTCTTATTTGGCCAATGAGGTGGGAAATGTGGATAGAGACCAATAGCAAGACCGATGGACGCATCGGAGATTGCCGTACTCTCTATGTCTAGGATGGCATGTGTCCAACACCTTGATCTGGGATCAAGTATGATGAGGTTTTTACCTCTAAACTGACTTCGGGTCAGTAAACTAACTTCGGGTTAGTAGGAGACTCTTTTGAGTCCAAGAGAGGTTTTTACCTCTAAGCTGACTTTGGGTTAGCTGTGTGTGATGTCTATATGACTTACCTTTTGTCTATCTGAAATAAAGAGCCAGCAAAGTAAGTTACGGCAGGATGACACACGATGTTTGGTGAATGTACATGATGGTACTTATGGATGGCACTTGTGGATAGATGGAGTTCTCCCTAGTTGAGAGGGAGTGTTAATTTTGGGCAACTAGGTCCAAACTCCATGTTGCAGTGCTCATATGATGATGGTCATATTTTTGTTGGATTCCTCTTTCGGAGAGGTGCAAGATTGATCTAAAGGTCATCTTGATCGGATGAGCAGAACATTTATTTTGAATTTATTTTCCACATGTGCAAGGTCATCCAGATTTGTAATGTAGGCTCACATGCCTAATAGATGTGTCACACACCCTCATTGATGGATATAATTGAAAAGACTTGGAGGTTATTTCATCATCATCTCATCACACATTTTCTCATTGTGATCTGATTGGTTCGATAACCTTTGGAGGCCTTTTCCCCCTCACACGTGTGGAGCGAAGTTACTATTTTATGTGGATCTATCTAGGGCTTTTTGCTGCAGCTTTGACCAGCATTGACTGTGGTCAACCCTTGGTCGTTTGACCTCCAACTTCTTTCAAAAATTCGATTTTAGGAGGCCATACAGCTGGGCACTAAAATTGAGGAACTTTGGGCTATTTGACCAAAGCCCTAATTTGCTGCGTTGACTTTTCTGCTGCTGCCTGCATTGGCTTTTTTCTGTTGTCTTTGGGTTGACTAGTGTTGACTTGTGATGAGCTGTATTTGAGGGCTGTGGGTGTGACACATGAAGGAGTGGCTGGTTGAAGCATCCTACTGAATGTTGTAATGCAAACAATATCTCATATCTTTGCTGGACAAAAGGAATTGTAAATATGATCTATATTTGGCTTGTCTTCTATTGATCTATTATTTTGTTCTATCAACATTTTACTTTCATGTTTATGTGATTGCTATTTTGTATCGGGCCTAAGAAAGATTGAAATAAAAGTTCATCAAGCATAGAACACTATGGTTATCTAAATTTAACAAGGCTGTACTTTAGGGCACAATAAGGCGACTTCTAATAGTACTTCTATTTGTACTTAAGTTGCCAACCAATCTGTCCAAAAGACTTCACCACTTAGCAATGCAGCAACATGGAAGACCAACAAACATACCTCAGAAACATGACTTCTTTTTTCCCTTCTTAGGTCACGGTTCCGTGATTGATCTCTGGAATTTTCTTACCCTGGTTAGAACATCTGTCCATGATGCACCAATCCTCTAACTAGGCCTTCAAACTTCTCTCAAATCTGCTCTGCCCCCTCTTCTAACCAACCCAACTCATAGCCTTATGAGATTACTCAACCTCTTTTCTAGCTCCCTCTTAGACTTCAGGACCCTCCCAAACCAGAGCTACAGGAGCTCGACCTCCTGCCCGAAAGGCACAGTCACTCTGGCCTGGTTTGCACAGAAATACACCACAAAAAAATAAAAATTGCACAAAACAATGTTTGGTTCTTGAGAGAATAGGCACCCAAGACTATGCACAGTTCTGGATTCTGCCCTCAACGTCTGCTTGCAACTACCCTAAACTCAGTCTTCTTCAAGCACAAAAAGAACCCAAAACAACTCGTCCTCCTCGTCTTGAAAAGACTCCTATAGTGGCCGTGGCTACCTCAGATCAAATATCCTTCTGTTGACACCTAATCTTTGGGATTAGGTAAATTGATGTAAATATTGTAAATAGTAAAAATAAAAGTTTGAAGACGAAGAGACATTAGGATATGAAACCCAATAGTCTCCCTCTCCTTGTATATAGTCATATGCTATCTTAGTGAAAATGCAACAAGTTATATGTGGAGTTACCCCTGGCCTAACATGGTATCAGACCTAGCTCCCAAATTAGCCTTTTGTGCTGTAACTCTTGTAGAACTCTACCATTATTCTCTTTCCTTATCCTCTGTCCCCCTGGCAGTTTTATCAATTACAAACTCTGCCTCTGTTTTGAACGTTGGTGTCTCCTTGAATTAACTTCCTGTGCGAGGAATCTCTACAAAATCTCTCCTTTCATCTCTCCACACTCGGCCTCCTTGATCTTTATGCGTTGAATGGCATATTGCTGGAGAAATGCACAGTGGAAGACAGTGGAAGATTTTGGCTGTGTTGGTCGTTTCTCTACATACAATATGTTGAAGTTGACCGTGAGACATTGAAGACCCTGTGTGCATTGATGGATAGTCTGTTTGTTGTCTCCTGGTCGATGAATGTTCGTTGGCTTTGCTACCACTGTGGAGGAAAGTTGTATGAAAACATGCCTGGAATGCTTTATATGGCGTTGGAGACCGTTTAATGGAGACCATGCTGGCTGTGCATTAAAATTGGTATGTTGACTCTTGAAGACCGTGTAGTGAATATCATTTGCCTTTATGTGCTATGCGTGTTGGTTTTTTTAAAATGTCGTGATTCCCATTTGAAGTTATGTGATTCTCCATGTCGTTTTTCCATGGATCCATGCATTGCAATTGGTGTGAGATATAATAATATATGTTGACCACATAAATTATTTGTATGTGCATAAATGTTGGGTATAATGAAAGTGTGTTAGGTATAATGAAATTGCATCTTATGAGTGGCGTGATAAGATACATGGTGTATCATGGTATGCTTTGAAATTTTTATGGCGTATGGTCACTCTTCATAATGTGCGTATAATTTGAATGGAGTGAATGTATTATATAAAGTGTATAAGTGATGTATTATATGAGAGTGAATATGGCATATAAAATTTGAGTTCAATTTTTGAAGGAAGCCTTGAGTGGTATGTAGTATGAGATGTGCCATTCACTCCTTTTTTATAGGGTAATGATATTGCATATTATATGGTGGTGTGACTATTCATATGCACAATAAAGAGTGAAGTTTTTTTTTGAAAGCAGAGGGTTTTTTGGAATGCATTCACTCATATCCATTTTGGGAGTAGTTCTCTCTAGCAAAGAGAACTATCATGAGTGGTCTCGAAAGATAAAACACACCTTGATTTCCAATGAGTTGTGGAAAGGGGTTTGTGAAGGAGAAAGAGACAATTCACTGGAAAAGCCCACTTCAGACAAGGAGCTTGCCATTTGGGAAAACAAGAACAACAAGGCCTATGCCTTGATTGTAGCGTTCGTAAATGAAGAGGTGAGTCGCCAGATTTCTCCATTTTCAAATGCCTTTGAAGCCTTAAAGAAGTAGAAGGAATTGTATGACTCACACTCTGAACTTGATGTTGTTCAATTGATGATCAAGTTGTTCAATCTTGAGTTGAAAAATGATGACCCTCTTGCCTTAGCATCAAAAGTAAGATCCATTATGCATGACATAAAAGCCACTGGTGTTGAAGTAGATATTCCTCTCATAGCTTATGTCAAGGCACTATATCCAACCTATTCACATTATCTTGAGTCATTGCAAGCAAGTGGCAACCTTAAGGAGATTTGTAATATTCCCTTTTTTTGGTGTCACCTACGACAGGGTTAGGTTGGACTTCCAGAGTTAGGAGCAGACAGGTCACAGGTATAGATTGGTGCTATCAACGGGCTTAGGGGCTTTTTGGAGGAGTTTTGAGGAGTTTCCATGGTGTCCGGTGGCATTCGCTTGATATATTCCATCATCTGAGCAGTTTGGCTTTCGTTCCGGTGCATTCCGATAACTTTCAGAAATTTAAGTTATTTGTGGGCTTAACTCAGTTGATTACGCTCAAGGTGCTAGGAGGAATACATGATGGAACACCTTAGTGTAATAACTCATTGGAAACGGGATGAGGATACCTACATGATGGGACGGTTGGGCATGAGTTTCAGTGACCAGAGGAGACATGGTAGCCGATTTACTCTTTTCTGCATTAAAAAGGAATATTTTAATAAGAGAGAAAAGTGCACCATGAATAAAATAATAATAAAATAATGCTCTAGAAGGCTCCAAGAAATCTATAAAAGAAAGGGAGCAGGCCATTGAGGGATATCTTTTGGATCATATCATTTTCTTGTGAGAGAGGTTTGAGACGTGGCTCTCTACTTCAGCCGTAGCCCAGGACGGAAACCCTCGGGTGATTTATGACTGTTGGATGAAAACCCAACTCTCTTGAGGAGGCTTCATTTAGAAGTTTCGCAGAGCTTCAGGGATTGGTGTGAGGATCATTTAGATCTTCAACTTGTGCTTCATTATCTTTAGTGAGTTCAGTGACAACTGTTGCCTTAGCATCAAAAGTAAGATCCATTATGCATGACATAAAAGCCACTGGTGTTGAAATAGATATTCCTCTCATAGCTTATGTCAAGGCACTATATCCAACCTATTCACATTATCTTGAGTCATTGCAAGCAAGTGGCAACCTTAAGGAGATTTGTAATATTCCCTTTTTTTGGTGTCACCTACGACAGGGTTAGGTTGGACTTCCAGAGTTAGGAGCAGACATGTCACAGGTACAGATTGGTGCTATCAGCGGGCTTAGGGGATTTTTGGAGGAGTTTTGAGGAGTTTCCATGGTGTCCGGTGGCATTCGCTTGATATATTCCATCATCTGAGCAGTTTGGCTTTCGTTCCGGTGCATTCCGACAACTTTCAGAAATTTGAGTTATTTGTGGGCTTAACTCAGCTGATTACGCTCAAGGTGGCATTCCAGGAGGAATACATGATGGAACACCTTAGTGTAATAGCTCATTGGAGACGGGACGAGGATACCTACATGATGGGATGGTTGGGCATGAGTTTCATTGACCAGAGGAGACATGGTAGCCGATTTACTCTTTTTTGCTTAAAAAAGGAATATTTTAATAAGAGAGAAAAGTGCACCATGAATAAAATAATAATAAAATAATGCTCTAGAAGGCTCCAAGAGATCTATAAAAGAAAGGGTGGAGGCCATTGAGGGATATCTTTTGGATCATATCATTTTCTTATGTGAGAGGTTTGAGACATGGCTCTCTACTTCAACCGTAGCCCCAGGACGGAAACCCTCGGGTGGTTTATGAGTGTTGGACGAAAACCCAACTCTCTTGAGTAGACTTCATTCAGAAGTTTCGTAGAGCTTCAGGGATTGGTGTGAGGATCATTCAGATCTTCAACTTGTGCTTCATTATCTTCAGTGAGTTCAGTGACAACTGTTGCTGGAGGGAGAGTGCAGCAGTTCAGTTTTGAGGCCAGCGCAGTGCAACAGCTCATCTTGGTGGCCAGTTCTCCATCTCAGCTCTTTCTTTGGGTCAGATGTATTTGTAATCCCAATTATTATCTATAATAAAATGCTGAGATTGTTCCTATTTGATGTATTGATAGATTGCAGTGCTTCTGTGTTTTTATTTTACATGGCAATCTTCTGTTGAGTAAATATTGATTTTACGGCATAATGTGGAGTTCAATTATTTTTCTGCATTTTTAGTTAAAATATCCCTTTCAGGATATTACAGTGTTATCAGAGCTGTGTATCCTGCCAGCCTGAGGGTTTATTGCAAAACAACTCGGAGAAAATCAAGGTTTTAGGTTTTAGAAATTTGCTGGTGCAGAAGATAAATCAAAACCGCTAAAAATCTCCTCCTTTGAGCATCCAACAAGTTCTTTTCCAAATTGTTGAATCAGTAATAGATGGTCCATATGAAGGCCAAAGCCGACTGTTCAAATTTCATGGCATGACAAAATTTCTACAAACAGGCTAAGCGTATTAAAATTTTAGTGGGACCGTGGAGAATTTCGAAAGGGGGGGCCTCTCTTCCTTTTGTTTTGAAAGCCGCATCAAGGGCAAATAATATTATCAAAGGGATCGTTCCAATTTTGCAGAAAGGGGTTGTATATTTTTAGGCATGTTTAATTACCTCCAATGGGTCCATGGGTAAATGCCAGTTCGACCGACATTCAAAATCCACGAAGCTGAATTACCCCGTGTGCATAGGGAGCCAAAACGAGTGTCGCGATCTGAAAAAGGAGGGTATGAATTCATTAGACCAGGGCACAAATCATTCTATCATTGAGGTCATGTGCTTGGACAGAAAAATTTCCAGCCCGAGGCAAGTCAAGGGCATATCCAATAATCATTAAGAGGGTAGAAGATCTTGTGGAAAGGGGTGCAGAGACGATATTTCTCAGCATATCGAAGGCCGAGAGCTTGATACACAGGTTGGTATTTGGAGCATGAGACACAAGTTGGTCGACATTGGCAGCTGTAGAGGACCGAGCATATGAATTGTTGGGCTGAGTATTGGATTGAGCTTCAGGATCCAATCACCTATGCCATTTCAAGTGTTGTCATAGCAGTGTGTTGCCAAGTTTAATATCTGCTGAAGACAGGTGATTGCCTGGATGACGAGAGGCCCAATTTCTTTATAAATCAAAAGTTTTGAGTGGGGCAGATTTAAAAAAAAAAAACCCAAAATTTAATTGAGCCGTCAAGCACTGGGGCCGATTACTCATTGCAGGAGCTGCGGTTTTCATGTTGCCCAGGTCGAGAGCCATCTTCCTTAGCGTTAGAAGCCAGTGGAAATTCATCAATTAACAGAGCCGGGAGTTGTGCAAAATCTCATTTGGGCCAGGCGGAGATATCGTTGCATGCCGCATTCTTGGTGCAACTTTGGAGTCGAGTTTCTTTGGGCGACGGTAGGGACAATGTTTGATTGGAGTTGTTGGGTGTATTGAACTTGGTGAATCAATTTATGAGGAACGATAACCCAACGCCAACAAAGAACGTAGCATTGAGCGATAAATTCATGTCTGTTTAGCATAGCTGATCGGTAGCAGATCAGAGGTGGCATGTCGTCGGGAAAGGTCGCGATGTCCATAGAGGGAGCTCACCGTGCTATATCGTTTGTAATCGCATTCGTCGAGATATCTCGCTATCTGTTCAAGCCACCACGTTGGACAAACTGACAAGCATTGCAGGTTGCTACACCAAATTGTTCCCCGTTTCAAACACATGATCTAGTATTGGAATTCTGCGGAGGACATATCAGTGATCCGCTCTGGCGGAATGGAAGCAAACAATACACCCGAAGCATGTGTTAAACAACAACTGTAGCAGAGCTCAAGGAATATTGCACGCGCAACATTGACTGTGCACGCGTAATAAACGCTGGGGGCAATGATTGGAAGTATGCCAGAATGTTGGTATTTGAAGCAAACAATACACCCGAAGCATGTGTTAAACGACGACTGTAGCAAAGCTCAGGGAATTTTGCACGCGCAACATTGACTGTGCACGCGTAATAAATGCTGGGGGCAATGATTGGAAGTATGCCAGAATGTTGGTATTTGAACGCAGAGACATCTTCAAGAGTCGAAACCATTTCACAAATTTTCCAAGAGGACGAGACTCTTAAAGGTCCAATTATATCTTCATCAGGGGCTGAGAACCAACATGGATTGCGTGCCCAATAAAAGGAGGTCAAACCTGTTGGAAATACTGAGAGGGGGGTGAATCAGTATTTCTTTTCAATTGTTAATTATTGCTAGTTAGATTCTTCACAATTAAAGACAGAGAGATATATATATAATAATAATATTAAGAATTAAAGAGAACTTCAATCTCCTTTTAAAATAGTATACAATAGATGAGAGAAGTATACAATAGATGAGAGAAGGGCACCAACCCTTTTAATGAAACAGGCCCCAACCTGTTTGCCAAGCACCAACTTGGACTTTGATGAGGCTCCGACCTCTAGGGCTTCGACCCTATCTTCTCAAGGCACCAACCTTGTCTTTAGGGGAACCTACCCCAAGGAAACCAATCCCTCGGTCTTCTTTTTAATAGAAACCGTGTGATGTACTTACTTGACTGTCATTAACAAGATTCTTCACTGTTATTTCTTCACTATACTTTGTCCATCATGTGACTTCAATAGTCCTCACATATCTCTGAGCCTTCAAGGGTAAGTCCAAGCCTTCTACAAGTTCAGATCTGAAGTATCATAGGTTCACTAGCTTGCAATTCTAAGTTTGAGCCTTCAAGGGTAAGTTCAAGCCTTCTACAAGTTCAGATTCGAAGTATCACAGGTTTACTAGCTTGCAATTCTGAGCCTGAGCCTTCAAGGGTAAGTCCAATCCTTCTACAAGTTTAGATCCGAAGTATCATAGGTTCACTAGCTTGCAATTCTGAGCCTCCATAAATAATTGTCTTTAGGTCCAAAATTTATGAGTCCTCTAGAGAACCAAGGTGTAATTCCACAAGTCTATCCGAGCTACAGTTACTCCACAACTGTGTCTGAGCTACCGCAAGTGAGCTGAATGTCCACAATTCAACCTTCTTACATGTCTGAGGTACTGAGGTTAAGGCACCGAGTAGGTGATTGTCCACTGTTCCTCCACAGGCAGACTATTTATACACCTGTCACAAATCCGAACCTCATAAAAGGTGACTGTGTGAGGTTATTACAACAGAGATGCTTACCAATTCTGAGTTTCCAGGCTATTTAACCCGAGTTCCACAGATGTGCTAAACAAAGGTAATCTGTTGTCCAAGCTTGAGGAAGAATAACCCAAACAAATGTGCTTTTTAAGTCCTCCTCGGCCTTAGTTCACAAGATGTGAACTCTCCTTAAAGTTCTGTGCTCCGATATTCTTCACCGAATTGTTGACTCTGAAATGGATGAACGCAGATTTATATATATAGTAGTTTGTCCCTATGAAGAGACACATCCATTGGAAGAAGGGCCGGCATTATATGACTGCATAGGTCAGCTTGACTGTAAATATATATTTTTTTAATCTTAAAAATTCAGTTTCTCACAAACTAATGGGAGTTTCGGGGCAAGTAAGAGCTTGTTGGAAAGAGGGAAAAATCCTCTTTAATATGGTCTAGGATTCATTGTGAAAAGATGCCTCCGAGGTGTCTAAATTTATTTTTCTTTGTGACTGTTCATAAAATTTTAGTGCAGAAGGTGATTGGGACAGTAAGAGATCATTAGAGCTTCTTCATCATGGTGTGTCTTCCATGTCATCATATGTCATAGTGCAACATCTATCAATCTTCCATTAAGAGAGCTCATCAAGAGAGCTTATATTCCATCAATGACAATTATTGACCAACAATCTCCTCCGTTGTCATTGATGGAAATATTATAGAATTCTCTCCGCCTTTGACATCAATGGCAAATGGGGTGCCCAAGTACTCCCCCTGTTATGCTGCTCCCCTTGACATGCTGCTTGATTTAATGTGATGCAAGAGCAATGACCCCCATCTTTTTGCGAAGATACTCAAATGCTTCTCGTGGAAGGGGGTTTTGTAAAGATATCCGCAATTTGCTCTTTTGTATTGACGTATTCCAACCTGATATTGTGTTCAGCAACTTGTTCACGGAGAAAGTGGTATTTGATTGGAATATGTTTGGTTCTTGAGTGCATCACCGAATTCTTTGAAAGACTGATGGCGCTAGTATTGTCACAAAAAATAGTAATTGGTTGCTTAGTTTCTATGTTGACATCCTTCAAGGCTTCCTTCATCCATAGAATTTGTGTACAACAATCAACAGCAGCTATATATTCGGCTTCAGCTGTAGAAAGGGATATAGATGATTGCTTTTTGCTGAGCCAAGATACAAGACAATCTCCCATAAAGAATGCATTTCCACTGGTACTTTTTCGATCATCCACACTTCCGGCCCAATCAACATCAGAATAAACTGTCACAATAAGAGTTGAACTCTTAGGATACCAAAGACCGAAATCAGTCGTTCCTTTCAGATATCTGAGAATTCTTTTCACAGCTGCTAGATGGGATTGTTTAGGACTTGACTGAAATCTCGCTACCATTCCTACTGCTTGCATAATATGTGGTCTTGTAGTAGTTAAGTATAGGAGAGCTCCAATTATTGACCTGTAAAGAGTTGCATCTATTTGGGGGGTATCATCATCTTTGCTTAATTTACAATCTGTGGTCATTGGTGTGCTCACAGGTGCACAATCTTCCATCCCATATCTTTGAAGCATGTCTTTAAGATATTTTACTTGAGATATAAACATGCCTGTAGAGGTTTGAGATATTTGTAGCCCAAGAAAGTACGACAACTCACCAATCATTGACATCTCGAATTTTTTGGACATATTTAGAGCAAATTCATGGCTCATTTCTTCATCATTGCTAGCAAAGATTAGATCATCGACGTAAACAAGAGTGATCAGAAGTTTTTCCTTGTCCATATTCATGTAGAGATTTCTACCTGCCACTCCCTTTTTGAAACCTTCTTGTTGTAGATAGTGATCCAACTTTGCATACCATGCTCTAGGGGCTTGTTTTAATCCATACAAGGCCTTTTTTAGTTTGCATACAAGGTCTTTTCCTTCAGCAAGATCAAATCCTTTTGGTTGCTCCATGTAAACTTCCTCCTTGAGATCTCCATTCAGGAATGCTGATTTTACATCCATTTGATAAACCTTGAATCCTTTTGAGCAAGTAAATGCTAGAAACATTCTTATGGCTTCCATTCGAGCTACTGGTGCAAAGGTTTCTTCGAAGTCAATTCCTTTGATTTGCGAGTATCCTTTGCAGACAAGTCTGGCTTTATTTCTGATAATTTGTCCATCTTCATTCATCTTGTTTTTGAATACCCATTTTGTTCCAATTATATTTTTATCTTTTGGGCGAGGTACCAGTTCCCAAGTCTCATTTTTTTCAATTTGAGACATTTCTTCTTCCATGGTCTTTATCCAATGAGGATCTTTGCTTGCTTGAGAAAAATTTTCAGGTTCTATTAAAGATAATAGAGCCACATCATCTTTTCTAGGGGTGATTATCATCATTCTTTGAGTCTGGATTCCTTCATCTATATTTCCGATGACCTGTTCTTCTAGATGATATCTTTGAATAAACTTGATCTTGGAGGGAGTTTGTGAAGATTCATTTTGAGGTTCTCTTTGAGGTTCTTCATTCTCCTCTTCTTTTTCAGGTTCTTCTTCTTCACTTTGTTCAAAGAAAGGCTCAACTTCATGATCTTCAATTCCTTTTTCTGGAAGGCCTTCATCAATCTTTACATCAATGCTTTCCACTATTCTTCGTAGACAATAGTTGTAACATTTGTAAGCTTTGCTCCTAGTGGAGTATCCAAGAAATATTCCTTCGTCAACTCTTGAATCAAATTTACCTGGTGAATCATCAGTTATTTTTATGAAACATTTGCTTCCAAAAACCTTGAAATATTTTACTGAAGCAGGTCTTCCTTTCCATAATTCATAAGGAGTCTTTTCATTATTTGGTCTTAGTTGAGTTCGATTTAAGATGTAAACTGCGGTGCCAACTGCTTCTCTCCAAAATTTTGGTTGCAAATCAGCTGCTAGTAGCATTGTCCTTGCCATTTCTTGAATGGTTCGGTTCCTTCTTTCAACTACTCCATTTTGTTGGGGTGTCCTAGCAGTAGAGAGTTCTCTTTCGATTCCATGCTCTTTACAGAATTTATCGAACTCTTTTGAGGTGAATTCTCCTCCTCTATCCGTTCTAAGACATTTAATCTTAGAATCTTTCTCAGTCTCAATGAGAGCCTTAAGATTTTTAAAACATTCAAATGCTTCGGATTTATATTTTATGAAATATATCCACATCATTCTAGTATAGTCATCAACAAATAGAGCAAAATACCTTTCACCCTGAAGAGTTGGAGTTCTAGTTGGCCCACACAAATCTGCATGAATAATTTCCAAAGGTTTTGTTGTTGAGAACTCCTTAGTTTTGTGGCTAGTTCTGGTTTGCTTTCCATGTTGGCATGGGCCACATACAACTTGATTTGGTTTGCACATTTTTGGAATATCCCTTACTGCATTAATTTTGCTGATGTTGAGTAGGTTATCAAAACTTGTATGCCCTAATCGCTTGTTCCATAACCAACTTTCTTCTGTTTGACTTCAGTAACATTTATCTTCTTGGATTCTACTGAGAATGTAAACATTATCTGGTGTTCTTACTCCTTTTGCCACAAGCTTTCCGAGGACGAGTCTCTTATTTCACAGTTTTTTGTACTAAAGACAACATTATGTCCTTGGTCACAAATCTGGCTGACACTTGAGAGATTGTGTTTGAGCCCTTCTACCAACAAGGTATTTTGAGCCTTTCCTAGTCCATTGACAAGGGTAGCAATCGCTTTTCCAGTGATTTTAGCAGATCCACTTCCAAAGGATACATTTCCATTTTTCTTGTTCAATGAGATAAACTTCTTTTGGGCACTTGTCATATGTCTCGAGCATCCACTATCCACGAACCAATGATTTTCTTCACTATGAGCACATAGAGCTAGGCCACATTTGTCAGTTTTGAGATTTACGTTCTTAGCTTTTTCCCTTTTGAGAGGGCAATTTTGTTCATTATGATCATAATCATTATATAATGAGCAAGACGGATCAAACTTAGCCAAAGGATCAAAAGAATTGTAAGTTTTGATTTGTTCTTGCTCTTTAGGCCCACGCAGTTGGTTTGGTTGATTATTCAATCTTGGTGCTTCATTCTTATGAGCCTTGCAATGCTTAATTTGATGCCCAAAGTTTTTACAATTGTAACAATGTCCAAGAAAAATAGTTTGATACCTGTTGTAGTATCCATAGCTTGAATCAACATTCTTCCTTGGAGTTGCTCTTTCAAATCTTGTTTTTGAGATGTGACCTTTTTCCTGAGATGATTTTTCTTCTTTTGGATGGCAAGATAGTACATCAACATAACTTCTGGCATTATTCTTCGTACTTGATGATTCTCCTTTGAAACCAATTCCAGACTTGTCATGTTGAGGTCTTTGAGTGTTAAGAATGTTGTCAAGAGCTAGAGAGCTTTGCCAACTCCTTTTGATTTGCTCCAATTCCTTTCTTAGGGACACTATTTCGGCTTCACGTTTTTCACAGATATCATCCTTCTCTTTTAACTTGATGTTCAAGAAGTCTTCCCTTCTTTTTGCTTCCTCTCTTTCTATTTTGAGAGAAATTATCTTCTTTTGTAGATTCTCATTTTCTTCAATGGCACTCATTAGCAAACTATCCATGTTTCTTTCATCTTCTATTTTTGAGTCATCATCATTTGTAAATGCCATGAATAGCGTTTCTTTGCTTCCAACATAATTACTTTCCTCATCTGAATCATCATCGCTTTCTTTGTGCTGATGCACATTTCTAGTTGATTTCCTCTTTATGACTACGAATTCATCTTCATCAGACTCATCTTGTTTAGAGAAGAAGTTCTTCTTATTAACCCTTTCTTCTTGTACATCATTCTTTTAGAGTCTTTTTCATCATCACTATCATGTTTATGAGGACATTTTGCAGCGTAATGACCTATTCTTCCACAATTGAAACAAATAAGAGGGTACTTGCCTTTTAGCTTAGATCCCCTTTTTAGTCTTCGTACAAATTGAGCTAACTCGTTTTCAGTATCTGATTCATCGTTGTTGTAATTCCATCCTTTTCCTTCTTTTGTAAACTTTGAGGCTTTGAAAGCTGCTTCTTTGAAATTTGGGATCCCTTTCCTCATCTCATAGGCAATAAGGATTCCATGAAGTTCATCCATCTTGAGAGTATCTAGGTCCTTCATTTCTTCTATGGCACTTACTTTGGAGTCGAATCTGTCAGCAAGTGATCTCAGGATTTTTTGAACTATGGTGCTTTCTTCAATATTTTCCCCTAGTCCTTTAAGAGAGTTAACCAATTTAGCTACTCTGAGGAAGTATGATGCAATATCTTCTTCATCATCCATTTTCAGACTCTCGAATTGTCTTCTATAGGTTTGAAGCTTTGCCTTCTTAACTTTGGAGTCCCCATAATATAGCGAAACCAATTTATCCCATACTTCTTTGGCTGAGTCACAGTTCATGACTTTAGTAAATTCGGAATCGGTGATTCCACTAGTGATGGAATTTAAAGCTTTGGCATTAGCAATGTAGGCTTTTCTTTCATCTGGATCAATTGGAAGACCGGTGGGAGCTTTGTATCCATTCAAAACAGAGTGCCATACTTCAGGGCCAAGAGACATTAGATAGTAGGACATCCTCTTTTTCCAGAAACTGAAATTTGTTCCATCAAAGATAAGGAGTTTCCCTATTGCTTCCATGTTCTTTATTGTGCCTAAGTATCCTTCTTCCAACTGTTAGGCTGATAATGAAGAAGCTGGCTCTGAAACCAATTGTTGGAAATACTGAGAGGGGGGTGAATCAATATTTCTTTTCAATTGTTAATTATTGCCAGTTAGATTCCTCACAATTAAAGACAGAGAGATATATATAATAATAATATTAAGAATTAAAGAGAACTTCAATCTCCTTTTAATAATAGTATACAATAGATGAGATAAGGGCACCAACCCTTCTAATGAAACATGCACCAACCTGTTTGCCAAGCACCAACTTGCTGAAATTTGTTCCATCAAAGATAAGGAGTTTCCCTATTGCTTCCATGTTCTTTATTGTGCCTAAGTATCCTTCTTCCAACTGTTAGGCTGATAATGAAGAAGCTGGCTCTGAAACCAATTGTTGGAAATACTGAGAGGGGGGTGAATCAATATTTCTTTTCAATTGTTAATTATTGCCAGTTAGATTCCTCACAATTAAAGACAGAGAGATATATATAATAATAATATTAAGAATTAAAGAGAACTTCAATCTCCTTTTAATAATAGTATACAATAGATGAGATAAGGGCACCAACCCTTCTAATGAAACATGCACCAACCTGTTTGCCAAGCACCAACTTGGACTTTGATGAGGCTCAGACCTCTAGGGCTTCGACCCTATCTTCTCAAGGCACCAACCTTGTCTTTAGGGGCACCTACCCCAAGGACCTCAATCCCTCGGTCTTCTTTTTAATAGAAACTGTGTGATGTACTTACTTGACTGTCAGCAACAAGATTCTTCACTGTACTTTGTCCATCATGTGACTTCAATAGTCCTCACATAACTCCGAGGCTTCAAGGGTAAGTCCAAGCCTTCTACAAGTTCAAATCCGAAGTATCACAGGTTCACTAGCTTGCAGTTCTAAGTCTGAGCCTTCAAGGGTAAGTTCAAGCCTTCTACAAGTTCAGATCCGAAGTATCACAGGTTTACTAGCTTGCAATTCTGAGCCTGAGCCTTCAAGGGTAAGTCCAATCCTTCTACAAGTTCAGATCCGAAGTATCACAGGTTCACTAGCTTGCAATTCTGAGCCTCCATAAATAACTGTCCTTAGGTCCAAAATTTATGAGTCCTCTAGAGAACCAAGGTGTAATTCCACAAGTCTATCCGAGCTACAGTTTCTCCACAACTGTGTCCGAGCTACCACAAGTGAGCTGAATGTCCACAATTCAACCTTCTTACATGTCTAAGGTACTGAGGTTAAGGCACCGAGTAGGTGACTGTCCTCTGTTCCTCCACAGGCAGACTATTTATACACCTTTCACAAATCCGAACCTCATAAAAGGTGTCTGTGTGAGGTTATTACAACAGAGATGCTAACCAATTCCGAGTTTCCAGGCTATTTAACCCGAGTTCCACAGATGTGCTAAACAAAGGTAATCTGTTGTCCAAGCTTGAGGAAGAATAACCCAAACAAATGTGCTTTTTAAGTCCTCCTCGGCCTTAGTTCACAAGATGTGAACTCTCCTTAAAGTTCTGTGCTTCTCCGATATTCTTCACCGAATTGCTGACTCTGAAATGGATGAACGCAGATTTATATATATAGTAGTTTGTCCCTATGAAGAGACACATCCATTGGAAGAAGGGCCGACATTATATGACTGCATAGGTTGGCTTGACTGTAAATATATATATTTTTAATCTTAAAAATTTAGTTTCTCACAAAGCAATGGGAGTTTCGGGGCAAGTAAGAGCTTGTTGGAAAGAGGGAAAAATCCTTTTTAATATGGTCTAGGATTCATTGTGAAAAGATGCCTCCAAGGTGTCTAAATTTAATATGGTCTAGGATTCATTGTGAAAAGATGCCTCCAAGGTGCAGAAGGTGATTGGGACAGTAAGAGATCATTAGAGCTTCTTCATCATGGTGTGTCTTCCATGTCATCATATGTCATAGTGCAACATCTATCAATCTTCCATTAAGAGAGCTCATCAAGAGAGCTTATATTCCATCAATGACAATTATTGACCAACAGAACCTTCAGCTTTCAAATCTGAAGACTACACTTTGAAGTTTGCATAATAAGATTGTTCCCTTTAAACCATTATTAATTTGCATCAAAAAAGAAAAAAAAAGATTGAAGATTGTTATTGTTGTTGTTTTTCTTATGGTGAAATCTGTGTACTAGCTTTGTGTATATTATCTGCATCATTGAAATCACCAGAAGCTAGACCTACTGTTCACTGTATATAATTTCTGAAGCTAAATGTCTGAGAAACATCTATAGTATGGCAGAACTGAATTGCTCGATGAAAATTGCCACATAAAACTTTATGAAAAACTCAGAAAAACAGTGATCATATCAGTGGTTGAACCATGGAGGAATTCCTAAACAACTTGAGAAGAATAAAAGTTGGTTCCTTGAACCACCATGCATCAAAAGACCAGAAAACAAAACCAAACAACAGACCCTTTTCAAGAGGGATTTATGCCATCCTTCAAAAGGGACAGCCAAAAGACTTACAAGAAGAATTGGGGATTGGTCACAGAATTTTTGCACTTGGGACAGATTTGAAACACATGAAGATGTCATGGAGAGTTTTGTCCAAACTTGATGAGCTTAATGAACTTCTGCCCAAAATAAGCCAAGAAGAAGGGAAGAAACTGATTTGGGCTCTAAAACCTGCCATGCTTGCCCTTATACAACCCAAATTCTTGGAGGAACCGTGTGAGGGGGTTAGCCTTCCAGTTGCATCATGCATCAACAACATCATGAAGTTTACTGCACCTATAGCTCCATACAGTGATGAAGTTATGAGGAGGATTATGAGATTGATAGTAGAGACTTTTCAGGATTTGGACAACAGTGCAGGCTCTACCTTTGGGAAGAAGCTTGAGATTTTATGGAGTATGGCCACATTCGAGACGTATGTCATCATGTTTGACCTTGAGTGTGATGATTTGATTATGTAGATGTTCCAATGCTTCTTCAACATTAGGAGACGTCATTCTGACACCGTCATAGCACATATGTAGTCCATTCTGTCATCATGTATGAGAGACTGTGAGACCATTGGCCGAGAGTTGCAGACCAGGTTGTTGAGCATTTGGAGGAGAGAGCAGTTGGTCTCACTTGTTGCTCATGAGCTAGCCCAAGGGCTGGTTGAGCAAAATATTGGGCTATTCAGGAGACAGTTGACCATGGAGGAGCTGCTCCAGTTTGGTGGTGCCGGGAACAGAAATGAGCTGAGGAGGAAGAGACTTTGCTTCATCTGCAAAGAACCTTGGGGGCCTGATCACTCTGCTTGAGTGATGCAGATGATGTGGCAGAGGTAGAACAGGTGGGCATTCCTTCTGTATGCCAGGGTGAGGACTCTTCTTCAGATGAGTCCATGGGATCAGTTGAGGATGCTTCTGGGGAGCGAGAGCAGTCATACAGAGATGATGGTAGTAGACCAGAGCTGTGTTCCAGTGTGCAAGGTGAGCAGTCACGGGACTCTACGGGAGATACTTTGGGTGATGAGTCACTTGTGACGATTCAGCCAGAGCAGCATATGATGGAGCCTGAGTCAGCAGAGGAGGATACTATGCACATCAGGAATGATATTCCTTTGGGGGAGAGCCAAATGGGCGCTCACATTGAGTCTATGATGGATATGCGGCTAACCTTGGGGTCAGCCATTAAGGGGAGCAGTCATATGCACAAACATCGAGTACGGTGACAACAGTTGCAGATCCATATCCTCTAGAGGTGTTGGAGGTTGATGGGATGGATCTGCAGGGGGCTAGTAGACAGCAGGAGCATGACATTCTTGATCAGGAGTGGGAGGAGCTGTTGGAGATGGTGGAGCATCCATATTTGGGCTGACACATTGATGAGGTGTAGATAGATGTACATGTAGTCGACAGAGCTGCAGTACTTTCAATGAGTAGCACTCTCTAGGAGTACATCGATGAGGCTTGCAACATATCTTGCCCACTTTGGCCCATTATAGAGAGAGGGGCTTTCTTCTACAGGCAACTTTCGTTGGCAGATAGGGCAGAGCAGTGTGAGTTTATTACGGGCTGGCGACAACACTCCAGGCATGTTTCGTATGCAGTTGTTGCTACATTGGATTCTTCTTCCAGGATGGATTGGCGGGAGATCATGAGTTGGTACCCTCTTGATGGTGCGATATTCTTCGTAGGGAGCACAATGGAGCAAGGGCCCTTAGACATGATAGATGATACAGATTCCAGTTGGTAGTGGGGCACAGATCGACATTTCTTCAGCATCCCATCTCGGTTTCAGGAGAGCAGGATTAACATTGGATTTAGTCCAAGGTTGGATTGGAGAGAGGTGATGAGTTGGTACACAGATGGTGGGGCAGCTTACACCGTCATAGATACAACGCAACAGGAGACGTGGTCCTCACCTCTTAGAGCATCAGTTATAGCCAGACGCAGTGCGTAGTCCGAGCCATGGGACTTGGGCGATGATTGGCCATTGTGGCGTAGGGATCCGGGAGGACTGTTTGATGACATGTACAGTGAGAGATCAGTTTGGGATCCTGGTATTGAGGGGTCTATTCCGGGTGGCATGACACAGGCACATAGTAGCACCAAAAGGTTTGTATGGGATTCGGGCATGGGTCTCAGTTGTATCGGGCCAACAGAGTGGCCCACATATTTGGATTGCTTGAGGGCAAGCAATCTTGGGGCGGAAGGTCTGTAATATTCCCTTTTTTGGTGTCACCTACGACAGGGTTAGGTTGGACTTCCAGAGTTAGGAGCAGACAGGTCACAGGTACAAATTGGTGCTATCAGCGGGCTTAGGGGCTTTTTGGAGGAGTTTTGAGGAGTTTCCATGGTGTCCGGTGGCATTAGCTTGATATATTCCATCATCTGAGCAGTTTGGCTTTCGTTCCGGTGCATTCCGACAACTTTCGGAAATTTGAGTTATTTGTGGGCTTAACTCAGCTGATTACGCTCAAGGTGGCATTCCAGGAGGAATGCATGATGGAGCACCTTAGTGTAATAGCTCATTGGAACCGGGACGAGGATACCTACATGATGGGACAGTTGGGCATGAGTTTCAGTGACCAGAGGAGACATGGTAGCCGATTTACTCTTTTCTGCTTAAAAAAGGAATATTTTAATAAGAGAGAAAAGTGCACCATGAATAAAATAATAATAAAATAATGCTCTAGAAGGCTCCAAGAGATCTATAAAAGAAAGGGAGGAGGCCATTGAGGGATATCTTTTGGATCATATCATTTTCTTATGTGAGAGGTTTGAGACATGGCTCTCTACTTCAACCGTAGCCCCAGGACGGAAACCCTCGCGTGGTTTATGAGTGTTGGACGAAAACCCAACTCTCTTGAGGAGACTTCATTCAGAAGTTTCGTAGAGCTTCAGGGATTGGTGTGAGGATCATTCAGATCTTCAACTTGTGCTTCATTATCTTCAGTGAGTTCAGAGGGAGAGTGTGCCAGAGGGAGAGTGCAGCAGTTCAGTTTTGAGACCAGCGCAGTGCAACAACTCATCTTGGTGGCTAGTTCTCCATCTCAGCTCTTTCTTTGGGTCAAATGTATTTGTAACTTCAGTTATTATCTATAATAAAATGCTGAGATTGTTCCTATTTGATGTATTGATAGATTGCAGTGCTTATGTGTTTTTATTTTACATGGCAATCTTTTGTTGAGTAAATATTGATTTTACGGCATAATGTGGAGTTCAGTTATTTTTCTGCATTTTTAATTAAAATATCCCTTTCGGGATATTACAAGATTACCTTTGACTCCCTTGAGAAGAAGTTTGTTGAGAGAGAAGGATTTTGGGAAGAAGACAACTCCTTAGTCTACTGAAGACGCTGTGCGCCTTGCACAAAAAAAGAAGAATCATGCACAAGATTCATCTAGAGGAAAAGGTGGCCGAAGAGGAAGAAAAAAGAAGAATTTTAGAGGTAGGGGGTAGACATTTCCAAGGAGAAAGGTTTGATCCTCCTTGCATACAATGCAATAGAGATGGACATGATGCTTCCACATGTAAGCTACCTTGGGATAGAATCAAGGAGGAAAGAAATGAAGGAAAAGTAAAACACCTGACAAAGGGAAAGGTAAAGCACTCGAGTTTGCTCATTATGTTGTGGCACACTGCAACATTGGAGTAATTGAAGACTTATTCAATGCTTCACTTGATTCATGGAAAGATGCTTGGGTGCTTTATTCAGGAGCAACTTGTCACATGACTTTTAGGCTATGTTGCACGAAACTTCTAGGAATCTAGTGTTTCGGGCCGTACCCGTACTCGAAACGCCGAAACTCGACTGAAACTCGACCATCATGTAATCATCTATGAGAGTTAGTATAAATTTGGTTTTCCTTTTAAATTGTCATCTATGGGGCTTATTCCCTTTTTTCTTCCAAGATAATGTGTTATTTACTTATTTATAAATTTCTTTATATATATATATATATACATATATATACATAAATGATGTTTTGTGTGATGTTTCGGTTGACGTTTCCATTTTTGGGGGGTGATGTTTCTAATCGTACCTGTTTTAGAAACTCTAAAGCGTTTCTATGCTTCATGCAATTTAGCTTTTATG
Source organism: Pinus albicaulis (assembly GCA_034641835.2). Lineage (NCBI taxonomy): Eukaryota > Viridiplantae > Streptophyta > Pinopsida > Pinales > Pinaceae > Pinus > Pinus albicaulis. Next base: position 374,853,922 of record CM076581.1, read on the forward strand.
AGAGATTTCTTTGAAGAATTCATTGACAATGTTGATGGAGCAATATGCTTTTCAAACGAGTCAAAACTCAAGCCATCAGGGCTTGGCACCATCAGGCTCAAACTGCCTGGTCTTTCAGTCTTTCTTCTACATGATGTTCTATACCTCTCGGAGTTGAGGAGAAACTTGTTGTCCTTGGTCCACATCTGCCAGCAAGGGCACTCCATTCACAAATTTGTTGGCAAAGTTGAGGTCAAAAAAACATTAGATCAATCACTTGTCATGAATGGGATAGAGAAAGAAAGACTTCTGACGCTGCAAGGAACCTCTGCTCGTGTGAAAACTTTTTCATACAGTTCTCACTATGATGAAGGTACATTTCTATCAAGTCTTATATGGCATGCTAGATTTGGACACTTGAACGATGACAACCTTCGTTTGTTGAAGAAAAATGGTGTTACTGGTTTGCCTACAATTCCCAGGAAACTTAAGCAATGTGATGCTTGTATCCTAGGAAGGCACAAAAAAAAATATTTTTATTATTCTCATTCCAGAGCACATAGAAAAATTAAACTCATTCATTCTGATTTATGTGGCCCAATGCCTGTTCCTTCTACAAATGGTAATAAATATATGATGACATTTATTGATGACTACACTAGAATGTGTTGCGTTTATTTATTGAAGAACAAATTTGAAGCTTTTGAAACATCCAAGAACTTTCATGCATGGATTGAAGATGATGCACAATCTCATATTGGTTCTATTAGTACTGATAATGGAAAAGAATACACTTCAAATGAATTTCAAAACTATCTTCGCCAGCATGGGATCAAACATCAAACAACTGTGCCCTATAATCCTCAACATAATGGAGTAGCTGAAAGAATGAATAAGACAATCTTAAATATGGTACGTTCCATGATGTTATTCAAGAATTTTAAGCTGATGTTTTGGGCTAATGCAGTTCTATGTGCTGTGTATATAATGAATAGGTGGCCATCTAATGCTATAAAAAACAAGACTCCCTATGAAATGTGGTATGGCCACATTCCTTCGGTGAGGCATCTCAGGACTTTTGGTTCCACTTGGTATGCCTTGATACCTAAGGAACAAAGAAACAAACTCAGTGCAAGGAGTTGCAAATGTATCTTCTTGGGGTACTCAAATACTTCCAAAGCATATCGTCTATATGATGAAGTGAATAAGAAGTTTATAATATCTAGAGATGTGATCTTTCTTGAATCTTCCAAGACTGACAATGTTGTTGAGCTGTAGCTTGATTGCTTGGATAGATTCAAACATGCAAAGTCTTTTCGAGAGTTTGATAATGAAATTCCACATCTTGAAGGGGGGATTCCTATATTGGATCAATCTCTGTGGAATCTTCTTCAAAAGCACTCTCTTCCCTGAATGAAGCTCCAAACACAGATGACACTCGTGATTGAAAAAATTGGGAGACTAAATCTTGATTCAGCCCCATCTCAGTCAACTGAGCAACTTGGGCCATCTTAGAAGGGTCCTCCAAGATGGCTGACAAAGACACTTAAAAGTGTTTGTCCTGATGAGGTTGGAAAGATGGGAACAAGAAGCTCAACCAGACTGAATGGAGGTGATATAGACCATCCCGATGCACCTGTTGATATGGATGTTTCTTATGATTGTGAACTGAATTTGTCTATAGATTTTGAACCAACTTCCTTCAAAGAAGACGCTTCTCATGATGAACAGAAAGAAGCGATGCAGAAAGAATATGATGCTTTGATAAAGAATGGCACCTGGAAGCTGGTTGATCCTCCATTGGGAACCAAAGCAATAGGCTGCAAGTGGGTCTTCAAAAACAAGTATAAAGTAGATGGCTCACTTGACAAGCATAAAGCCAGGTTTGTGGCAAAAGGTTTTGCATAGAAGGAATGGGTTGACTATGAGGAGACTTTTGCCCCCACAGCAAAATGGGCTACCATCCAGACACTCTTTGCCTTGGCAGCTCAGAACGGTTGGAAAGTCCATCAAATGGATGTAAAAACTGCTATTCTTTATTGGAGATCTGAAAGAGAATGATTTTGGCCCAACTAGAAGGATTTGTTGTGAAGGGTTAGGAACACAAAGTATGCAAGAAAATCCTTGTATGGCCTCCAGGCTCAAGCAAGCATCGTGAGCCTGGTACGAGAAGTTAACTGAGCATCTTCTGAAACTCAACTTCAAACATTATGATTTTGATGATGCAACTTTGTTTATCAAGAAAGTTGAAAAAATAGTTGTATATCTAGTTGTGTATGTAGATGATCTTCTAATGACAGGGAACAATGAGAGCTACATTGCATCCATAAAGAAAGGTTTTGAAATGACAAATTTGGGCTATGTTCACTACTATCTTGGTATTGAAGTAACTCAACATCCAAAGTTTATATTCCTCTTTCAAAAGAAGTACATTGGAGATCCGTTGATTAGGTTTGCCATGGCTGATTGCAATCCTTTGACTACGCCAATGGAACAAAACTTAATGCTCACATCCACTGAAGGGAAATAATTTGATGATGCAACGAAGTATAGACAACTCGTAGGAAGTCTCTACTACCTGACAACTACCAGACCAAACATTTCATTTGCTGTTGGAATACTCTCCAGGTTTATGCAAAAAGCCTTGGGAGGGTCACTGGTTTGCTGCAAAAAGAGTTCTAAAGTACTTGAAGGGAACTCAAGACTTTGGACTCAAGTATACACAGGTGGATGACTTCAGCTTGATTGGATAATGTGATTCAAATTTTGATGGAGATAAAGAAACTGGAGTATCTACTTCAGGTTATGTTATGAGTCTTGGATCAGGAGCTGTCTCCTGGAGGTCACACAAACAATCGGTTTTAGTAGATTCCACCACTGAGGTAGAATATGTGGCAGCTGCTGAAGCAACAAAGGAAATTGTGTGGCTCAGGAAAATTTTGGAAGATTTGCAAGAGAAACAAGTTCATTCAAATCCTCTTTTGATTGACAACACTTTTGCAATAAAGTTGGCCTAGAACCCAAAGTTCCATGATCGAACGAAGCACATCAATACAAAATACCATATGATTCAACATCATGTTGAGGCCAAAACAATCCACCTACGACATTGTTCCACAAATGAGTAGATGGCAGACATCTTCACCAAAACGCTTGGATGGGAAAAGTTTGAAAGATTCAAAATGATGCTTGGAATCACCAACATCCCTTCAGATTAAGGGGGGGAATCTGTTGAGAAATCTAAGGCATAACAATTAAGTGATTTCTCTTTAATTAGTAACTGCTTGTTAGTGTGTTTTACTTCTTTATATTAGTATCTTCTTTAACTTAGGTTTTAATGTTCTTCTTCATCAAACAACTACCAATGCATAAACCATAAAGAGACAAGAGACACAAAATATAAGCTATCAACCAGGGCCAAAACCTCTCACTCTTTGAGAGGAAAACCCACAGAAATTCTTCTTATAGAGATTCCAATTGACGAATACCAAGACCAAGACCCTTGAACTATTTGTCACTCCAAGACCAAGACACAAGTCCTCTTCCACTTCGATCTTCTTTAGCTTCAAACCTTCGGCCTTCCTTCTAGACTTCTGCTACTGCCTCTTTGAATTCAAACCTTCTTTGTCTCGTCCTCTCTTTTGCTGATAGCACCGAAATCATTTGCTGTGGTAATAACGAGATCACTTGTTGTCGTAGCACTGATATATTTCCACTAAAATAACATCGAGATTGTGATAGGCTCCACTGTAATTGTACTGAGATTTATCACTGTAAGAGCACTGAGACCATTACTGTTAGTGCACTGAGAATTGTGGTTACTGTAGTCACTGTTTTAGCATAAAAATTTGAAATAGCATCGAAGTCAGTTTACTGTGATAACACCGAACTGAAGTGGCACCGAAACTGAGACTGAAATAGCACTGAGTCACTGTGACATATCACTGAAATTATGTCCTTAGTCTCCACTGTAATTTGCTTTCTATCTCAGAGAAGTATGTCGGAAATATCCCTGTGATCCATTCGAACTTGTCTCTGTGGTTACCCAGAATTATCTCTGCTATTAGCCTGAGTTTCTGTTGTGGTGAAATGCGAAGAGCTCATGCCTGTATATATAGTTGTTGCCATATGAAAATAGGCCAGCACGAGTCCATGAATAGTTGTGTCTCCATTTAATGGTTAGGCAGACATGAGTTCACTTACAGAAGCCGACTTGAAGAGTGATGACTTGTGCTTGTCTTGGAGGGCAACTTGACATTTCTATTGACTCGTACATAAGTGTAATATGCCCAAGAAGGGTCCTTCATACATGAAATAGACTCAAATTGATTTTATGACCAATCCTAAGGACTCACAATGGGAGTCATACTAAAATAAAATTCCTCGCTCATGAAACCCATGAGACAAGCATAATAATGATTTTATTTTTCTTCTTTTCATCAATTACATAAAGTCACAATTACACATGTCATTATGAAAACTGAACCTAGTTACTTTTCAACAGAATGTTGACATGTAAATTTTTGTAGATGTTCTATGCTTGATGCAACTTTACTTTTATCCCCAATATCAAACAACAATCACATAAACAAGAAAGTAAAATGCTGATAGAACATACCAATAGATTGACAGAAGACAAGCCAAAAATACACTTAACTTGATCAACAAAATATATCTGTTGTGGTGCGTTATGACGGTCAACAGGATGCTTCAACTAGCAAAGTCTCAATACGGCTAGCCAACCAGAATGTGTTACACAACCCTCTTGGACAACTCTATATCAGTGAACCCAAAGTCAACAAAAGTCAACGTTGTCCCAATCAACGGTCAACGCAAAAACAACAACAAAGGTCAACGCATCCCAACCAAATTCAAGTCCAACCTCGATTTCCATGCCAAAAAATGCGGACTTTAGAAATCAGAATTTTGGGAGAGATTAGGGTCAACTGGTCAAATCTGCGCTGAAACCCTAGGTCAAAACAGAAATATCCTTGCTGCAATTTTCCCACGTGTGGAGAAGAAGAGACTCGAAGTGATGATCGAACCAATCAAATGCGGAGAGAGAATGTGTGATGAGTGATGGTTGAAATGACCTCCAACGTAGACCTATATATATCCATCAGTGAGCGTGTGTGACACATCTGCTGGGGCTTCAAGCCTACATTTCAATTTTGGCCGACCTTGCACATAAGTGGAATAAATTCAAAATAAATGTTCTGCTCATCGGATCAAGATGATCTTTAGATCGATCTTGCACCTCTTCGAAAGAGGAATCCAATAAAAATATTGGCATCTTCATCTGAGCATCACAACATGGAGTTTGGACCTAGTTGTCCAAAATTAACACTCCTTCTCAACTAGGGAGAACTCCATCCACCTGTGCCATCCAAACATCATGCGTCATCCCACCGTGACTTGCTTTTCTAGCTTCTTTATTTCAGAACAAAAGGTGAGTCACAAAGACATCACTCCCGGCTGACAAATTTAGCTCAGAGGTTCGAAACCTCTATAGGACTCAAAGGAGTCTCATACCAACCTGAAGTTGGTTTACCTGACCCAAAGTCAGTTGGAGATTTGAAACCTCACTAGACTTGATCCCATATCAAGTGGTTGGACACGTGCCATCCTAGACATAGAGAGTACGACAATCTCCGATGCATCCATCGGTCTTTGCTACCGGTCTCTAGCTTTTCCCACCTCACTGACCAAATGAGAGGTACTTCCCATGAGTTCGGGACTCAATGGATAGGATGCATACGGGGCACAGATCATGAGAGGTGAACCAACTCAATATCATAATGGTGGGGCAGAAGCACACCAACAAGGATTGGCAAGCCAAGCCCTGTGTTGCTTATAGCTCCGAGGAGCTATCCCTAAAGCCCCCTGGAGCTCCCAGAGCCCATTGTCCAACAGGACCCTCAGCATAGGGTCGTTCCATGATTCCAAGATTCTCACGAAAGGTTAGGAACTTGACCTTCCCCAAGGGCTTTGTGAGAATATCTGCGACCTGCTCATCAGTTCCTATATGATTGAGCCTTACGGCGCCTCGCTGTACCATATCCCGGATAAAGTGGTACCTGATATCAATATGTTTGTATCAATCGTGGAGCTGTACCATATCCCGGATAAAGTGGTACCTGATATCAGGGTTGCGGGGAAGCTTCAAACCCCCTTCGCTCCCGCTCCGGAAACTCGCTCCGTGCGGGAGCGTTTCGGAAACGCTAGGAAACGCGCTTCCGAAAACGCTTCCTGTCGGGAGCGTTTTCGGGAGCGCGTTTCCGACCCTGAAAAAACGCTCCCTGTTTTTTCGGGAGCGTTTCAGGGAGTGTTCGGGAGCGAACGCTCCCCGAACGCTTCCGACGTTTAAAAAACGCTTCGGGAGCGTTTTTTAAACGCGGGAAGCGTTCGTCGCGCGGAATTTTTTTTATGAAAAAAATTCGATTTTTATAAAAGGGGGGGGGGGTTTATTTTTCAATTCATTGTTAGTTATTGTTTGTTGAGTTGAGATTGAGCGAGAAGGAGAGCCGAGAGCGCAAGGACCGGTTGACAGGAATCAGGAGAGCAAGGAGCAAAGCTGACAGGAGAGCAAGGAGCAAGGCCGACAGGAGGATTGCAAGAAAGAGGTAGGCCTTCTAATCCAATTTTGTATTTTCTAGGATGAATTTGTAGATTGTTAAATTGTTTGAAAATGAAAACTTGAATTTTTCTTGAATGTTGCATTTTATTGGATTTAAAACTTTTAAAATGAATTGTTTTTTTCCTATGTTGCATTTCCAATTCCCATTTGGCATTTTTCCATTTGTTTTGCAGGCTAGATTCTAGAAACTTGAAACTTGTTTCCATCATGGCTATATGGCTAGGAATTTTCCTCATGTTGGTTCCTTTCTTTGTGATAATGGTGTTGGAGAGTGCTAGAAGAAAGAGACAAATCAGAGAAGAGGAGGATGAAGAGGAGGGTTATGGTGGATCTGAAGAAAATCCTGAAGAGGAGGATTATGCCGAGGAGGAAGTGGGGAGTGGAGACCCTGAGAACCTAGAATCCCCAACTAAACAAGACCAATATCCTTTGTGGAAATATGTTCAGAAACAAGAAGGAGGGAAAGGTGGTGGAACCATTAAATTTATTTGCCCCCATTGCAATAAACAATACCATGGTTCATACACCCGTCTGAGAAGGCACCTTTGTGGGATAATGCCAGGAGATGGAACTAAAAATTTTGGAATCAAAGTTTGTACTTATGTGCCAGCACCACAGAGAGAGATATATAGGAAGGAAGAGGGGGTTGCCATATAGAGATCATCTAAAAGATCTAAGGGTATCGTTGATTCAGGCCCAACACATTCAACTTCCACCCATGCCAGTGGTTTTGGAAGCAGTGGCACTGGATTAAGGCGTAGAACCATATCCGATTTCCTAGACGAAGGGTGTAGGAATGATGTGGATTCAAAAGTTTACCGGTTTCTATATGCATGTGGGGTGCCATTCAATGTTCTTTTCTCACCTTATTGGCATGAAATGGTTTCTGCCATTAATGATGCCCCCAAAGGATACAAAAGCCCTGGGTATGACAAGGCCAGAACCGCGGGTCTTGATCATGAAAGAGCTAAAATAAACAATTCTTTGGCTAGAATGACAGGTTCGTGGAATGAGCATGGGCTGTCCATTGTCTCTGATGGATGGACCAATGTAAAAGGAAAACCATTGATAAATGTTTTGGTTGTGTCGGTTAGTGGTGCAGTCTTCCTGGCAGCTTATGATTATTCAGATAAATTCAAAACCGGCATTAACATTGCAGAACCATTACTTGATATAATTGAAAAGATTGGGCCATACAATGTGATACAGGTCATCACTGATAATGCTGCTAACTGTAAGGCAGCAGGAGCAATTGTTGAGGATAAATACCCCAACATTTTTTGGTCTGGGTGTTTGGTTCACACAATGAACCTTTTGATGCATGATATCATCAAAAACAAACAACCTCAATTCAAATGGCTTGGTGATTTGTACAAGAGAGGTGAGAAAATGATCAAATTTATTACAAATCATAGCAATACCCATGGGCTTTTCCGTACTCACTCCAAATTGGAGTTGTTGAAAATAGGAAAAACTAGATTTGCTAGCTATTACCTCACCTTCAGGCGCCTTTTGAAGGTAAGAGAGTCATTGGCCGCAATGGTATCAAGCCCACACTGGCAGCTATTAAAGGACAGGGCGGCAACAATAGTTGACAGGCAAGGTTTCGAACATGTGGAGGAGACCGCCCTTGACCATCTATTTTGGGCACGTATGAGGGAAATTGTGAGTTTTACCAAGCCCATTTATAACATGATTCGCTTTGCGGATACTGATAAACCAGTGATTGGAGAGGTTTATGAGCAGATGGATAGCATGTTGGGGCAAATAAAAGATATTGTTAAGGATAATGATCCCATTTTGTATGCTATGATTCATGACTGTGTGTGTGCACGGTGTAATAAACTCAATGTTCCACTGCATGCTTTGGCATATATCCTTATGCCAAAATATTACTCTCCATCTTGGTTGGGCCAACTTGCACCTGGAGGTGGGGTTAGGGTGAAACCTCACACAGATCCAGAGGTATAAGAAGGGTACATGAAGGCATTGGACAAATTGGTACCTGACAGGGAAGAGTGTGCTAGATTGCGCCTTGAATTAGGCAAATACTTCAGTTGCACTGCTAACTTTGGTTCATTCCATGCAATGGAAGACAGGAACAGATTCGATGCTCTCACATGGTGGGAAGCATATGGCGGCATGGGACTTTTGCCAAAGTTGGCTAAAAAAGTTCTCTCACAAGTTGTGAACACTTCTTCTGCAGAGAGGTGTTGGAGCACCTACAAATTTATACACAATGTGAGAAGAAACAGGCTGAATGAAAACCGAGCTGAAAGCTTGGTTTATGTGCATTATAACTTGAGGTTGTTGAGCCATTACTGTGATCGGGCAAATGAGGATCAATCATACAGAGTCTGGGACAACAACCCAGAGGATGATAATTTGGAGGACGACACGTTACATCTAGAAGAATTGGAAGCAGAACTTTATAGGGATGATGATGAAGCATCAGCAGCACCGCCACACACAGGGCCAGTCCCACCATTTACTGGTAGCAGTGCGGGTGCCAGTGCCAGTGCCACTACTCGATATCACACTATTGTTCCTTTGCAGACCCAGCCTCCACCTTCTGGTCGTGGTCATGGTACTCCTGAGAGTACTAGAAGACCAACATTTCCTCGTGGCTCACAGAAATTAGACATTTCTCGTGGGCGTGGCAAGGGGCCAGCCATATAAAATATATTTGTTGTTTACTATTTTCTATTTGTTGTTGACAGTTGAACAGTTGAAACTTGACTTGCTACTGATTTCATATATTTAAATTTTTAATGACAATTTAAGTTTGAAGTTTGAATTTGAAAGGTGAAACTTTGAAGTTGGCATTTATAAGTTTACTGTTTACAAGTCATTATGAATTATGAATATGATGCTTCATGAAAGTTATATGGTGATCAATGAATGAATGATGATAAATGTTATATAATATCAACGATGATAAATGTTATATATTGAATTTTGAAATCAATGAATCAATGAAGATAAATGTTATATATCAATGATGATAAATGTATATTGAATTTTGAAATCAATGAATCAATGATGATAAATGTTATAATATATATATCAATGATGATAAATGTTATAATATATATATCAATGATGATAAATGTATATTGAATTTTGAAATCAATGAATCAATGATGATAAATGTTAGATATTGAAATTTGAAATCAATGATGATAAATGTTATATATAAATGATGATAAATGTTATATATTGAATTTTGAAAGCTTGAAACCTTCAGATTGATGATTTGCGAGACTCAAGAGTCAATATGTTCTCTGCTTCCAACTCGTGGGCGTGGTTGATGAAGATTATAACTTCTAGATGATTGATGTTATATGATTCAATCTATGTTTTTATGTTTTTTTATGTCTAATTCATCATTCTACATGTTTTTGTTGACATATATGCATCAAAATATAAAAAATATAAAAAATATTAAAAAAAAAAAAATATATATATATATATATATAAAAACGCTCCCGAAAACGCTCCGGACCCGGAAACTTTTAAAAATGGCGCTCCGCGCTTCGCTCCCGCTCCGCGCTCCCGCTTCCAAGTAACCTTGCCTGATATCAATATGCTTGTATCAATCGTGGAACACGAGATTCTCGGACAACCGAATCCCACTCTGGTTATCACAGAGTATCACGGTGGTATCTAGCACATGCTCGAACAACTCACTGAAGAGCTTTCGCAACCAAACTGCTTCACAATAGGCCATACTCGTTGCAATGTATTTGGCCTCAGCGGTGCTCAAAGCCACCGACTTCTGCTTCCTGCTCATCCATGATATCGAAGCAGACCCCAAGTGTGAAGCAACATCCAGATGTGCTCTTGCGATCCACCACACTGCCAGCCCAATCGGCATTAGTATATTCATGGAGTGTCACGCTCCTGGTAGTGTATCTTAGCCCATGGTTTATCGTGCCCGGAAGGTATCTCAACAAATTCTTGTCACCAACCCAGTGAATGTGATGAGGATCAACCATGTGTTGTGTAACAACCCGTTCCCGAGTTATACACAATGATATTAGCGTGTGTACGGTATAGACATTTGATAGCTACACTTGCCTATCTCGCACACATCGCACTAGTACACCTAACTACTAATATCAAGATTACCTGAGTTAGAAATTAATATTAAGGTTTCAGATTGAAATTCATATTAATTTAGTATAAAGTATATAAAAAGGATTAATGAAAAGAGAATAAAATTTGAATTAATTAAAATATATATACACATAGTTGAGTTAAATATTCTAACATAAGCCTTAATCATAAATGTACTCCAAAGTCAAGCCGTATACTCCTAAATAGATTGGATAACCATAAAGATCACACCTCCTCTTTAATACCACTGACATCTCCTTAAATGACATTCGTACCTTCCTTTAAAAAAAAGATCTTATCTTAATGGAGAAGAGGCGGTAGGATAGTATGTGTGGCGGTGGGATAGGATGTATGGCGGTGGAGAAATTTATATAAGGAAATTGATTCGAAGGAGGAGGGGGTCTTTTTTTCTGAACTTGAAGGGATTACCAAGTGAGAGGATGATAAGAAAGGATTTGTACTGAGGGGGAGTCTCTGTTTTTCTTAGAAATCTGGGCACGGGGGCAGAGGAGACATCCTCTGGGTCTGGGATTGTTCCCGAATTGGCTGGGAGGACTTGATTGTTTCGGTGAACTGTTCAACTGTCCACAGCATCACAGGAGGAGAACCACCATTAAAATCATCAGCTATACTCCAGGCATTTTCCCATGTTTCGATTAGTTCCTTCTGAAAAATTGAGAATTCATTTCTGCTCTGCATCAAATCGTATTACTGTTGACTTATATTTACATCTGTTTAGATTCATTCATGCTGAAAGGATGTATTAGAATGTATTCATTAATAGTCTGATAATTGTAGCAGTGATTCCCTATTAGTCGATTTAGCTAAGTCTCTCTCTCCAGCAAAACTCTGAAATTCTCTAAAATTAAGTGTAAAATTTAGGAAATTAACAAACAAGGTCTTTACATGTTGACTCAAAGTGTTCACTGCAAAACATATGTCCGGACGGGTGTTCACTAAGAACATCAGGGCCCCTACGAATTGACGATACTCATTAGGATTTGCTAGCACGGGCCCAGCAATGCTGCCACTCAACTTCTTAAAGTTGAGGTCCATCAGTGTCGACACGGACTTACAGTCCACCATTCCAAATCTTTCTAGCAGCTTCACAATATATTTTCCTCGAGAAAGGAAAATCTCGCCAGGTCTCTGCCAAACCTCCAGGCCTAGGAAGTAATGCATCAATCCTAGGTCATTCATCTCGAACTCAGAAGCGAGCTCCCTCTTACACTGATGAATGAGAGGGTCGCACCTGTCAGGAAGAGGTCGTCCACATACAACTCCAGAATGAGAGGCTTTTCTCTATCAACCTTGAAGTAAAGGTTCAGATCAACATTACTACGAGTGAAGCCCAGCTTCATCAGGTAGCTGTCTATCCTCTCGCACCAAGCCCTGGGTGCTTGCTTTAACCCATAGAGAGCTTTCTTCCACCTCCATACATGGGTGTCTTGGTCCTGGACTTCAAACCCCAGAGGTTGCTCCACATACACCTCTTCCTTTATCGCATCATGTAGAAATGCGGTCTTCACATCCATCTAATGAAGATTCCATCCTTGCGTAGCAGCAAGGGCTATGATAGATCGGATGGTGGTATATCGAGCCACAGGTGCAAATATGTCATCATAGTTTGCGCCTTCTTTTTGAGAGAAGCCACCGTCAACGAATCTTGCCTTGAACTTTTCAGCACTACCATCAGATCTATGCTTGATCTTATAGAGCCATTTCGAGGTGACAACTGCTTTGTCCTCCGGTCTCGGAACCACATCCCAGACATCATTCTTCATAATGGACTCATATTTTTCGTGCATAGCATCCTTCCAGACTTTATGCTTTACGACTTCCTCAAAAGATCCAGGTTCAGATTGTACGATTGTACTCATGGTTGCTAGATACCCTTGGTATTTATTTGACTTCTTGCTTTCACGGAATGTCCCCCTTGGGGCCATATGTCTCTCGGCATCCTCGAGAGTGTCCCTGAGCCATGATGGTCTTTTCTTCATTGAAGGAGGTCGATCAATAGGGTCCATCGGTCCTTCAACATTGGGCATCGTCTCATCCTTCGGTTCTTCTTGATTTCCAGCCCTTACTTCATGATCTTCCTTAGAGTTCGGAAGATTGATTACTTTCCTCAGGGAAGCATCTTCATCAAAGGTAACATCGTGGCATATCTCCACTTCCCTTTGACCAGGCACATAGACTCTATAGGCCTTCGAAGTTTTGCTGTAGCCCACAAACATTCCCTTCTTCCCAGAAGCATCCAACTTGCTCCTCTTCTCTTTCAGCACATGGAAATAAACGGGACAACCAAAAACTCTAAAATGTGAGATGTCAGGTTTCTTACCAGAGAAAACCTCTTCGGGAGTTTTGGAGTCCAGAGCGGAATGCGGGCATCAGTTTTGTATGTACACACCAGTGTTCGCAACTTCTCCCCACAGAAACTTCAGAAGACCTTGGTCACATAGCATGGCACGGGAAGCTTCCACAATGGTCCTGTTCCTTCTTTCAGCAACGCCATTTTGCTCAAGAGTATATACGGTTGCGGTCTCCCTCTTGATGCTAGCTTCTTTGCAAAAATTATTGAAGTCGTTCATCTCATATTCAGTGCCATTATCGGTCCTCAAAATCTTGATCTTCTTCCCTGTTAGATTTTCCACCAAGGCTTTGAAGGTACAGAACCACATGAAAGCCTCATCCTTCTTCTTCAAGAAGTGTATCCAGGTTTTGCGAGAGAAGTCATCTATGAACGTCATATAATAAGAATATCCTCCCAAGGATGTCACAGGCAGCATACTAGACAGATCCGAATGTATCAGTTGCAAGACATCGAATGTCTTTGTGACACTTGAGGGGAAAGGTCCCCTTGTATGCTTTCCTTCGGCACAACCCTGACATACACCTTCATGATCATTCTTGAATTCAGGCATCCCCGTCAGCACCTTCTTTGCTTTGGGAAGGGCTTTGTAATGAAGGTGTCGAAATCTCCGGTGCCATAGTTCAGTCTGTAGGATAGTATCACATGTCATCGCTCCCAGTGGACTTCCTCCAACCTGGTAGAGTGTATGAAATCTAAACCCAATCGTGATAGCTTCCTTGAAACTCTTCTTCCAGATGCGCACCTTCCCATCAACGAATGCCACATTGAAACCTTTGTCTTCCATGGCCGAAATAGACACAAGGTTCTTCTTCAAATCAGGTACATAGGATACATCTTGCAAGCGGAGGACTTGACCTTGAGATAAGTGGAGGGTCACAGTCCTTGTCCCTTTCACGAGATATGTGGCATTATCTCCAAGGATAATATTTAGATTAACATCCTTCTCAACCATATCAGAAATTGCTTGCTTAAACCTAGTGATGTGCCTTGAGGCACCACTATCTATCAACCAAACATCGATAGTGTCGGGTGGAGATGCAGCAGAGAGGGCAGATACAAGAATGAATTCATTTCTTTTATCATCAACAACATTAGATTCCTCATACCTGGAATTTCTCGACCTTTTGAAAGGTTGCCCATTTCCACTAGAGGGAGCCTTCCTCTTCCCTTTGAACCTGTTGTTCCTTTGATTGCCATTCCTCCGGTTGTTGTTGTTGTCATCATCATCAGGAGAATCCTTCTTGAAAGGGAATTCTCTAGCATAGTGGCCAGTCTTGTGACATGTGTAACATTTCCCTTTCTTTCCTTGGGCCCCTGCTCTTTCTTTGTTCCTCGGACCACCATTGTTCTTCTTCTTAGCACGAGCAGTGAAGGCAACATTTCCTTCATTTTCATATTCCTTCATCCTTGTTTCCTCTTGTACACATCTCGATAATACTTCGTCAAAATCAGGTATCACATTGTTATTGAGAATGGTAGTATTGAATACATGCCATTCGAAGGAGAGACCTCCAAGTGCGGTGAGAACCATTTCTCGATCAACTATTGTCTCCCCGATGGCTAGAAAATTATTTATGATTTCGATCAACTTCAGAAAATAAGATTCGACGGATTCATCCCTACCTTTCTTCTGATTCTTCAGTTGGTTCTTGAAGAAAAAGACTTGATTTGCATTGTTGGCCTTGAACATGTTCACCAACTTATCATACATCTCCTTGGATGTGCCCAACTCAGAGATGTAGGCTACTAGACTCTTATGAACTGAATCCCGGATCATCAACTTTGCTTTGATTTCCCCCTTCTTATATTTTGACTTGGGGGCAGCAGGTGCAAAGGATGGAGGCTCTTGGATTTTACCCTGCACATAGTCCATGACATCTTGGTCTTCCAACATAAGATCCAAAGTCATCTTCTAGGCATGGAAGTCTTCCTTCCCAGTCAATTTGTCATCAGCTTTGAAGCCATTATAGTTTGAGGTACCCATGCTCTTCTTCGGTGATTGCTACAAACTTGGGCTTTGTCTTCACCTCAGCCCTGATTCCGTGTAAATTTTTGTAGATATTCTATGCTTGATGCAACTTTACTTTTATGCCCAATATCAAACAAGAATCACATAAACAAGAAAGTAAAATGCTTATAGAACATACCAATAGATCGACAGAAGACAAGCCAAAAATACACTTAATTTGATCAGCAAAATATATGTGTTGTGGTGCGTTACGGCGGTCAACAGGATGCTTCAACCAGCAATGTCTCAATACGGTCAGCCAACTAGAATGTGTCACACAACCCTCTCGGACAACTCTATATCAGTCAACCCAAAGTCAACAAAAGTCAATGTTGTCCCAGTCAACGTTCAACGCAAAAACAGCAGCAGCAAAAGTCAACGCAGCCCGGCCAAAGTCAACGTCCAGCCTCGATTTCCATGCCAAAAAATGCGGACTTCAGAAATCGGAATTTTGGGAGAGAGTAGGGTCAGTTTGACCAAGCGTTGACCAAAGTCAACGCTGGTCAAATCTGCGCTGAAACCCTAGGTCAAAGCAGAAATATCCTTGCTGCAATTTTCCCACGTGTGGATAAGAAGAGACTCCAAGTGATGATCAAACCAATCGAATGCAGAGAGAGAATGTGTGATGAGTGATGGTTGAAATGACCTCCAACATTGACCTATATATATCCATAAGTGAGGGTGTGTGACACATCTGCTGGGGCTTCAAGCCTACATTTCAATTCTGGCCGACCTTGCACATAAGTGGAATAAATTCAAAATAAATGTCCTGCTCATCGGATCAAGATGATTTTTAGATCGATCTTGCACCTCTCCGAAAGAGGAATCCAATAAAAATATTGGCATCTTCATCTGAGCATCACAACATGGAGTTTGGACCTAGTTGTCCAAAATTAACATGACACCTAATATTTGGGATTAGCTAAACTGATGTAAATATTGTAAATAGTAAAAATAAAAAGAAGTTGGAAGATGAAGAGACATTCGGAGATGAAACCCAATAGTCTCCCTCTCCTTGTATATAGTCATATGCTATCTTTATGAAAATGGTACAAGTTATTCGTGGAGTTACCCTTGGCCTGACACCTTCCTCTATGATGAATTCACATTTGTGATGAATGTGTTTATTCACACTCTGATACCATGTAGAAAATCCATGAAATTCTGGAACTGCTCTAATGAACAATCTGAAAACTAGTTTCTTTTTATTAAGACACAGAATTTCTCTACTTGTTTGCAGCGAAATAGGAATAGAACAATCACACAATGACAAAAACACAATATTTTCCAGGGAACCCCATTGGGAAAACCCTCTGCTTGTTTGATAATTTTATTAGAATTTTGAGCAATAGTTACAATACAACCTTGTTTCAATAGAAAAACTGTCCTGTTCTCCCTTCTTGTCCTAAGCTGTAACACCATTCAACTTACAAGAACCCTGATCCTGCTTCCCTATTTCCTTGCGCAAAACCCAAGGAAATTCTCCTCTATCAATCGTGCACAGGTTACGCCTTAGTACACCCTTCCCACACACAAGCTTTTGCACACAAATTCGTGCTCTCTATTACCTTGTATCACCAACTTGTGCTCACAAAACAATGATCAATTCTGTGCCTTCGTCCACCTTTTAAGCTTTTCGACCCATCTAAAATTGGCAAGTTTATTTTTGGAACTCCGATATGTGATTGACTAGTTAACTGCGTCTAACTGACTCATGCAACTCATCCTAGCCACAAAGAACCTTTGAGACTGGTCACTTGTCCTTTTCCAAAGCTAACTAGCACTAGAAGACAAATAACTGAGCTTCCAACTATTCACATGAGTAAAATCTGCTTCCTGAACTCGTCCTGATTTTTAGGAAGTTGTCCTAACTTTTAGGAAGTTGTGCATGCTAAGGAAAAAGTGGTTGTGGTCTCTTTGACTAAGGCACAAGTCAAAGAAAGACCTTTCTCGCTACTATTTTTAACATTGTCACGACTTCATATTATTCAAGTCTCAATGAAGAATTAGATGTTGGGGAATATGAAATGAACAGGCCCCCTCATTGGTGTGATGTGAATGATTCATATCTTTTGGAATACACATTAATTTGAAGGGTTCTCTCAATTTGCTGTTCTGAATTTTCCGCTATTGTGTATGCAAATTTTGATATGGTATCAGAGCCACGGGGTTAAGGACACATGAGAGTCATGATGAAGAAGCTGAAGGATTATGGAGTTACATAACATAAAATGAGGCAAGGAGGTGGCACATGTTGGAGCAGAATTTCCAGAAGAGAAATTGAAAGTCCTGGCACATATTCCAAGATAGATGCAACAAATTATTCAAGGTGAGGCAAAATTCAAGAAGTAGCACAGATTTTGAGGAAGCTGACATGCATGATTTCCCAATTTGGGTCCAAATCCTGATAGCAGATTTTGGGCACAATAGTGTGCATCTTAAGGTGAAAATTATGAACAAACAGAAATTGGGTACACACCTCAAGGTATAGGGTTTGAACAAAAGATTTGGGTCCATTTGGCCACACATGGCAAGGTAAAATATGTTTGAACAAAATCTGGGTCCACATCCCAAAGTAGAAGATGTTAAAACAATTGAATCTGGGTGCAATTTTGAGGCATAAATTGTTGTTGATAAATACGTGAATCCCAAGGTTGACTTGTGCAGAAATAGCCAGCATGAATGAAATTTCACTATATGAACTGTTACTGCAAAATCTAGCACCCTAGTGCGAAGCCTCACTAGGAAGCTTAGATTGAGTGCAACAATGGGAGTGTTACGATTGTCATCTCAGCAACAACTCCCCCCGTCTTGATGTTGGACACATCAAGACACAATCCAACACAAGAGAGACTTCCCTAGCAGGATTTAAGGATCAAGTAACCCAAGGAACTTAAGTGTCCCCTGAGGATCCTAGAGTGGAAATCCACTAGATTATAGGGATAGCCAATTAGGGCTCGAGGTGGATGGAGGAGAAATTTCCAGATTTGGGTTCAAGGTTGCTATGGCTCAATCTAAAGGCTACGGTTGACCCATAGATGCTCAAATAGGTTTTTTGAACACACCAGACAAGGAATTACCCAAAACTATCATAAACTAGGATTTTTAAATCAACAAATTGCAGCAATACAATAGTTTATGACACAAGCAAATTTAGCCCTTGAATCTATGATAAATAAGTGTCAAATGAAGGCTAAATTTAAGAGTAAACTTGGAAATCATTTACAACAAATTTGACAGTTACTAAGTTGTATAACAGCAGTAAAAGCCTTGAGGTCAGCCCTAGAAAATGGTAGTACAATGCTCATAAAACAACAATTTTACTTATACAATGCACTTTTCAACAACGTCTAATTCTAGGGCATAGATCAGTAAGTCAGTTTATGCTGAAAATACAAGGTTTTTCTGTAAATAAGCCATATTCTACCATAAATATAAAAGAACAATGTTTTTTTATAATTTATATGAATGTCACAAGAGATGCATTAGTGCCTTCTCAATCTAGGGCATATGGAGTCTAGGAATCAAACTATTTGAGGGTTTCATTGGATCGAAAACAAGATTTAAACAAACTAGGGCAAGTAAACTAATTTATCTTAGGGTATGAGAATAAGGTTGTCATACCCCAAGAACGATTAAGGGAAGGAGCAAACTAGCTACTTCAAATACTTGGAAGAAGGGTTAGTTTAATATGGATCATACATCAAATACCAAGCAAACTAGGTTAACACATGAAACAGCCATCCAATAAAACATGAATCCAAGTCAAAAGAAGTAAACCAACTTACTTCACCATGCATTCATCCAAGGTTCACCATAATAATCCATGGAAAGAGATTACTTCACATCACAAGTATGCCCAAGAAAAGTCGCTCAATTAGTTCTCTATAGCACATAAGAGAGATGTTGGAATATTCACCAATACTGAGAGGGGGTGAATCAGTAATGGACACTTTTTAACAATTTTAAACATATTATGTGAACATTAACAATTAGCAATTAACAACACGTAGTACACAGGAGATTTTTTACGTGGAAACCCAAACAGGAGAAAACCACATAACACCAGTGTTACACAGGGTCTTGTCCCCCCACCTAGGGGTCAATTTTCCTTCCCCTTCGTGCTCCAAGGTCGTGGGGACGTCTAGGGGGCGTTTCCCCATGCCCCAAAAAACAGGAAACCAAGGGGGGCGTGAGGGTTCGTGAGGGGGTGTGAGGGGGTGTGCGGGGCCCAAAAAAATTGACTTTTTTTTTAATGAAAAAAAACAATTCTTTTTAGATTTATTAAACTTTAGGTTTGGTGTCCACTGTTTAGTTTTATTATTTCGTCCGTCCGTCGCTCTAGTACTCTCAACTGCCGTTGCTCCAACATTTTCAGCCGCCGTCGCTCTAGCATTCTCAGCCTTTGGTCGAGCCCGTCTGCTCTCAGCTCTCAGCCCATCGTTGTTCTCAGCCTCTCAGCCTTTGGTCGAGCACTCCAACTCTCACTGCTCAGCCCGTCGATGCTGCTGCCAGCTCCCGTCGACGCTGCTGCTGCCCGCTCCACTGTCCACGTTGCTGCTACCCACTCCACTGTCCACGCTACTGCTGCCCGCTCCACTGTGCCGGTGCCCACGCTGCCCATGTTGTCCATGCTGTTGCTGCCCACGCTGCCGGTAAGGCTTGGATAGCCCACGCTGCCCACGCTGCCGGTAAGGCTTGGATAGCCCACGCTGCCCACCTGGTATTTCAGTTTAACACATTTAAATTTTAATCATTTAACAGATAAATGATAAATCATAATTTTAAATATTAATTTTTTTTTTTTTTAAATTTTAAATTTTAAATTTTAAGTTGTTTTGTAACTTATGTTTTTAATATTTATAAATTATAAATTTTAAATTGCTTTCTTTGAAATGCTGTGTAGTAATTTTTTTTTTAAAGGTTAAATTAAAAATTTTGTTTTTTTTTTTTTAGTTTAAAAAATCAAAATGACAGGCATAATTTATAAATGATAACAGTGAACATAGTTACTGTGTTACAAACACTGCAATTTTTTTTTGCAGCGTTTGTAACACAGTAACTACTAATTTATTTTATTTATTTATTTATTTCAAAATTAAAAATTTTAATTTATTAAATTATTTGCAATTGCAGCCTACAAGTTTGAACTATGAGTCAAATTCAGTCCACTAACAGTGGTAACAGTGAGAGCACCTATAGTGCTAATGACTATGAGTCAGAAGATGTACAACAAGAAATTCAAAGCAGTCACAAGAGGGCATGAAATAGGCCTGTAGATTATGAAGGCCCACCAAGAGATCTGGTAAAAATTGCAAGGGGGACATTTAATCATCAAAAACCACTTCTAATCTATGCAACCAAATTTGCTAAAAAAATCCAAAAGTTGGTGGTGGCTCACGTGATTGGGTCTGCAATATTTGTGGGCATCACTTTGTTGGAAGCTATACCAAGGTGAAGCAACATATTTTAGCAATCACAGGTAAAGGAGTCAATATGTGTCTCTCAAAGCACATGACTCCAACTCTAAGAGAGCAACTTTGGAGGCTAGAAAGGGCAACCACTTCCAAAGGATTGTTTTCTAGCAGAAATGTTGATCCATCCAGGCTTCATCAAAAAAGTCAAAGGGTGCTACAGGTTCTATAGCTGCATCTCGTTTTTCTGTAATGTATAATGTTCTAGATCGAGATGACACAAATGATGCAATTGATAAATTTCTTTTTGCCAATGAAATTCCCTTCCATGTGTTTGTTCACCTTATTACAAGGAAATGGTCCAGGCAATTGCAAAAATTGGTCCTTCATATGTACCACCTGGAGAACATAAGCTAAGAACATCAATTTTAAATAGACAAGCATCTAAAATTAATGTGAAAAAAGAGAGAATGAGACAAACATGGTTGAGGTTTGGTTGCTCTATTGTTATGGATGGATGGACTGACATCCGAAAACGCCCACTAATCAACATCATAGTGACATGTGGAGGAGGTCCATTCTTTCTTAAAGCTGTTGACTGTTCTGGAAAGCGCAAGGATGCATCTTTCCAATTTGAGCTTCTTTGAGAAGCTATAGAGGATGTTGATGTTGATAAGGTGGTGCAGGTTGTGATAGATGCAGTAGCAGTTTGTAGATTAGCTGGGTTATTGATTCAAAGCAAGTATCAACATATTTTTTGGACTCCTTGTTGTGTGCATGCACTCAATAATGCACTGAAGGACATTGGCAAAATTCAGTGGATATCAGATTTGGTGACAATTGCTAGAGATGTGCAGATATTTATCTGCAACCACCACACCTCCTTGGTCATGTACAGGGCTCACACGAGGAAGGAATTCCTCAAGCCCACCGATACTAGGTATGCTAGCTATTTTCTCTTATTGGAGAGGATGTTAGAGTTACAAGCACCACTACAATCCTTGGTTGTGAGTTCAGAGTGGGGAAGGTGGTTAGAATCAAAGACAGACTCAGGAAAGAAGGTCAGGCTTCAGGTGTTGGACAATGATTGGTGGGCAGATTGTGCTTATTTGGTGTCATTCTTGGGCCCTATTGTGAAGGTCATTCGTTACACTGATTCAGATTCTCCTAGTCTTGGAGAAATCTATGAGACCTTTGATAGCATGTTGGGTCGTGTGAAGGCAACCATTCAGAAGAGGTAGCCCTCATTAGAGTTCTATACATCCCAAATTCGACCCATCATTCAGCGTAGGTGGGATCGCATGAACACACCTTTGCACATGTCAGCATATGCATTAAACCCAAAATGTTATGTCGAAAGGCCTGGGAGAGTGCCTCCTATTGGTGATCCAGAGGTAAAGAATGGCTTCCTAGCTGCAATTGGAAAGATGTACAGTGAGGAGGAGGGGGCAAAGTTGCGAAGACAGTTTGTTCAGTTTGCATCTCTTAGTGCCCCCTTCAACACACATGGTGCTTGGGCAAATCGCATAGATCTAGCCCAAGATGACCCGGTTTGTTGGTGGATAATGAATGGGGATGGTGCTCCAGAGCTCAAACATCAAACTATGCGTTTGTTGTCTCAGATTGCTATTTCCTCTGCAACAGAGAGGAATTGGTCCACATATAGCTTCATCCACTCTATCAAGAGGAACATGCTTACCTCTAAAAAAGCTGAGAAGTTAGTTGTTGTGCACAGTGCCCTACGTCTTGAGCATAGGAAGACACCTGAGTATTTGAAGGGATCAATAACCCAATGGGATGTTGATCTAGAGGATGATGCACAGGTTGATATGGAGGAGAGACTTGATGAGACACAAATGGGGTTGGTTGGTGTGTCACTTAGCATGTTTGAGAATCCAAGCGATTCTGATTCAGATGGTGACATGGTTGATCTTGATATATTCGTGCAACAGCTGGATGTAGAGACTAGTGGGGCATTACCTTGAACTTTTATGCTCATTTATCATTATGATGATATCATTTGATATTCACATGTTATGTTTTATGTTTTATGTTTTAGACATAACTTATTTGCTTTTAAGTTTTATGTTTCAGACTTAAGTTGTAGACTTCAGTTTAAAATTTATTTTGAGTCTTGATATAATATGACATCTTAAACTTTATTTTCATTGTACATTGTTAGTAGTTACAATAATGATTATAGAGTTACAAAGTTACAAACTTACTTATATGATTGTATGATGTATGCTTTAAGTTTTAACTTTTAAATTTGTTTCAGTTATATGATTCATCGATTTATAATTTTATCATCTATGATTCATTGATTTATACTTCATGATGTAAGTGTTATATAATGATAAAGATAAAGACAGTTACATTATACATATTAAATTTTCAATGATATATCATATATTTTTATATTTTATAATTTTTATGACCCCTACGTCCTCCCACGTTTCCTGAAAATTGGTAGGGAGCATTTGCATAGGCCGCTCCCTCGCTCCCTTGCCCCCACCTCCAAGGTACTTGGTGGAACATTGCATAACACTTAATATATATTTTGAAGATTAGATCAACGGGAAGCACCAACTTCCAAGATTCTTGAGTACCATCTAGAAGGAGGCATCAATGTTGATTTATGGTAGCATCAGTTGTGCTCTAAGTCTCAAAATTTGCAGGGAGGCTTAGACACATGCTTTCCAAAGAACCCAGAAAGCGTTTTGGGAAATTTCACCCGGATTGTGTTTTATTAAAATAATTAATTATTTTTAATAGGAGCCTAAGTATAAACTTAGGGAATTGAAATAATTAAAGGGTTTTAATAAAACAGGGTGTGAATCTTCTAGAAAAAGACGGAGATCAAGTCAAGTTAATCTTCATCGTTGATTAGCGATTTAATCTTGACCGTTGAAGTCTCAACGAGAAGGTTATGAGAAGGACTTGATGGGCATTTGGAAATATACACCGAGAGAGTCTAGAGATCGAATTTCTCAAGTGAGAAATGCTTAGGATAAGATCGATTGAGTTGATTCTCGTAGAGGGGTAGAAATAATTTTCCGGTTGGAGATTTTTCGGATCCGGAGAGTACAAGGCAGAGAAGGCAGAGATAATTTTCCGGTTGGAGATTTCCCTGATCTGGAGAGTACACGACAAAGAAGGCAGAGAGCTGTCCAGAGAGGCATCGCAGAGCTTCAAAGGGAGTTCGTATTTCTATTGGGGAATAGTCAGGATCCAGTGTTGGAGTTGGGGTGTGAGACCGAGAGGCCAGAGAGCTAAAGTTTCCAGCAGGCAGAGAGATCAGAGGAGGTGCAATGCAGTTCCAGAAGCAGTGATGCAGTGACTGCGTAGGTGTGACGCAGTACTGCACAAAGGCTCATCCCCAATGCAGATCAGTGCTGGATCTTCCAGGGACGGGGTGAGATCTTCTCACTAGCTTTTTGTTCAATTATATCTCTGTATAGGATTGCCAGTCAGGGCATCTAAAGAGTTGTACTAAAAAAATATTGCTTAATAATACAAACCCTCAGCTGCTGCACCGGTTTTCCCGCATTGGGTTTTTCCGGGGACTTGGTCCAAAAATAACGATGTAATGTGTGTTATTTCTTTCTTGCTCAGATGCATTTAATTTCCGCATTTTATTTAAGTGAGGGTTGTAGTGTGATGTATCCAGTATTTGCCGTAGTTAACGTCAAATAAATTGTTAAGTAAAAGTTAACAATCAGGTGAATATTTTCCAGTTGCTGCATTAGGATTCTAGATCTAGGAATTTTCAGAATCAACACCCTAGTTTTATTAGCTCTAACTAGAAGAATGCACCAACACTATGCAAGCACCAACCTGCCCTAGCACCACCCTACCACCCCGAAGATTGAAGACGTTCTCAGGCACCAACCTGAAGGAGTCTTTGGTCTTCTCCGTGTACCACCCATCCACGCTTAAGAATGAAAGATAAATGAATATGAGAAATCACACTAGTTCCACCCCTTCTTAGTGCTCACACATAAATAACATCAAGGACAAATATCTCACATCTCTATAAACCTCAGACCTCTGCAACACAACAACAATCATATACCTTTCTGCTCAATGAACTTACCCTGTCATTCTGCAACACTAGCACATGGTCATCAACAACATACAGCCTTAGTCACCATTGAACTCAACACACTAGGGCTATCACACAATTCTGCCCATAATCAATCAACAATAATATACTACTCAAGACCTCTGTAAAAAAACACATTACTCAGCACAACAACCTACTAACTCAACATACATTGCCAACAATATATCATGCAAGCGAAACACTTTGTGAAATACAACCTCTCTCTCAATCAACAACTTTTCTCAATATACCTAGTAGAACATTCTAACTAGTAGCATCTCACTCATCCATACATGTCACTATCAATCTCCTAGCAGCAATATGCGTACATTATCACCGATACAAACATTGCCCTCTGGTCTACATTAATTCAAATTTTATACCAACTCAGTACTTCATAGTACACAATTCTGTTCAACATAAAATTTTCCAGTTCTAGTATTCAGCTTCACCCTTCCAAATCAAGTGGCTTAAATGTTGCATTTCAATATGAGAGCCAAGACCCTTGGTAAAAACAAAAGACCTAACAACTTCAATTCTGATTGCTGGTGGTCCTAGCGGACTAATTAGAACATTAGGTATGCATTATAAATTTGCTTACAAGGCTGATGACCAGTAACACCTCGTTGACTCAATCACCATACAATTTCAGTGGAGAATCAAATTTCATTGAATTTTTGCTCTAATATTATATCATAACTCTGCCTTATTAAAGATATCAACCACAAAAATTTATTGCCACTGTAAAGAAGGAAGGCTCCAAAGCCACATGCCATGGTGCAAGGGTAGCTATCTAAGTCACCTGACAGTGGGACACGAGACACGGAGGACACCAGGATTCAAGTATTGCATACAGACACATTGACCCCCCAAAACAAGACACGTTAGAACAACTATATATTATTTTATACTTATTAGACAAATTCTCATTCATGATACAAATTCATTGATTCAAATATAGATCATCATCTAGATGTAAGTTTTACAAAGATACAAATTAACAGTATGCATACAAATACAATTGTGACATATTCATCAATGATCCAATAGGAGAAAGACATGATACTATAGTTTTCTCATTAAGACATCAAAATCAAAATGTGTTACATAGGTAGACCGTAGTAGCAATGCCAATGGAAAATAAAAATAGCAAATATAAAATGAAAACCACTATAAGCCTCAAGGCAGTAGGTAGCTCATGAGTCATCAATTGTCATCATCAAAATCAACATCATTGTACTCATCATCATGGTCACCATTGCTCTCCTTTGCTGCATCCTCCTCCTCAGTATCCAATGTCATCTCTGCATCTGTTGGTGTGGAGGATGCCCCTCTACAGTATCACCATCATCAAAAGTGACAGGCTCTAGCACTGGCTCATTAAGATCCAAGTTGGCCAATGCCAACTCAACACTGTTGTTCAAACCCATATCAACAGGAAAGACATCTCACATCTTTGTCTTTCCCTTCAACCACTCATCCCTTTACCTGTAGATAAGACGAAGGTTGGTGTGCACATAAACCTTTGTCTCTGCCCTGGACTGCTCAAGCCTGCTCTTCTTGACACTATACAAATTCCCATATGTGCTCCAATTCCTCTCGCAACAAGAGGATGAAGTCACCTGAGAGAGGAGCCTCATGGCTAACTGTTGTAGAGGGCTTGTTGCCCTCCAAGAATAGGGCTTCTTAACCCCCCTGTCTCTAATCACATCATATTTAGGGTTCATGTGTAGGGTTTGGTAGCTATTTTTTTCCACATTTTCAGTCGTTGAAAAATTGCTGTAATCTTTTTCCTTTATTTTCTGATTAAATGCCCTTGCTTATTTATTGTTATTCATCAATTATAGGTTTGTCTGCTGTTGATATCATACAATTTGCATGCTGTAAATTGTTCTTATCAGAATCCCCCATTACACCGATAGGTGTGTCTATTTTGGAAGAGGGTTTCCAGAATTTCCATATAATTATCAATAATTATTAAGTTGATGGTAGAGATTTTTTTTTTTTTTTGACAATAACGGTTAGATTTTATTTAAGATTCGGCAAAACAGCTGCCGAGGGCTTTAACAGGGCTACTCTATGTTTCCTTGTTACAGATTTTGATTTCGCTTTGATAGGAGGCGAGGAGTATGCGTTTAAATTCTGATAAGTACGCTAATGGGATTACATTGTGTTTGCAGATAAAGGCTTGGATATGCGCTTGATTTGGTTTCAGAGTTGCGTCTTGATTTTCCGCCGTGTTTGCTTGCAGTGTCTTAGCTTTGCTTCCTAGCTTTCCGAGAGGAGACCCATCGCACCAGAATTCCAATGCCAAGTCTTCTAATAGCTCATTACTTGTTTTCTTTTGGTTTATCTGGTGGATTCTTACTTTGTGCTAAATTTTTCCAGGTGAGGTGTCAACATTTCTGGCATTGCTTGCTGTTTCATTATAAATTGCAACAGAGGCCTTTCTACTATCTAAACTAGCCTTGATGCATCCTTCGTGAACCTCCCAGCACTTACCCAACTGATTGCAGAATGAAGCAGCAATGAATTCCAACAGAAAGAAGAGAGCGAAAATGAAGGGGTTGCATTCTGATTTTTTCCTTGTAGATGAGTCCGAATTTCTTAACAACTGCCTACTCATTTTGATCCGGCCCTGAAGCTCTGGGTATTGGAGAGTAATCTGAAACAGAGGATTGCTCAGAGGTAAAGAGGCCCAGTCTTCTTCAGAATTATGGAATGTTGCAGTTCAATTCAATATCATTAACTAACAGAGATCTCTTTCTCTGGAGAGAGCCAAGATTGGCTTCCAAGTCTGCATGAGAGTTTAACTTCCTCAGAATATAAAATAAGGAGATTTTGTGAAACTTGGGCAGTACTAGCTTGATTTTTTTGAGTTTGGAGGCTAATTGTACCTGAGAAGGGTTCTTTTGAGAGTTCATAGCTTGGATAATTAGCCTAGAGTCTCCAAAGACTGAGATGGATAGGAAATTCCTCTTGGTAGCCAGATTTAGACCCTGCCACAGAGCAAGAGCCTCCGCTTTGTTGTTTTTTTCATTGCCCAGACCCCATGCAAACCGCAGCTCAGTTGAGCCTCCAGGACTCAAGTAACTACACCGCCACCCGCCACTCCTGGGTTACCTTTAGAAGCCCCATCAAAGAAAAGGCGGTGATCATCGAGTGCTGATCTCCATTTAATGAATTCCTACTCTTCCAAACGAATTTCCAAATTAGTAAAGGCTTTTGCAGGAGGAATGGGTCTATCCTTATGGTTTGGAACTAGCTCTTTTAGCCATTGATCTTCCTCGCTGTCCAGGATCATATCATTTCTAATGGCGGGTTTGGCTTCTAAGGCCTCACCCAACAAAGCTTTGATTTTAGTGATAACTCTGACAGGATTACAACTCTCCTCCCTAAAAATTCTGTTGTTCCTCTCCAGCCACAGTTTCCAGCATGTGAATTTGGGTATCCACATCCAGCCAGTCTTGAGAAGGCTTTTTTTGGAGAGACAGAACAGGGATAACTTGGCCCATTTTCTTAGTATGTCTGGAATATTTTTGGGAAGCTCAATTTTGTCAGGACCTAACATCAGGACACCTCTCCAAAATTCTTGAGCAAAGGGGCACATTAACAACAGATGATTAGCTGTTTCTTCATCTGAAACACATAGAGGTCACCTGGAGGGCCCTTCCATTCCACGCCTTCGCAGGTTATCTCTAGTGAGGATACTTTTATGCGCCAATGTCCAGCAAAAGAAGTCAACTTTGGGAAGTGAAGGAAAAGACCAAATAAATTTCCATTGACTTGGGTCCGGAGGAACGTTTGGGACAACCATCATACTTTTGTAACCTTCTGCTGTTGAGTATGAGCCTGAAAGTGAGCCCCACCCTCTTTTGCCCTTAGAAAAGGCCTTTAAAGGAGATTTTCCTTAGAGCAAATCCAACAATAAAGTGGCTTCACCATCCAGCCATTGAGGGAACTCCCCCAAATTCCAACCATCCCAAAGACTTCTTGCATCATCAGTCTAATTGGAGATGTCCCAAAGGGTTTTCAGATTGCTGGCCTGAAGCCAAACTCTGATATTTACAAGTTCTTCCATCTGATTCAAGGGCTGATCTCCAAGGATCGAATCTTCCCAAATTCTTATTTTTTCCCATTACCTGGGATCTAGTATAGCTTGTGACTGAAATGCTCCATTGCTGTGAGACAGAGTTTGAAAACCGGAGATCCTTTGGTTATTCTTGGAGGTTGGTCCAAACACCTCAGGCGCTGCCCATGAAAATATTTTTTCCACAAAACTCTCTTGCTCCAAATAGGATTCCCAGAAACAATGTTCCAAAGGAGCTTGGAGCCCAGAGCAAGATTTTGGGTAGCCAGATCACACATTTGGAGACCTCCTTCCAAGAATGGCTGCTTAAGAGTGTCCTAGTTTACTAAATTAAGCCTTCTTTCATTATTCCCCCCCCCCCCCCACCCACAAAAATCTTCTCAGAAGACCATCCACTTTACTAAGGTTTTAGGGGCAAGTAGAATGGAATTCTGATATACAGGTAGACTTATGAGAACATATTTCATTAGGATTACCTTCCCAGCATTATTCAACCATGAGGCTCCCCAAGCTTGTATTCTAAGTTTTAGCTTGTCTAGCAGGGGCATCCAGTGAGCTACTTTAGGATTTGATTTGAAGATTGGGATCACAAGATACTTAAATGACTCCCAGGTCAGGGTTCTTTCCATTTATAACAACCTTGCTATGTCTGTCAATTCCTTGATCGAGCAATTCTAGCCACAGATCATGCTTTTTAGATAGTTGATCTTGCTTCCCGAAACCTCCTTATAAATTTCCAGCTCCTTCTTGAAGGACCTTGCAAAATTTATGCTTGCTCCTCCAAGCAATATTGTATCATCAGAAAACTGGACATGATTTATGTCTTTAACATTGTGAGCCATCCTAAGGCCTGGCAGTGTTTGGATCTGTTGACAGTAGTCTAATTGGAAGCTGAGCACCGAAGCTTGAATAGCATAAAGAAGCGGGGACAATGGGAAACATTTTCTTAGCCCCCTCGAGGCTTGGAAGAATTCCGTTGATCAACCATTAACAAATGGTGCTATCCAAGGGGAGGCTATGCAGGCTTTCACCCACTTTATGAGAGCTTTTGAGAAGCCAAATTTCTCCATCATAGAAAACAAGAATTCATGTCTCACCCTATCAAAGGTATTTTCCAAATCTAGCTTAATCACCATACCTTTCTCTTTTCAATGACAGCTTGAGTGAATTGCTTCTTGCACCAGCACAATATTGTCAAGAATATTTCTCCCTTTGATGAATCCTCCTTGGTTTTCAGGGATGATGACTGACATAATTTTATTAAGACGGTTGGCTATTATTTTGGTAACCACCTTATAACTTGTATTACACAGAGAGATGGGTCGAAATCTGCTGAAGTCGGTGGCGCCTTTATCTTTCGGAATCAAGGCAAGGAAGGCCGAGTTGGTACTGCCTCCAATCTTGGCACATGTCTGAGATTTCCCGACCATTCTCAGAAGATCTTTTTTAATTGTAGGCCAGCAAGTCAGGTAGAAACTTGCTGTGAACCCATCAGGGCTAGGAGCTTTATCCAGTTCCATGCAATCCAAATCTTTTTTAAGCTCATTCATACTGATCGTAGCAGTCAACATAATATTATCAGAATCTTGAACACAATGAGGAATTAGTTCAATCGGATAGGCTTGAGAATCGATAGGAGGGTCTTCTGGGGCCAAGTAAAGATCTTTGAAGAAAGAGTGGGTTGCTCTTTTTATGCCTTCAAAAATTTTAACCACAGTGTTTTTATAGTGAATTTAATTTACTGTTTTGAAGTGCTTGCGTGCTTTAGCTTTCTTATGGAAGTAGCTTGTATTTTTTTCTCCGGCATGTAACCAAAGATTTATGGACTTCTAACTCCAGAACTCTTCTTCATCCCTACTTGCTTTATGGAAATATTTTTGCAGCTCTACTTCTTTTTGAAGGAGGTTTTGAGTTACATCGGATTTCTCCATTATTAATTGATGAACTGCTAAGCTATCATGCGTCTCCTTTCTTTTGGCAGTGGGAATTTTCAACCTTTTAGCCCACTCCTTGAGCTCTCTTTTAAGTCCCCTCAATTTTTCTTCCCACACAAAGAAAGGGGATCCTTGGACTTGCCGGTTCCAGGCCTCAGAGACCACCTCCTGGAAACCTTCTTGATGTATCCAAAGAGGACTGAATCTAAAGGGAATGGGGCCAAGGTTTCCATATAGGGAGAGCTCAAGTAGAATGGGTTTATGATCAGAGGTGTAGTTCGGCAAAATTTTAGAGGAGGCCATTAGATCGCAGGTCAAGAAGGAGGTTTGGACAAGAAATCTGTCCAAACGAGCAGCAATGTGGCCGGGGCCCATCCTTTTGTTGGACCAGGTGAATTTCCCAGATGTGGGCTTGATATCCTCCAGATCCCAACCTAACATGAGGTCTTCAACCCATTCTCTAGCTGGGTCCCTGACTGATGAGCCCCCCTTTTTCTCTTATGCAACTAGCGTAACATTCAGATCACCTGCAATAATAATATTTTCTGGATTGTGTAAGAAAAGATAGGACTGGAGCGAGTCCTAACAAATTTTTTTCTCAGCTGGTAAGACTGGAGCATATAGATTGAACATACTTGATGGCCAGATTCTTTGTGGGGGATTTTAGTGTATAGCCAGTGGGGGCAACATTCTTCATAAATCAGATCATATTTGGAGCTATCCTAGAAGGAGGCAATCCCTCCAGAGGCGCTTGTAGCACTAACAACTCTCCCTTGGCCTTTATGCCAGAATGCTTTTCTTTCTTGGAGGAGAAGAAGGTCCTCCAGCTTTGTCTCCTAGATGAGAAGGATTTTAGGCGAGTACATCCTCACCATGTCTTTCAGAGCTTCTTCTTTCAGCCTGCTGCCTAACCCTTTGCAATTCTAGGAGACGTATTTCATTATTTACTGGCTTGGGAGGTTGTGGTTCTTTTTGGAGCCTAACCATGCTTGCGCCTGGATCTGGTATTCATCATTCCTTTGAGAGTTTTCTGGGAGCCTTGGAGTACATCCAGATAAATTTTTTCCTCTCTCTGTTTCTTCTTGGACTTTCGACCCTTGGGCGACTTGATAGGAGTGACTTGTGAGCTGTCTGATTCAGAGTCTCCATCTTCTGATTCTCCCCCAGAATCGGAGCCAAGACTAATGTGCTCCTCATTTTCTTCTTTTTCCCCTTGATCATCCTCTGATGGAGGAAGGTTGTTTTTGCCTCGGCTTCTTTCACTTTCTTTGACCGGTCTTCTGGTTTCTTTTAGATCTCAATGGCATCCACCTTTTTCCCAGAGGAATAACCTTCTTTTGGAACTTCTTTGGCCTTTGGATTAGGCCAGGGCTTCACCAATGGCCTTGAATTTTTCTTCTCAGTTGGTTTTGGGATTGCCTTGCCCTTTTTGATCTATTTCCATCCTTCTTCGTCCACTTTGTCCGCTGTTGGGGCTTTTGGGAAATTTCATTGGAAGAGTCCATGTTCATGACAGGTTCTGCATTTGAAAGGTAATTGCTCGTAATCCAATTTTTGATAGTGATGCCATTCTCCGACCGTAAGTTTTACCGCTTTGGGTAGTCCAGCTTCTAGATCGACTTCCACACAGATTCTTGCGCAGGCATATTGGCCCTTGTTATCCGATTTGTCGATGAAATGACCTAGACCATTTCCAATCTTCTGCAAGGTGTGATAGCTCTAGCAATGGATCGGAAGATTGGGGAGCCGGACCCAGATTGGGATCTCTTTAGGGACATAGACTGAAGGATCAAAGTCGGGGGTCCATTTATTAAGATACAGACCCTGATTTCCCATGAAATACAGATCATTTCTGAATACTAGATCTCGATCTTCTTTGGAGGTGAACTCGAAAATGAAATACCCTCTTCCGACAGCATAGCAGATCACATTGTTTTTCAGCTTAGGTCTCCAGTTGCGTTGGATCCAGTCATATATTGTTTTTGTAGAGGGCCAGCGTCCCATAAATTGTCCTACCAACCCTCTGTCAGGCAGGGCTAGGGCAATTTTTATCGGTTGATCTTAGGAATTTCCTCCAATTTTTTGATAAATTTCGGGACTTCTGGGTTCATATGTTTCTTCCCTTTCTATGTTAACAACCTTCGGAATGATTCCTCTGATAAGATTGGCGGGGTGGGAGAAGGCTCCCCACCCCTAGGTGCACTCATGGCAGTGGCTGTGGCTCCTCTGCGACCGCAATACCTAGCTCAGAGACGCGATCGCTGTGCATGCGAAAAATGAGTGAAGAGCAAGTTGATGGTAGAGATTTAACCTCCACAAAATATTCTTGAATATTCTTAGTAGTATACACAAACGAAATGCTGAGATTTATCTTCAAAGTAGTTATGACCTTTTTGTCATTTTAATTAAATTTATTAATTAAAATAATGTCATGTGAACAAGTGTTGTATGAAGTGACTTGTGGATTTTTTGGCATGTGATATTGATAAGCCATGACATTGGCCCATGATACTGTAACAAAGTCTATTTAAAGATTAAGAATCTCCATAGTAAAGTGGGGGTAAATATGGATGGTTAATAATCTTGTTCCATGTTTTTTTAAATGTATAAATGTTTAACATATATATTACTTCATTTTATAATTAATAACAATAACAATAATTTAAAATAAGTTATAATTTAGTTAGTTTTTAATGACTTTTATAATTTTAGCAACATGAAATGTATCATGTAGTAAGTGTTTTGATGCTTATTATGGATTGATGCCTATCGATGTTTACCAGCCATTTAATTTATATGGCTGCCCTAGTTTATAACAACAATCATTGAATTAAAGGTAGCATGTGTATGGAATCTTTTTGAGCATCTCCAACATCTTTGCCCTCTAGACTTAGACATATGTTCTTTGAACTTGCTATTGTATCTCACCTGGAGCCCAATCTTACTGAATGTTATCCTACAGTATCTATTTACTATTTAGCAGAATTCTTGCAGGATATTTAGCTCGAGAATTCTTGGGTTACTTAATCTCCAAGATCTATTGGGGAAGCCTCCATTGTGCAAATAACATCCATCCACAAAATAGGAGGGGAATAGCTACTAAGGTGATAGTGGTGGCTGATCCAATTGTTGTTCTTGATCTAGGGAACTTAGTGAGGCTTTGCACTAAGGTGCTAGATCTTGCGGCAACAATGCCCTTATTATTTTTTCAGTCTTACATTAGAGTTTAAGTTTATCCTCTACATATCCTTCTTTTTCCATGTATCATAGTGTATTCCTGTGTCTGGTAGTAGTTTCATTCTATTCAAGGCCTGATTTAGTTTGTTTCAATGGACAATATTCCACTAATTTTGCTCGTGTCTGATGCCATCTTGGAGCATGGCGAAATGTATACAAGGCAAAAAAGAAAAGGAAGAAGAAATGGCTAACTTGCACCTGCTCTAAATTCTAGGCTTAACAACATAGTCATGGACCATGGTAATACATGGGTTCCTTATGAACTTTGAAAGTAGTACAAGCTAGGTTTATGCTGTTTTACAAAATACATTTTAGAAATTGTCATCTGTTTTTCTAATTATTTTTACTCTTATAGGTTTGGCATTTCAGGCGTCTTATCCTGGAATCGCTTCAAAGTGATTTGCAAGAGGAAATGAAGTTCATTGAGCTTGTAGCTAAAAAGGGCAACCACAAGAATTACCAAATTTGGTAAGCTGTTTCTAAGTTTCATCTTACTTCAATCCCAGAAAGCAAGTATGAAATATAGACACAAAATAGTTCTCTTACTGGCCAAAATATGTAATTTCCGGTAGAAATGATGGTTGCATATGCCGTTCTTTTTATATCATTTAAAAACAAACTAAAATATCTCACTATTGGTCACACCATGCATATAACGTGTTGCAGATATTTTGAATCTCCTGAAATCATTTTAATTTGTGTGTTATGCTCCATACAGGCATCATCGTCGATGGGTTGCTGAAAAATTGGGAACCATAGCAGCTACCAGTGAACTACAGTTCACACAGGAAGTGCTAAGCGTTGATGCTAAAAATTATCATGCCTGGTCACATCGACAGGTTTGTTTTATACTCTTCTCATTCTTCTCCATTTCATGGAGATTCAAAACTTGACCCTTATCGTTCGCATCTTTAGGTGAGTCTCAAAATGGAAGTTTTGTCCAATTTTCAAAGTACATGATGCATTCGATAGCTTCTTCTTTTAGGAAAAATACTATAACAATATCTTACTATCATTAGATTATATGTTATAATGGTCATCATGTAATACTATCTTTATTAACTTATATGCTATAATAGTCGTATCATCTAATAATATCATTAGAGTTTTAAGCTATGAATAGGGATTTTAAGTTGTGTTCAATTAAGTAATGATATTATTAATTAAATTATATGTTATGATTGTCATATCATCTATTAATATCATTAGAGTTTTAAGCTATGAATAGGGGTTTATGTTTTGTTCACTTTACTTCAATAAAGTGATGACATGATATAATGACTTGAAAAAGTTAATTGACATGTGATTTATGGTTAGGTTGTGTGGGTCGTGTAACATATTTCTCTCAGAAAAGACTCGTGATTATGTATTGACTTTCACAAACTGAATAATACCAAGAATATTTTTCTTCTCTCTGCAATCCCCTGCATTACTATAAGTAAGCAATGCAATGGATGGAGTTGGAAGCACATGGGTTGAATTTTGTCTGGAGCATTGATACAAGTAAGCAGATTGGAGGATAGAGTTGGAGTCACATGGCTTGAATTATGCATGGAGCGTTGATATAAGTAATCACAACAAAGAATTGGGTGAGAGCACATGGTTTTGAATTCTGTTAGTTTTTGGTAGCTCAGGTGTATTTCTGCATTGGTAGTGCTTAGCATGCAGAAGTGACCAAGCACACTTCTCTCTCTAGGCACTTTACTTTATAAAGTGTTTTCATAAAGATGGAAAGTGTACTTTTTATATTTAATGGCTATAAGCTGACTTTTTATGTAGTGAGTGTAAGTTTTATAAAGTTTAGGTCACTTGAGTGATTTAAGTGGGCCCAATGTGAAATTAAGTTATGACTGTGATCTTGAGATGGTCAGATTGAATCTCAGCCGTTGAGATCTAGGGTTAGGGCTTTTAATCATTAATGAGAAATAAAGAGAAAAGGGAGAGGAAGAGGCACATTCTTTGAGGAGAAAAGAGGAAGAGAGGAGATAAAGAAAAGCAGAGGAGCAGCAGGAATCCAAAGGCATTTAGCAGCCATATTGGGCACGAATTCCAAGGCATTAAGCAGCCATATTGGGCACACACTTCAAGGAATCTTTCAGCCATTATTGGTAGGGTTGTACAACAGCAATTGGCACTATTTTCGAGGGTTGCTCATTTGGTCTTTGGCATGAAAATCAAGGGCCATACAACACATTCATTGCTGAGCTATTTGGCACAATTTTCAAGGGACCATACAACACATTTATTGCTGAGCTATTTGGCACAATTTTTGAGGGAACATACAACAGGGTATTTCTGGAATCTGTACCATACAACATGTTTTTTGAGGGCCATACATTTGAGAGAAGGGTGGCTGTACAACAGGAAAATTGAGGGTTAAAGTGGCTTGGTTTTCAAGTTAAGTACCAAGCATTAATTGCTGGAAATTGTATTTGTTGTAAACTCGGAAATTTCCTGTGATCTCTTTAATAAAATTCCTCTTCTCTATTGGTTTTCCCTTCAGGGTTTTTTAAGGTGCTTTGCCCAAAATCCTGTGTTTCAAATGTGTGGTGTTTACTGTTCATTTTCAGCTGTTAAAGATCAGATTTAGTCATGTGTATTTCTACTCATAAAAATTAGATTGAATGTGTTTAGTTTGAAGTGCATTATTTGTGAAGTTTTTATTGGAGGCAGAAATCGGAGTATTGGCTAAGTGTTTGATGAAAGTCCTACAAGAGAAAACTAGATTGTAGGTGAAATTTCAACATGGTATCATAGCGAGGTTACTGAAGTTCAGTGGGTATATTTTGACACAGTGGTATTGCAGGGAGTGCAAGGGGTTGTGTTAGGAAAAAGTGAAGGGAAACTTACCGTTAGTCATGTTGAAAATTGGAAGCTCAGGGATGAATTCCCTTAAATAAAATCTCATTTTTGACAAATCTAGAGTGGCTTTCTAAAAATAGAAAGTCGTGTCTAGCATCTCAACTATGACTTTCCAAAAATAGTAAATCACCTTGCATAAATTGGTAATTAAGTATAGCTTGAAGGAAAATCAGACTTATCATTAATCAATCCTAATAGTTCAATCTTGACTTAATCATCAATATTATTAATATTATTATTATTGTTGTTGTTTATGATACTATGATATTATTATTAAAAGGAATTACAAGTCACCTTACCTTCATCACCTCAATTTCTTTGCACCTCTCTCTTTGATGACTCACATGGTACTAAGTAACTCTCTCTTTCTCTCTTAATGATACATTACACTCTCTTACGCACTCATTAAATACATGTCATATTCCTCTTGCACTCACTAAAGGCATGCCATAAAAGATTCCCCTTATGCTCCTTTTAATGCATATGTTACACTCTCCTAAATAAGGCATGCATACCTCTTCTTAATGGCATAAATTACTAAGGCGTGCGCTTCTCTTCTTAATGGCATGAGTTACACTCCCCTAAATGGCATATGTTACTCTTCCTCGAGGGATGCGTATTGCAACTCCGTTATGACAAGAATTCATTGCTCCTCCTATTTATGTGTCTCATGTCTTCTCAGCTGACCACTACTAGTGCATTGTGAAAGAAGAATTTGAACTTGAGAGAGAGTGTTGGAGAGACATGAAGAAGATTGTGAGAGAGAGGGACTTGGAGAGTAAGAGCAGAACTTGGTGAGCCAAGGATGATCCAGTTCTTCAGTGTTTCAGTGTTGATTCAGTTGAAGGGAACGCTGATTCAGTGTTTGCATCTGCTGCTGCTACCAGTGATCTTCATGCTACAACTTGTTCATATTTGGGTGAACTTACTCATTCTCTTGTTCTTTCATTGTACTTTGTACCTTTGCTGAACAATTCATATCTAATAGAAGAAGAATCTGGTTTGGTTTTTCCCTTGTGGGTTTTTTCCATAAACATTGGACCTCAATTCTCTGTGTCTAATTTTGTTCTTGGTTGTCTTCTATCGTGCATTTGGTTTATGTTCTATCTACAATTGCTTAACTAATATTGTAGCAAAAATAAGTTTTTGGAATAAGTAATTGTTTCAGCATAGAACATCATAATTTCAACAAGTCATTTGGGTTAGTGATGGCTACTAGTTTGCATTATGAGGATAGAATGGATGGGGCATGTTGTCACCTCGCTTGCACACCTGGCTTAGTGTGGAGAAAATCCTCAACCCCACAAGGTGTGACTTGGTGGAAACCTAAGAGAAGGGGCTGTCACCTATTCCCAACTCTCTCCGTTAAAGCTCTCTCCTAGTGAAGCTAAGGGGAGTGGTCCCTAATGAAAGGTCACTGAATGAAATGTGAGTTTTCTAGGAGACTAAGACAAATGGAAGACTCCTCAAAAATAACTTGATTTCAGAGATATGAGCAAGTAAATAAATATACATGAGCAATATTCAAAGATTCATTTAAGAGATAAGAGCATAGACCAGTGCTTTGAACAAATATTTGCTCAAGATAAATGACAAATCCTTGATCAAGATGGAAACTCAAAAGATGATGAGAGGCAGCAACAAGAGGGCCGAGTTATCAAGCAGTGCAGAACTTTGCGCAGTAGCTTTAGATTGGCAGTTTGATTTGCTGGAGAGAAAATCAATCTCAGTGCCAGAGGCCAGGCAGAGGGTCCAGTAGGCCAAAGAGAAGATTTCCTCAACAACTAGAGGTAGAACGACTTCATCAGAGCCTAGTTGGAGGCTTGACGTGATAGTAATTGCGCAGTCTAGCGCAGAGGGTGACGCAATAGCTTCAGGAGGTCGAGTTTTCTATAAGCAAGTTGTGCTGGGATTTCTTACGGAGGAAGGGTAAATTCCCTTCATCAATTTTGCCTAGATTTTCTTGTTGTGGATTGCCAGTTTCAGGCATCTAGATTGTACTCAAAATTTCATTGTCGCATAATATTAAAATCCCTCACTGCTGCACCGGTTTTCCAAAATTAGGTTTTTCCGGGGACCTTTGTCCAAAAATAATTTTGTTATTTTTATGTGTGTGCTAGCATTTCTGAGCTTCCAACGTTTTATTTTTCCTCAATTTAATTTGTGAAGGTTGTAGTGATGAATTCGGTATTTTCTGTAGCAAATAAATTGCTAAATTAATTAACAATTAGAAGAATTAATTCTAGTTACTGCAATAGGATTTCAGTTTTGAGTTTTGCACATGGTATCAGAGTGCAGTTGATCAAATGGAGAGCTCAGAGGTGAAATAAAAGGAATTTCGCTGCTTAGCAAGGGCAACATTCTGAAATTCCCAAGGGCAACTCAGTCATTTTGCCAGGAGGCCGAGTTACTTGTGGAGGTTTGATTTTACTGAGTGGGGTAGAAAATTTCGATCTCTCCAGATCGAGTGATTCCAGAGGTAGAGGGAGCAACTCAAAGTTTTCTTTGGGCATATCTCTACCTGGATGTAGAGGGTTTTGTAGCAGATTGCTAGTGCAGAACTAGCATCGGGTGGAAGAGAGAACAAACACAGAGGGAAAATTTCTCTCAGGGAACTTCTAGTGTCAAGAAGTTCGATATTTACTTGCAGATTGGCAGTAGTTGTGAGTAGATCTTCTCACTCCAGAAGCAAGTGCGAGTAGCAGAGCAACAACTGAGCAGAAGGAAAGAGAGATTTGTTGACAGTTTGTTGAGATGGCCACTGCAGGGCTTCTTGATCAGGACAGGTTGGATCGAGCTTCTATGAAAATTCCTGAATACATTTATGCATAAATCCTACTGTAGTATCATGGTTTACTTCTCCTACTTGATTAAGTTATACAAGTTATTTTCAGAAAAAAAATATTCAGAAAATACCAAAGTAAACACAACTAACAACCTACACACTTGCAGATCATTTACTGAATATTACGCTCATTCAACAAAGTGACACACAGATTTTTGGACATAAGTCCTTGGAAAAACCCAATGCGGGAAAACCAGTGCAGCAGATATGAGGGTTTATTATTATTAAGTAGATTCTGAGTACAACAAATCTGGGCACCAAATCTGGTTAACTGGATAGAGGAAAAGTAGATTTGTAGCTAACCTGCTGTTCTGAGACCAAGATTTTGACTGATCCACACCCTCAAATGGTATTTACAAAACTCAGCCCGTTTATGGCCCTAGAAACCCCAATGCTGCCCCTAAAGCCCCAGCGTCAGCCCTGCTAGGCTCTGTGTTCCTCTGCGCTGCTCAGAAGGGGATTGCGTAACCCCTGAGTGGGTGACATAGTCCTTACACTGCGTTTGGAGGCCTCTGTGTAACTCTGGAAGCCTTCTGAAGTTGCAGTGCTGCCTCTCCTGGGCCTGCGTAGCCACTGAAGCTCTGCTGCACAACTCCTGCGTAATTGCTGGTGCTGCTGCCCTTGCTTCTCTGCGCTGACCCTGAAAGTTGCTCCTCTGCCTCTTGCTGACTCTTGGCTTCGGGATTAGATCATCCCCTCAGCCAATATTACCCCTCGCTGCAGAAAACTCCTCCGGAAATTCTTAGAAAACCCTGCCCTAGAATTCCAGCTTAGTTTCTCAGCTCTACCTCTGTGTGTGTCTCCAACTGACCCTCAAGCCTTTCTCTTATACTTTTTCACTGAACACATCAACAGCCGTGATTAAATCAGTTATCAACGACTGAGATTAAAAGACTATTTGATCCACACCACTTAGAACATTTCAGCACATGTGTTAATTAATTCACTTTAATTATTTAATTTCCCTAAGTTTAGACTTAGGGATTGCGTTAAAATAATTAATTATTTGAATAAATTTAACACTAGATGAAATTTCTCCAAATGCTTTCTGGGTTTTAGAGGTGATGTGTTTCTTAGCCCCTCCACAAAGTTTCAGGGCTAGAGCACATCCGATGCTACCCCAACTACACAAAATATCAACACTCCCTCTTAGCACAGAGTGTGCTCTAACAATACATCCACACCATGTACCGCAAGATCTTGGTATTGGTTTCTGTGCTGCTGATGCTTGGCCTGCTGCCCTCCATCCACTGCACTGCTGATTTTTGTACTATTGTCCATGTCACAACCACTGACACTGCCACATCTGTACTGCAACTCCCTCTCAAATCGCTGCATCATGCTGCCCATAGCACTGCCATTGCTAACTGCTGCACTGCAACTCAGTTGCCGAGAAGTAAGCAACTGAAGGACTCCTGCCCAATCGTTGACAAACAAGTTAGGCTGCATCCCATCACCGAAGCTCCCTTGGTTGCTGATTTACGTTGTCCTCCTGAAGCTATTGCGCTGTTACAGCTCTGCTCTGCGTGAGCACTGCCTCTCTACGCTGCTGAAGTCCCATCAACCCCTGTGCTGTTGCCTTTGCATTACGCTGCTCCCTCTTCAGCTCTTCAGTACTGCCCTCTGCTTCACTGTGACCTTCTACAATCATCTCTCGACTCATCTCGCTATCGTCTTAAGGCTCCCGTAGCTCGTATGTGATCCAAGAGTAGGGCTTACTCAAGGATCCTGCCACCTTGATCTGTAGTTGCTCTACAGATCCATGTCACCCCACCTCTTCTCTCGAGGCACATGAACACTCATGGCTACATCATCATCAGAGCCATCATCCTTTGCTGCTGTAGCCTTGGATTCAGAAGATCCTTTGTCCTTATTCTTAGGACAAGTGTTGGCGAAGTGTCCAAGTTTGCCATAGTTAAAGCACCAGACCTTGGAAAAATCCCTCTTCTTCCCTTGCTGCTTTCGTTCCTTTCATGCAAGGGCTGCATCATCCTCCTCGTCTTTCTTTACTTTGGCTGATCCGCTTCCGCTGCTTTGCCTCTTGTTGAATCTCTTGA
Organism: Pinus albicaulis; assembly: GCA_034641835.2. Taxonomy (NCBI): domain Eukaryota; kingdom Viridiplantae; phylum Streptophyta; class Pinopsida; order Pinales; family Pinaceae; genus Pinus; species Pinus albicaulis. The sequence continues at coordinate 374,895,583 of CM076581.1, forward strand.
TTTCCTCCTGACGGAGGATTGCCCACATGTCTGCCCATGATGGGAACGCTGCCTTGCCCAAAATGCTTTGGACAAATGCCTCCCATTTTTCAGAGACTGCATTTAGGGCAGTCCCCACTAGGAGCCCCTCATTTGGATTTGCACCCATGGCAATCAGTTGATCCCGGATAGTATGAAGTCTGAAGAGGAATGGATCTATCTCCTCACCCTTCTGCATCTGGAACAACCCCATCTGATTCTCTAGAAGCATCCTTCTTTGGACAGAGCCTCCCTGATACATTGTGTCCAATGCTACCCACATTTCATTTGCCGTATTCTTTTCGGCAATATGAGGCATGACATGGTCTTTAACTCCATCCATAATCAAACGCTTAGTACGCGCTTGATTTAATTCGTACTTCTTTAGAGGATCTGCATCGGTTGGCACAGTTAGGACTTTCTGTACATGGTCCTTAAGGCCATACTCATCTAGAACTGATAGGATTCTGGCCTTCCATATAACAAAGTTGGACATGCCATCCAACCTATCCTGATCTCTCAGTCCATATCGTGCCATCTGTTCAGATCTGTCAGAACAGATACTCCTCTCCCTCTTTCTGTTGCAATACTCAACAAAAATGCTGGATCCAGGTTTCTTGGTGAATAGAAACCCTCTATAGTAGTTGCTCCCTCTGTCAACTGATTTCCCTTCTAGAAATCTTCAGCCAAAACAATCGGATAGTTCTCTCCAATCACCCTCCTGATCGAATCTCAGATCTGTTTGGCTCAGATCTACTGAGTGACTGTCTTCCTCCTGCTCTTTGTTGACTTTAGCTAGGCACAATTCTGCACTCGCAGAATCTCCACCACACCAGCACTACTGAAGATTTGAAGCACTGCTTTCGGATCTTGGCAAAACTTCTTTGCAACAGGAAGAATGACTGGACTGCGTCCCATTGACTTGCGCAGCGTAGCCTCAGTGCTGCTCAAAAGTGGACTGCGTAACCACAGAGTGGGTTATGCAGTCCTTACGCTAGCCTGGGAAGGCTCTGCATAAGCCTGATGGCCTTCTGTAGCTACAACGTTGTCCCTTCCTGGGTTTGCGTCCTCCTGCTGCCAAGCTGCCCCTTCTGGATCGCCGCTGCTTCTGCTGCTGTCCTGCAGAAAAAATATTCTTCAGCTGATTTGCTGGAGATTTAGCTTGATCTGCTATCACTCTGATACCATGTGAAAATTCCTGAATACAGTTATGCAAAAATCCTACTGTAGTATCATGGTTTACTTCTCCTACTTGATTAAGTTATACAAGTTATTTTCAGAAAAAATATTCGGAAAATACTGAAGTAAACACAACTAACAACCTACACACATGTAGATCATTTACTGAATATTACGCTCATTCAACAAAGCGAGACACAGATTTTGGACATAAGTCCCCGGAAAAACCCAATATCAGGGTACTTTCGAGCAACGAAAGATTTACCTAGAGGAGAAGTTGAGGCTCATTCGGATGCAGAAAGAGGAAGGCATAGACCCCTACCTTACTAGGATTCAGGAGGTCCGAGACTAGCTAACATTTGTTGGGGTAGCGCCTCAACCTTCAGAGCTAGTGCGATTAGCTCTCAATAATGTCTTAGAGGAGTGGCATGTATTCGTCCAAAGTATATTGGGCAGAGCTCAATTACGAAGGTGGGACAGGGTGTGGGCTGATTTGCAGCAGGAGGAGTTGAGACGAGCTTTGCTAAAGAGCTCCATCAGTGGTGGCAGCATCAATGGACAAAAGGTGGTAAAGGAGGAGGAGAATGCATCCCTTGCATCTAAGGGTCCCAGTCAGGGACAAGGGGAGCAAAGGAAGAAGAAGAAGGACCTATCGAAGGTCAAGTGCTTCAGGTGTGGCAAGTTTGGTCACTACAGTACCCAGTGTCCTCTTAGAAAGAAGGACAAGGAGGAGAAATAGGACCAACAGATAGCTTCAGCAGAAATCGATATGCTTTCCTCCAGGCTGGAGGAAGACTTTGCAATGATTGGCCATATACCTCCAGGGGTGAGGTGGGGTGATTTGGAGTTGTAGCCCTAGAGAGCCATAGATGGGCAGGATCCTTGAAGAGTCCACCCCTTGCCTGGCTACGGGGGCCCACAGAATTCAGTAGCAGGATGAATCAGTGATAGTTGATGCAGTCAGATGCCAGAGTGACAGTTGCAAAGACTAGTAGTAGACAGATGTTGGAGAGCGCAGTGTAGAGTTGGTAGCAGTGCAGAGTCGCCAATAGCGTAGAGTCCTCAGTGGACAGTTCAACGACAAGTAGCAGTCAGAGACTCAGGTAACAGATGCATTATACTGATCACAATTGAATCAGTGTTTTGGACGTTTTCAGTTGCAGACATTGCAGTAGCAGCAACAACAGAGTTGCAGTGCAGATGCAATGTTGGCAGCAGTTCAACAGGGTCAACAACACCAAAGATGCAAGTATTTCAGAGTTGCGCAGTAGTTGATAGGCGGTAGCAGCCAAACATCAGCAGCGTAACAGGAGATGGTACAGAAACAGGGTGTTGCTATTGGATGTGCAACATTACTAGAACGCATTCCTCGCTAAGAGGGAGTGTTAGTTTTTGTAGCATCGGATGTGTTTTAGCCACGAAATTTGGTGGAGAGGCTAGAATACATGAGATCTCCAGAACCCATAAATCGTTTATGGAAATTCCACCTAGAAGTGGCTTAATTATATTATTAACCAATTTTTTTAATGTTTCCTAAGTCTAAACTTAGAAAAATAGGTTAATTAATCAGTATTAATTAAGTCAAGGCGAGAATAGTCTATAAACTCACATGGATCGATCCAGAGATGATCCTAGCCATTGATTATGTTTTAATCTTGGTCGTCGGTTCTCCAATAGAGGATTATAAGAGGAGATTGATGTGGTGATGGGGAGCACAATTCAACAGTTCGATTTCTTAGCAGATCGATTTCTAGAGTAGCAGCAGTCAGTTGCCAGAGAGAGCCAAAGATCAAAGCAATGAGTGAGGGATAGGGACAGTGATCCGGAGGATGTTTTCCAGATCCGGAGAGGCAACAACAAGAGGGCCAATTATCCTAGTGAGGCAGCGCAGTAGCTTCAGATTGGCAATTCGATTTGTTGGAGAGAAAATCGATCTCAGTTCCAGAGGCCAGGCAGAGGGTCCAGTAGGCCGGAGAGACAATTTTCTTAGCAGTTGGAGGTAGAACGACTTCATTAGACGCTGGTTGGAGGCTTGACGTGATAGTGACTGCGCAGTCCAGTGCAAAGGGTGACGCAGTAGCTTTAGGAGGCCAAGTTTTCTATAGGAAAGTTGTGCCGGGATTGCTTGTTGAGGAAGGGTAAATTCCCTTCAACAATTTTGCCCAGATTTTCTCGCTGTGGATTGCCAGTTTCAGGCATCCAGATTGTACTCAAAATTTCACTGCCCCATAATTGCTGCATCGATTTTCCCAAGTTGGGTTTTTCCGTTGACTTTTGTCCAAAAATAATTATGTTATTTTTATGTGTGTACTAGCATTTCTTAGTTTCCCGCGTTTTATTTTTCCTTAGTTTTATTTGTGAAGGTTGGAGTGTGATTAATTTGGTATTTTCCATAGCAAATAAATTGTTAAATTAATTAACAATTAGGATAATTAATTCCAGTTATTGCAATAGGATTTCAGTTTTGAATTTTTCACATGGTATCAAAGCGTAGTTGATCAGCTGGAGAGCTCAAAGGCAAAAGAAAAGGAATTTCGTTTCTCAGCAAGGGAAGCAGGCTGAAATTCCCAAAGGCAGCATAGTCATTCTGCCAGGAGGCCAAAGTTACTTGTGGAGGTTCGATTTTTCTGAGTGAGGGGCAGAAGAGTTCGATCTCTCCAGATTGAGTGATTCCAGAGGCAAAGGGAGCAACTCAGAGTTTTCATTGGGTGGATCTCTAGCTGGATGTAGAGAGTTTTACAACAGATTGTTAACACAGAGGGAAAATTTCTCTTAGGGAACTTCAAGTCTCAAGAAGTTCGATATTTCCTTGTAGAGTGGCAGTAGTTGTGAGAAGATCTTCTCACTCTAGAGGGGAGTGCGAGTAACAGAGCAACAACTGAGCAGAAGGGAAGAGGGAGTTTTTGACAGTTCTTTGAGATGGCCACTGTAGGGCTTCGTGACTAGGACAGGTTGAATGGAGCTTCCAAGGACGTCCTTCATTCTGGATGGATTTGGCCTGAAAGCCTACATTGATATTGTAGTGGTGGTTCCTTAGGATGTAGATCAACTGAAAGAGTACAGAAAAGAGATGGCACAGGCGAAGCATTTGATCCTAGATGGAGTCCGGGATCATATAGTCTGACATATAGCGGCCAAGGGAACGACCTAAGACATGTGGGATGCTCTCACCACGCTATATCAGGGTACTTCCGAGCAACGAAAGATGTACCTAGAGGAGAAGTTGAGGCTCATCCAGATGCAGAATGGGGAAGACATAGACCCCTACCTTACCAGGATTCACGAGGTTCGAGATCAGCTAGCAGTTGTTGGGGCAATGCCTCAACCTTCATAGCTAGTGCGATTAGCTCTCAACAATACCTTAGAGGAGTTGCAGGTATTTGTTCAAAGTATATTGGGCAGAGGGCAGCTACCAAGTTGGGACAGGGTGTGGGTTGATTTGCTGCAGGAGGAGTTGAGAGGAGCTCTGCTAAAGAGCTACATCAGTGGCGGCAGTAGCAGCGGACAGAAGGCGGTAAAGGAGAAGGAGAATGTAGCCCTCGCATATAAGGGTCCCAGTCAGGGACAAGGGGAGCAGAGGAAGAAGGAGGACTTGTCGAAGGTCAAGTGCTTCAGGTGTGGTGAGTTTGGTCAATACCCAGTGTCCTCTTAGAAAGAAGGAGAAGGAGGAGAAGCAAGACCAAAAAGCAGCTTCAACAAGATCGATAGGCTTTCCTCCAGGTTGGAGGAAGACTTCGCGATGATTGCCCATATACCTCCAAGGGTTAGGTGGGGTGATTTGGAGTTGTAGCCCCAAAGAGCTATAGATGGGCAAGATCCTTGAGGAGTCCACCTCTTGGATCAGTACCTGGCTATGGGGGTGCACAATATTCAGTAGCAGGATGGATTAGTGACAGTTGATGGTATCAGATTCCAGAGTGACAGTTGCAGAGACTAGTAGCAGTCAGATGCAGGGGAGTGCAGTGTAGAGTTGGAAACAATGCAGAGTTGGAAATAGCGCAGAGTCTTCAGTGGAAAGTTCAGAGGCTAGTAGCAGTCAGAGACTCGGGTGAAAGATGCATTATACTGATCATAGTTGACTCAGTATTTTGGATGTTTTTCAGTTGCAAATGTTGCAGTGCAGATGCAATGTTGGCAGCAGTTCAACGGGGTCAGCACAAATGCAACATATATCAGAGTTGCGTAGTAGCAGCCAAACATCAACAACATAACAAAAGATGGTACAAAATGCTTGAGCCTATTAAATCAACATGGCCAACATCTGGGGTTAGCATTGTTTATGATGGATGGACAGATCCAGCATGACACCCACTCATCAACTTCATGGTGTCTTCCTTGAATGGTCCAGTTTTCCTGAAACCAGTGGATGCACTTGGACAATACAAGGATGCACAATATATGAGTGAGTTGTTTATTAAAGTTATTGAAGATGTAGGTGTTGATTATTGTGTGCAAACCATTACAGATAATGCAACTGTTTGCAAGGCTGCTGGCATGATTGTGGAAGCTAAATATCCACAAGTATTTTGGACACCTTGCATTAACCATTCATTGAACTTAAAACTTAAATCTATTGCTTCTGATGTGCTATGGATTGGAAGCATTATTGAGGATGCACGACATATCCGCAACTTTTTATAAAATCGTACAAATGCCCTCTTTATCTACCAGGAGTACACCATTCTATCATTGTTGAAGATTGGGGATACACGATTTGTCTCTTCCTTCATAAATTGAAGAGGTTGAGGGAGGTGAAGACCGCTCTTGAGGCCATGGTTATTTCAGAGTTTTGGTGTTTTTGGAGAAAGACAGATCAAGCAACCTAAAAAAGAGTGAAGGACACAGTGTTAGATGATGCCTGGTGGGAGAGGGTAGATCTACTTATTTAGATCATGGACCCTATCATATCTTTGCTTCGATTTGCAGATACACACCAAACCATCCTAGGAGAGGTTTGCAAGGGATGGGATTCCATGATTGAGTCTGTGAGGAGCATTATTTTACATAGTCAGTGCCCTGAGTATGAGACATCACCAGAGGCCTTCTTTGCCACCATATAGGATATTCTTGTTAACAGATGGGACAAGAATTGCACACCTTTACATTGTTTGGCTCACTCCTCGAACCCAAAATACTACAACCATGAGTGGTTGAATGGTGGACGTTCCTGCAGATTCCCTCCTCACATGGATGGTGAAATTTTACAGGGGAGGAAAGATGTGGCGGATTTTTCAGGATAGAGCATCCCTTGATGTGGTGGAGGATGCCTTTGTAGAGTTTTCCACTGGCACTGGTCGATTTGCAGGGTATGATGTGATTAGAGACAGGGGGATTAAGAAGCCCTATTCTTGGAGGGCAACTCATGGGGCAACAAGCCCTCCTCTACAACAGTTAGCCATGAGGCTCCTCTCTCAGGTGACTTCATCCTCTTGTTGCGAGAGGAATTGGAGCACATATGGGAATTTGTATAGTGTCAAGAAGAGCAGGCTTGAGCAGTCCAGGGCAGAGATAATGGTTTATGTGCACACCAACCTTCGTCTTATTTACAGGTAGAGGGATGAGTGGTTGAAGGGAAAGACAAAGATGTGGGATGTCTTTCCTGTTGATATGGGTTTGAACAACAGTGTTGAGTTGGCATTGGCCAACTTGGATCTTAATGAGCTAGTGCTAGAGCCTGTCACTTTTGATGATGGTGATACTGTAGAGGGGGCATCCTCCACACCAACAGATGCAAAGATGACATTGGATACTGAGGAGGAGGATGTAGCAAAGGAGAGCAGTGGTGACCATGATGATGAGTACAATGATGTTGATTTTGATGATGAGGATTGATGACTCATGAGCTACCTACTGCCTTGAGGCTTGTAGTGGTTTTCATTTTATATTTGCTATTTTTATTTGCCATTGGCATTGCTACTACGGTCTACCTATGTAACACATTTTGATTTTGACGTCTTAATGAGAAAACTATAGTATCATGTCTTTCTCCTATTGGATCATTGATGAATATGTCACAATTGTATTTGTATGCATACTGTTAATTTGTATCTTTGTAAAACTTACATCTAGATGAAGATCTATATTTGAATCAATGAATTTGTATCATGAATGAGAATTTGTCTAATAAATATAAAATAATATATAGTTGTTCTAACGTGTCTTGTTCCGGGGGGTCAACATGTCTGTATGCGACACTTGAATCCTCGTGTCCTTCGTGTCTCGTGTCCCACTGTCAGGTGACTTATATAACTACCCTTGCACCATGGCATGTGGCTTGGAGCCTTCCTTGTTGCCCTACTTCGTTCCATCATTATTTCATATGGAACCTGCCATCTAACAGTTGTACCATGAAGATGTCACTCCCTTAGAGGTTGAAACCACCTAATAGAGTCCTTGATTAACCTCACTCTTGAGCTTGGAGACACCTGTACATTCTAAATCCCATTATGGAAGGGCATGCTACTATGAAGTGACCACTTGATTCCATGATTTGTAAGCTCATTTGCTCGATTCCACTAATGAATTGTTGTACTGGAAGGTGAGGAGACACATTGGATCTTATACAAGATTGCAGGTGGGTCTTCATCTTGGGGTTTGGTCACCCTATATGGGATCCACGCCCTCAGAGGGTCTTGATGGAACTTGTAGGGTGAGCATTGAGAGCCATGGGCCTCCACTATAGCGGAGAGTAGATAGCCACAACATGGGATCCTTCAACACCACCTATTGATTGCCAGTGTCCCAATTATTCAATGATGATGATGTACTTGGACCACATTGCCCAACCAACAACTACATACTTGCACCACACACTTGGCTGTTGATCCAAGGTCGAGATGGGGTTTTGTCGCACCTAGGAGACAAGGGAGGGCTTTCATCATCATTCTAGCCCTTATAGATGGAGCACATGCTTGTTCGATTTAGTTGGAGACCCACGAGGACATTCTTTATGCCCCCACAACCACTTGGGAGCACCACAGGTTATTTGCTTGGGGATTAAGGGGCCACCCCCTTCATCATTGTTATTGGAGCCCTCCTATTCATTATGGCACATGAGGGACTTCATTTATCCGTCCAATGACCCTACTAGCTACTTTTCTATCATTTTGGCCTTCTTGAGAGGCTAATTATTCAAATTTTGGAGCTTTTTGGTGGATTGTCACTAAAGTAATGTTATTTTGCACATTATTTTATTTTAGGGGCATCATTATGCTAAATTAGGCCATTCAAATACCTCAAAGGCTCATATAAATATAAGAGCCTCATTGTATATCTCATCATCACTTGGATTTGCATCTCTTGAGAAAAGAACTCAAAACTGCTATTGATGGACGAATTGGAGTTTTATTGATGCATTTTGATGTTTGGATAATTGCTATCTTATCTTGGAGCTTCATGTTTGCAAATATGATGGATGGATATGCTTTTTTTGTCATGTAAGTGTTTTTTCATGCCAAATTTTCTTGTGATTTATGTCTAATGTGTGGAATGCTATATCATGATTTGCTTGTGCCCTAAAGGTTAATCTGAATTTGTGAAACACATTGAAATCTTGATTCGTTGCATATGTTACTCATCTTGGAAATAAGAGCGAATGTTTCTAGTGGTAGGTTGTGTACCTTTAATCTTGAAACTCCATCAAATTCTGCAAATCAAAGTATAAACTCCTTACCTAACTAGGGTTTCTTTAGCCTAGCGTAGTTGCAAAGGAACTCCTTAGTAGAGCGAAAATCGTAAAATCAAATTCACTTTGACTCCGTTCACCACAAGTGAATTGCATTTGAGCCATCATCTTGCAGAACAAGTTGGCGAGGAATTGCGCTGGTTTGTCTCCTACAAGCTCTTCGAATTTGAGGCCTATCACACAGTTGGTTTGTGAGAAACATCAAGCCCTAGCTCCAAAATTGTTTTGGCCTACGTCTTCTTTGGTTACTGGCAATTTTGAAAGTCTCTTCACGCAAAAACTCAAAGGAAGTTAACCATTCTTGTGACCTTATCCTATCCTCACTTAACCTAGACACCTTCTTGAAGATTATTCTGAACCCTACATCAAGTTTGGATCTTCCCAAGACCCCTTCATGGTCTCGCATATTCATTACTCCTTATCTCACAATGCCATTCAAGAGTCTTGTTATTTAGAGAGCCTTAGGTCTAGGCCATTTCTTCATAAGAGAATATCTCTATCCCCTAGGTCTAATTCTCCTTCTAAGCTTTTCTTGGAGATCCCGTTACCTTGCGCTACAAGCAAGCAAGCTATTATTTGAGCCTCCCCATTGAATGGGTTTTGGAAATCACCCCATACCTCATCATTAATTTATCCCTTCTGGTGATTTCCTTCATACCGAGACTCCTCCCATCGGTGAAAGTTTGTAAAGTTTGACAGTGGGTCCTTGTAACATTATCGTCACTTGGTATAGTGGTAGTCCCTCCGGAACCCCTCCTAGGATCCCTGCTAGATTGAGTGGTAACAGGTTGCATAGCTCTAATGCTTCAGGAAGTTCTTTACAGCTGCATGTTAGGTAGGGAAATGGGTAGTCATCAGGAACCTCAGAGCAGTCAGCTGGAACTCTTTTCCACTCGAGTGGAAACCCAATTCCAAGGCTTCCAAATGATGAACCTGTTCAGAGGGGCAACTGTTGAAAAGTGTAACTTGGTCGGTCTTCATGTTGACTATGTAATTATGTACTTATGAAAAGAAGAAGTCAAAATAATAAAATGTATTTTTGTTGAGCAACATTTATTAAGTAGATAGACTTCTTCTTTATGTTTATTAGGTTTGAGTCTTCTAGTCATAGAATATAATTAAAGTGTCATGTATAAATATGAAGGAACTAGTCATCAGTATATGCTCTAGATCTTGTCATGAGCCTTGTCACACGTCCAAGAATTTGTGGAAGAATGGCTTGTAATGGCCCTCACCAACGCTGGAAGTCAAGCACTTATGATATGCTACAAGTCGGCCTTTAAACTGCTGGATGAGTCGGCCTAAAAGCTACAAGTATGGTCGGCTTCAAGACAATAGATATGTCTCTATATATATATATACCTATGCCTGCAACTCATTCATACAATGTTCAACGGTGATCTCTGAAACATACAGTGTGGATAATACATAATATACAGTGCAGATAATACATGTCATATAGTGTGGACATACATGATATACAGTGCAGTCGACAAAGTGACAATTTGCGAGTTATTTAAGGAAGCTTCAGTGTAGATTTTTGGAAAGATTGTTCAGCGTGAAGTTTGAAGAATTTCAGGACTATCTACTAGATATATGACGGTGATGCTGTGCGGACCATCCTAAACAAGAAGTGTGGATATCTAAGCCTATACTTTGGATACTAGAGCAGAAAGGTGGAAATATAATACTGTCGTTTCATGTTAAACAAAGATCCTGAAGTATATAAAGTTTAAGGACAGTTTGATTGTAGGATATGGTTCAGTACAGTGAAGACAGTGACTATAAGGAGAAAGCGTTCTTAAAGGAGAATAAGAGTAAGGAAGGTAAATCTGTGATTTACCTTCCTATAACTACAACACAGTAAGAGAATCTTGGTGACCGAGCAGATCGTTGAAGAAGAGAAGAATCAAGTTTAAAAGGGCAGTGACAAGATCTTGGAGACATTCCTAAGTCTAGGGTCTGAGTCTGGGTCATGGTGCTTGTCATTTGAAGATCTATAAGAAGAATTCTTTGCGGGTTTTCCTCTCCAAGAGGGAGAGGTTTTGCCCTGACTGTAGGAGCCTAATTTTGTGTCTCGTGCATTTTGATAATTGACTTGATGAAAGACTAACTAAGCTAAAGAAAGAAAGACATAAGTAACTCAAGCAAGTTCACAAGTAATTATCAAGAAGAGAATTTGTATTAATCTCTGGCCCTCCAAATTCTCAACATGGTATCAGAGCTAAGGTGCTGAACTCAAGTGCTGCTTGACAAAGGAGACACTCCAGTAAGCAAAGATCAAAAGTTTGGGTTGAAAAATCAAATCAGTTTAAAAGGGAGACTCTCTAGCTACTTCAAGAAAGATCTCCTATCTCTTTTAAAGGATCAACTCAATCAAGAAAGTAATCTTCGCCATCAAAGATTCACATTCAAGACTTTGTTAAAAGGAGGACCTCAACTTCTGAAGATATACTTCATCAAGGATTCAAGATCTTCTACATTGAATGTGAAGATCATCAAGGAAGCTGCAGGCCACTCTACTCAAGTAAGTATCTGTGACCCTACTTAAATCTGTCAAAATGACTTATTGTAAAGAGAGCAACAAGCTAGTTGGTTCATCGAACTTTAGTGCATGGAAGAAGAGGACAAATTTGAGTTTGATTGAAGATGAAATTATGGAATATATCGAAGGTTCTACAATCCAACCTCCAAAAGAAGATGCTCTAGCTTATGCAAGTACATGAAGGGAGAAATTAGAGCCCAAAGGATTCTCATAGAATCCATTAAGGACTCACTCATTCCTTATGTATCAAAACTAAAGTCTACAAAAGAAATATATAAGAAATTGGTGGAGCTATTTTCTGTGAGTACTACAGGAGAGGCAATCTCTCTGAGACAAGAACTATACAAAATGAAATTATCAAGGGAAGAAGGAATCACTCCATACTTTGAGGATTTATGAAACAAGAGATCAACTGCAGGAACTGGGAGAAGTTATGTTTGACACTGAGATGACTTCAGTGGTGCTGAATGCTCTACCAGAGAAATGGGGAAACTTCACTTCTAGTTTATACGAGAAGAAAGAATCCACCCCATTCCATGATTTATGGTCTCTATGTAAAATAGAGGAAACAAGACTAAAAGCCAAAGTTGATACAGGACCAAGTGACAAGAATCATGCCTTTGCAACTACATACAGAAAGAAAGGAAGATTCAGAAAATTTGGCCCTGAGAATAAAAGAAGGAATATGGACAACGCATGATGCTTTGGATGTAATGAACTTGGGCATTATAAAAGAGATTGTCCTAAATTTGACAAGGACAAGAGGAAAAGGGAAGAAGCCCATATCTCAGATGTGAGGGAAGGACCTGATGCAAAGAAATTTAAGAAAGAAGAAGCAAGAGATCTCTACTATGATTGAGATCATCTTCTATTTTAAGTGATTTGTGTTGATTGTAAATAGTATGATAGGAAGCAATGTATATTATAGCATCATGATAAAAAGCATGTTAGGAACTCTTGGTGAATCAACTCCAGGAAAACCTCTCTGATAACATTAATAATGTAAAGCAGTCATCAAGATCAAGGGTCATCATGGAAATAGAATTCTGGGATGTGATGACATATTGATGGAGCAAGCCAAAGGAATGAAGCTCTTCATTCTAGAGAAATTGCTATAGGATGACTCAAGGGAAAAAGGTACGAGGTATATATATATATATATATATATGCTGACACTGGATGCTGTGAAGTCATGTCATATGGTTGCATGTAATAGACTTCCATATTTAAAATTATGATCTATGAAGAAGGATCTCTCGGTGCACTGACAGATGAAATCAACATAATATGTCCTCATGGAATATGAGGTGGTTGTATATGAACGAGAAACTAGAAAATTTGTAAGTTCCTGGGAATGGAGAATGTGTAGAAGGGAAGAGATCATGAATTGCAACCATGACAAGAGGCAGTTATCATCCGGAAGCCAAGAAGATGTGACTAAGAGATCTCCTGGGAAGATATGTAGAATTTGATGGAAGTCTGGTAAAGAAGAAGACCCTTGGCAAAACATATCATTAGGAGATGTGTCAATCTGAATAAAGGATGCCGGTGCCTACGAGAAGATGTCATGGTGAAAGATCATCACTAAGTTAACTTTTTTTTTAAAGTTCATGTGTATATGTTTATTTGGATGAATTTGTGCAGGGCTGCTAATCATGAGAAATGATGTATGATCCTTGGAGATGATTCGAAGGAAAGCAGCATGACATAATGGTGAACCAGATGAGAAATACAGATGAATCACTTTCTGGTAGATGACATGACTCATGAATGAAAGTGAGGGATGATCTGTGCCCTATGGAGCTAAAGTTTGAAGATTCCTCAATATCAAAATCCATGACATCGAGGGGAGGAACTCTTCATAAGCAGCTGGGTGTCTCACCATTGTTGCTGCAGGTCCCTGATTGAGAGGGAGTCTAGTGATTAGTTTCTTACTTGGAAGAAACTGAGTAATTCTAAGAATGAGCTAGGTACATTCCTTATACAGGAATGAGTACATTCCCTTGTGGAATAGGTCCTCCCTGGATGAGAGGGAGAGATAGACACATCATTCCTAGTCTTCACTCCGGGAAGAGGAATGAGTGATTGGGTAATCATCTCATATTCAAGTACTTTTTGAGAATGAGATAGGGCATTCAAGATGTAGAGTATTCGTGGACGGATATTCTTTGAGGGTTGGCTACCCAAGAGAAGTATAGTCCAAGAAGTTCATATCCGGGAACACCTAGGTGGGGTACGTACCTTGGAGAGACAATGACTATGGTGTCTATTAGTCATGTGTCTCACCAACATTGTAGCCCATTGTCTCGCGTTGAGAGATGGGGTTGTTAGTCAAGGCCTTGCACTAGGGCAATGTCGGTTGATATAATGCTATGCGTATGCGATTGCCAATCTTATTCTTCTTATGAGATTTTTCGCTTGAAAGTAACCATGGGCACTGTATGAATACCTCCCTCGTTAAGAGGGAGTGTTGAAAAGTGTAACTAGGTTGGTTTTCATATTGACAATGTAATTATGTATTTATAAGACAAATATAATATAATGTAATTTTTTGTGGTACTTGCTTCATGGGTTTCATGAGCAAGATTTTATTATAGGTCAATAGACTTCTTCTGATGTCTATTAGGGTTTGTCTTATATTTGAGGCGGAATTAAGAGTCAAGTTATAAGAAGTGTCATAGTCCCAAGGATGTGCTCCAAGACCCCTGTGAAAGAACGACTTATGGCAACTCTCACAACAACCCTCATAAACACCGGAATAAAATCGTTCATGTCGCCCCAATAGTTGATGAAGTTTCCGCCTTCAAGATAATGTAAGGTTGGCTCTGTGCGTATGAACCGTGCTACATATAAACACAGACTCGCGACTCATTTGAAAGGATGAAGATTGCAGATTTTCCAAGAATTGCGGAGCAAGAAGTGTGGTTTCTCTCTAAGGAAAACATAGTTAAGTTCGAAGAAGGAATTTGCAGGGAAATCACTACAAGAGTACGGAACCATTAGCGATAAGTCCGAATCTAATACCAAAGCATTTGCGGACAAGACTACAATTACAATGAAGAAAGTTTAAGAATCTACCAGTATGGACAACCCCAAAGAAGATTTGTGGACCTACCATAGTCTATAAGTGCGCATATATATATATATATATATATATATATATATATATATATATATTGTAAGCTCTCGTAATTTCGTTTAGATTGATTGAGATACATATTGACAAGGGTAACATCAAACCGTTTTGGAATCCAAGGACCTAGCCTTTCCCGGATTCGGGAGAGGGATCTCTCAATGTGTGCAAAGATATGTCTTGCTTATCGATTAGGGTTGATTTTAGGCTAGATGTTAAGTGTAAGGTATTTTGATTGTTTTTTGGTTAAAGATACTTTGATAGATTTTAGATAGGAAACATGAAAGATTGTTAAGTCACTGGGCAATGGAGTCAAAAACAATGTCATGAATGAGTTCATCAATGGTGTCAAGAGCATTTGGTGGCAATTTCTAACTTGGTAGGTGGATCTTTAAGGTTATGAAGGATCATGAGATGGACATTAAACTTGGGAACAACAAGCTACTGCATACCGGAACCGATCCTTTATATACTTGTAAACTAAGGGAGTTAGAAAATTGATAAGAACAAGAAGGGAATCAAAGGCATAAGCATAACCTAATTCATTTGATTTTAGACTAAAACAGATAATTAACCAAGACAAACATTCAGATAAAAACACAAAAAGGTAAGAAACTTATCCAACTTTCGCAGCTTTTATCATCTAGAGCAAGAAACATTTAAGATACGCAAGTAACTATAACTATAGAAGGAGAGAAAACTCTAACATCCAAAGTTACAAATATAAGGTTTCCTAAAACAATTTAGCTAAGTAAAGGCAAAGAGCATGATTTTAAACAGCATCTCTTTGACAACCTAATAAAGCCGCTTTAAAGAGATGATTCCAAGAACAGTAATATTTCAAAGGGCAACAATATGCAGGCTAACCATAAATCATAATTGATAATCGATCTAATTTATTCAAGAAATGGACTAGCCAAGAACTTGTTGGGGAGAGCAATAAATGATTTTCTATTGTATCTTAAAGAAAACATTAAGGCCGTGAAGGACAAACGCATTTAAGGTACGGTGCCATTAGAAAACATTTCTTGACCCAAATTCTTTGTCTTACCGCAACATAGCAAGATGGAAAACATAATGGAAAACTAGAAAACATAAAACAAAGAAAAAACTTCACCATCAACCAAGCCTATGGATCCCGCAAGCAATCCTTCTCCATCAACAAGCATACGTACTCATGCATGAGTTCCAAGACATTACTCTCTTCAAGAGCTTCAAAGGATTATGTATTATTCAAAGATTGTGGGCCATCAAAATCCAACATTTACAATGAGTTCCGAATGCAAAGATTTATGATGCAAAATGAGGAGGTGGAACTCTTCTAGGGTTCAAAATGTTATTAATTACGTAGCAAATAAATGTTATTAATTGCTGCAGTAAATGCATTCCTAGCCTGAAACCACGCAAGGCATAAGGTAAGAAATCCTGCAGCCTACTTTCCGTTAAATACCTTGTCTGACCGAGATAAAGATAGGTGTGAAAGATAGACTTTAAGGTTTTATCTTATCTTTACAATAATTGTCCCGACAAACTTAAAATATATTTTTTTGTGTAATAACTACTTAATTGGCTTTATGATAAGTAGGCTCAATGTGTCAGCTTTAGATATTTCTAAGGGAATAAATCGCTCTTTGTTGATGTATTCGAGGTATTTTTAGCCTAATCTTTCCTTTAACTTTATCATTTTAAACAATACTTTTGGCCTAATTTCGCTTTAGGCCTTCTTTAACTTATCTTTTCAAGCTTTTTTTCACCGTGCTGGACCGATTTAGCTTTGAATCCTTTGTCTTTTCACCGCGCTTATCCATAATCAAATCGTTAAGCCTTTCGACCTTTGTCTCTTAATCTTCACTCGTTTGTCTATATGCAGTGTTTCCTTTACATGTCAGAGGGTCATTGTAACCATGCCCATGAAACATTGATTAAAACTTTGAAATTCGACCCTTTTTGTCCCTTTTTCTCGCATTTCTGATTAGGCTCGAGGATCGTCACTCGGCCTTTGCCACCGTTTCCTTATCGTGGAGACCTTTTAACACCTTAGCCACCATAAAACTCCGCAAAACAAACAAAATATTAAAATTAAAAAAATCGCGTTTTTGGTAGACCCCGCATTCGGAAATGCAGGAGAAGCGTTTACGCTGTATTTCGCAGGAGTGAAATTGCAAACATGGTGGCTCCCATGGACTAACCATGAAGAAACAAAATGGGGAAATCGAATTAGGCGTGAATGGCGAAAAGTGGTTTTGTGATAACGGTATGGTTTTCGCAAGGGATGGGCGGTAAACGGTTTTCTGCAACCGACCCGAGCATGTTTCTGTGCGTTGACACGCGTCCTGGCAAACTCAATTGCTTTCACAAGAAGTTGCACGTTGGGGATATTTTGGTGATGGGAGTTAAACGACACAATGACCATTGGATCGGGGAAATGACGGTCAGATTAAATCACGGAAATGATTTGCAGGGTACAGACGGGAGGGTGTAAATAAAATTTGTATACAATAAGATAAATAGAATAAATATGATTACTAATTAATCAAATAGTAATTATGTTAAGTAGTCATTAGTTATCAAAGGGCATGTCTAAAATACATGCCTATTCGTGAAAAAGGCACTCGCATAGGTATATGGGTTAAAAATTTATTGTAACTTTCAATCATCTTATCATATCTTATCTTATCATATCATATTTTATTAATAAATTATTATTATAAATACCTCTTGCGTATTTTTGCTATTAAGTCAACAAACATACAAGTTTTGCCACAGCATCCATCAATGATGACCAGATAATTTCTTAAATTGATTCTCTCATTAATTAATCCGTGGGTCATAGTGATGTATTGAAGGTTTTGGCAAAAATTATACCCAAATAATCGTCAGTAATTTCTTGGTGGCTTTTCGTATTAGTCGCAAATGACACCTTCACATGCATAGCCTTTGCTGCCGTAAATGGATCCACCAATTCTACTCCATTTACCGCCCGATGTAAAACTATCATCAAATCCATAACTTTTCAATTTAGGAAGGCTCATCAAACATGTCAAACCCGTCTAATCTCCCGAATTGGATGAGAAAGACGCCCATCGGTAAAAAAGCCCGAATCCCTGCCTTAAATGAATGCATACATGGAGTAGTTGGTCGACGCCAAGAATCCTGCAGGCCTACGTAATGCCTTGCAGTATAGCTACACCTCAGGAGCAGCTACTGCATCATTACAATCAGATACTTAATCGACGTGGACCGATTGCGACAAGATTAGGAAGATAGAGCGTCAAACTTTGGAGCAACGGCTCTCATGGTCAGAACAAAGACGATGTGTAGTTGTTGCGACATAAGGCACGCTTTCGAACACAGTTTCGTTTGTTAGCCATGTAAACTCAGCCACCGTGGAGCATCGTGTGAAAGAAGCACCAAATGTATGTATTGCTATACCAAGTCACAAGCACATATGACAAAATTTCAAAGATATAGGGAATTTCTGTTCTGATACTTTCCGCTTTATGATTAAAGATTTCCGCTTCAGGATTGCGTACGTACGTGTAGTTGTGGAGCAAATGGCGCGACATATCCATTTCGCAGCAACATATCAATGATGTATAAGAATAGTATCACTTCAACTTGCTCTATTTACAGAAGATTTTGAGTTGGGGAAGCGTGATGCTTCTCAAATGCAATGCCAAAGAGATTATGGCCAAACAACTCGGGTGAACAAAATTTTTACGAACCGTGTATCGTTTTATGGGGCGGTGTGACATTTAAAGGCGTCGGATGGTCGATTTAATTAAAATCATATATATATATATATATATATATATATATATATATATATATATATATATATATATATTATAATTATATAATTTATATATAAAAGAAAATTATTATTATTTAATTTAAAAATAATAATAATAATAATAAATTTATATATTTAAATAAAAAAGAAAAAAAAAGAAAAAAAGGGGCAATAGAGAACGCGCTCACATTAAAGACACGGGAGAATTATACATGCCGAGGTAACGGAAATTAGGTCCCATATGCCGATATGACAATTGCAAGATGAAGACAATTGCCAACAACAGAAGCGTTGAGGACAAAGTTTCTAAAGGAAGAGGCAATGTAACAAATAAATTTGTATAAAATAAAATAAATAGAATAAATTTGATTACTAATTAATCAAATAGTAATTATGTTAATAGTCATTAGGTTAAGGAAAGGGCATGTCTAAAAGACATGCTCATTCGTGAAAGGTACCTACATAGGTATATAAGCAGTATTCATTGTAACATTTTATCATCTTATCATATATATTTATTAATAAAATATTATTATTAAAATACCTCTTGTGTATTTTTGCTATTAAGTCAACAAACGTACAAGTTTTGCTTGCTACAGAGAGGATGGCGTTAAAGAGCGCAGGCCGTCCGATCTAGGGAGAGCTGTACTCAATGGCTAAGGAAAAGTGGGTGGGAGATGCGAAATAGCCGTTAGATACATAAGATCTATGGTTGAGATCTATTGCGTGGGTTGAATGAATACCTGGCGGGTTTCCGAGAGGACGGATGGTGGGAGGGGGTGATGATCGTCGGATTCGCATGATCCACTTGCTGAGATTACTTAGGAGAAAAGTAGATGACTTCGGGGTAGAAATATGAGAGAGAAGGGAGGGCCCACCTTAATTTTTTCGTTGGCTTCCTTATACAAAAGGTTTTGTATGCTTTTTAAGACAAAAAGGACGGAAAGGTTCTTATATGAAAAGGAAGTTATAAGAGTGGTGCAGTGAGGAAGTGGTCCCGTGGGGGTTAGAGAGGACCAGGGAGCAAAAATGAAAGGGGCGGAAGCTGAGCAAGGTCTTGGGGACGTACCGGGGAAAAAAGTGTGAGGGGACAAGGGAACTAGGAAGTTGTGATGTGCCGATGCGATGAAGTGCCGACAGCACGATGAGGTTCGATGCGGTGGAGAAGGTGAGCATAGAACCGTCGGACTCAAAACAAAGATCAACTATGGAGATGCGATCGGATTTCACATTGGCGGCGAACATTTTTTAAAGTGAAAAAGGTCACGGGGACCGGCGAAACCGATGGGCCGCGGGCCGATGCACTTGGTCACGCAGCACCGTCTTATGGCGGAAAAAGAGGCTTGGGATTAAGCGAAAGGGGCTTAAGGCCTTATACTTTAAAATGAAGGATTTGCGTAAAATGAAGGATTTCGATGATTTTTGGAGTTTTCGATAGGGGGGAAAAAAGGTTTCGAACTTAATAAAGGGATTTTTATCAAACTAAAGGGGATTTTGAGGAAAATAAAGGTAAAATGGGAAACATGGGTGAAATGAAGGGGTTTTTAGAGGGATTTTCCAAAGGAAAAATTATGGAAAATGGGTCTCGAAAACAATCTTTTCTTTGACAGTAGGCTTTGGAGATTTTTGAATGAAGATTATCAACAATCTAATGGATTTCCTTGAGGATAAAGAACACGGAGAGGCTTCAAGAAGTCACAAGACATTTTGCATGAAATTTGTTTCGAAGGCTAAAGACCTTTTAGCCATCTTTGAATATGTCAAAATTATAGATGGCTAACATATATATATATATCCATCTAGTGATTACTATTTCCGGAGATAGTGCGTACTTATACCGCAGTACAAAGTGCGTACATTTAGCCATAAGTGCTGCTAAGGAACAAAGAAAAGTGTTGGTCAATGTCATGAAGGTTTAGGATCAAATCTCAAGAATAATAGCAGACACAAAGGAAGTCAAGAAGTGCATAAAATAGTAGAACTAGGCAGTATCCGAGTATGAACAAGTGCATGAAGGAAGAGGTGGATAGTCAAGGATACTTAGCGTACAATCAAGGACAGCTTTGCAAGGGTCGTGATAACAAGATATAAATTAGCAGATGGAGACAGTGATCATAAGGAGAAGAGGTAGTAATTGTTACCTTCCAACCTAGCCAAGTAATTTAACTACAAACATATACAAGGTGGAGATCAAGGTCTTCGAAACACATTTAGGTTAAGGGTCTAAGTCTGGTCATGGTACTTGTCATTTGAAGATCTATAAGAAGAATTATTTAGGGGTTTTCCTCCAAGAGGAGAGGTTTTCCTCGGCTCTAAGAGCTCTGACTGTCTTGTGTATTTACACTGACTTGATGAAAGATTAACTAAGAGAAGACATAGTCCAATCACAGTTAAGTTCACATAAGTAATTATCAAGAAGAGAATTTGTATCAATCTCCAAAATGTAAATTCTCAACATACTTATCATGGATACTTCTAGGCATGGATCGATGGGGGATTTGCGTAAAAGAGGACTTAGCTTTCAGCTCCCGACCCTCGATCTCTTCTTTCATGTTACCCTTGGCTCTTAGTCCCATGGGATCTCCTTCTTGACCATTTGGTTCTAGGTGTACTACTCGGGGAAATCCCGACTTTGGGTGTGTGTCCCCATTCATCATTTCTCTCCCGCCCGGGGTCATTGCCTTCGGGGTCTGCTGGGTGGTTAGCCTCTGCCATCTCTTGTTTCACCTTGGGTCGTGCCCGGAATGATTCCCCAGAGGTTGAAGCATCTAAAAGAAAAAGTAAAAGCATAAATGGTCACATTCAATAGCAAATTGTACCACAAAATGCAAAAATATGGCTAGAAAAATAATAATTAACGCAATAGAAAAACCACAGTTAACCTATACTACCTATGGCCACACTGGTTCCATAGGCCTAGATGAGGCTCCTGCTGTTTAGGTTCATGATTCTCCAGGTTTCTTGAGGAGTGAGCCCCACCAAAGGGGGTTTACCGTCACTTTCATGCTTCTGTCTGAGCCCCGACATGTATTTTAAAGAAAATTATAAAGGAAAAAGACATATAAAGAAGGGTGGAAAAATCAAGTGCCTGGGGTACCTCTTGTACCACGATTGCTCCCTCCTACACATTATATGTTAATATGTGTGGGTTTCCTCTTATCTAGCTACCTCGAACCCCAATATGTGGCCGAAGACTTCCCCTCTCATTCCCTATTCCATTTCACTTCCTTATCACTTGCCACCCCCATTTGAGGGATGTACCTTGGACATACTATCCCCTCTAATGGTAGAGACCACCTAAAAAAGCACTTATTAACCTCCTTTTGGAGCTTGGAGACATCAAGACATGCCAAAGGCCACTACGGAAGGGCATGCCATTATGAAGTGCCCACTTTGTTATCCATGGTTTGTGAGCTCTTTAATAAATTACTCCAATGATTTGCCGATCGAAGGCTAAGGGACACATTGTGTTATCACTATAAAACGTTTTTCCAAACTTGGATAGTTTATATTTGTTCCTAAGTCATGGTCTTAGAATATGGGTCAAATCATTTTATGTTTTAAGAGTCTAAATCATAAGGTTAGAGTCTTATCTCCATCATCAAATAAGGTCCAACAATCTTGTTTCACACTTTAAAGGTCCCATGTCATATTTTTAAATCAGCGCATGTCTAGTCACTTTGAAATTTTTTTTCGAATAAGCTACTAAACCACGTTTTTGTAGTGCAAATAAAGGGAAAAAATCGCTTGCGCTACGAAAACACCGGTTGGCTTCGTAGCGCGAAACCCTAAAATACATTGCACGCGCTTACGAAATCGGGGATTCGTAACCAATCCCGTCCAACTCGTCAAATCCATCAAATTCCGTTAAATTTCTTTATAGGTGTCGGCCCACGAACTTTTCTCCCACATGCAACCATTCACAAATCCATCATGAGATTCGTTAGTGGGGATTTATCACCCATCATTTTAAAATTTGAAATGGGATGGTTGTCCTTGGTTATATTTTCTCATGCAAAAACATTTGCTTCATGTCTTTCTTCGAATAACAAGCTCATGGCAAGCATAAGCTGCAGTTTTGGAATCAGCTATCAAGCGAGGCCGAACCCTTAATCAAGCGAGCGCGCTCTTAAATCAAGTGAGCCAATTTATTACAAGTTTTCCGAAGCTGTGTGATTCCACAAGTGAAAGATGACAAGAGGAAAAAAGAAACCACAAGATTGCTATTGTTTGGAGAACAAAAATCTCAAGCAGCAGAAGCTCTCACTAAGGATAAATTAGTTGAAAGAAGCCAAGAAAGTAGATGCTAGATGTTCTCGCTTTAAAAGCTTCAAAGGAGGTCATAATCAAGTCACGAAGGAATTTGTTATCAATTTCAAGGTGTTCAAATACAAAAGTTGGATGTTTAAAACTTACCCATTTCTCTTTCAGTTTAGTTTCTTTACATAGATCCGCAGAGGATATGAAAAGGTGGGTTCAAGAATTCTTGTTTGAAATGGAACCTTGTAAAATATTTTTGAAGCCAAAGTTTGTGGGCATGATTTAACCAAAGCAGTGCCAAGGGGTTGTGTCAAAGATACATATGCTTACCGCTTCTCCAATATTCAAAGGTACTTCAATTGCGAAGGAAGATACCATAAGGTGTATTCTTACCACTTCAAACTTTATTGCATTTCACCGAAATACCGATTTACTCTTCTTCGCCGTAGAGGTTTGGCCAAGATGGCGTATAAGGTGCGTATGAAAACTCAGGCATGTGAAACTTCATTATTTCATCATGGTCTTGTCAAATTAATAGTTTTGCATGAGCTTTAGAGGGTGAATGGAGAATGGTCGCAGTTTTTTTTTCTATGTGGATTTGGGGTGGAAACATAAGGAATGAAAGTGCTAGCCCTAGGGCCAAAGAAAATCACTATCTAAAATCACCGACCTTGCGTAAACAAGATCGAAGAGGTTTGGTCAAGTTAAATCCTAGAAAACAAGTGAAAGGGCCAAGAGAGGATTAAAACACCAAGAATTGTCCAAGAAACTCCTCAATCGCACAAAAGAAGGTAACCAAAGGTAAGAAAGGCGTTGCAAGAACAAATAACCAGCAATGTACTTTAAAAGGTTGACTGGAAGACAACTAGCAAGGGAAAAGGCAAAACATTGGTTTCAGAAGAAGTTACATCCAAGTTTAAAGGGTAGCTTGAATGATATTTTACAAGCTATTGATATTGAGTAACTCTTTAGTGTTAGCATTTTTATAATTTTGGATGAAGGAAATCTAAAAAGATCAAATCCTCCAAGAAACCGGATTTTAATGATGAAATTTCGTAGCTTGTGTTCAAGCCCAGAAGGCCTCTAACTAGGAATTCAAAAAAAGTTGCAAATAGATTGGATGTGGAATAGAAAAGTCAGAGAAATTTCAAAAGATTATGAGGAACTCATGGACCTTTCATCACCTATGCTTGAGGATGACAAGAAATGTAGTTTCTCCATACACAAAAGAGAAAAGAGAAGAAAGAAGGAATGAAAGAAAACTAAGACTAGATAATCTTCAAATTGCTAGGCTTGAGAAGGCAAGAATACATGTGGTGGAGAAGATAAATTTGGATGCATCTAAAGCTCCTGGGAGCTTGAAAGAATTCCAAACTCGAAAAATCACAAGGAAGCCTTGGCTTTTCACCTGGGACTCGCCCCCAATCAAAGAGGCCAAGTTTGCAGGAGAAGGGTAAATGAATTTAAGAGCTACTAATAGGAGGTTAAAGAGGCACATTGAGGATCTTGAAATACAATTGGCAAACTCTCAAGAAAGTCACCATAACAGTAATGTAAGACAGTAAGTCACAAATCCTCGATACAAATTTTTTGGAAAGGTCATCACTTTTGGAAACCATGGCAAAGTTGACTTATAGTGTTTTCAAAGTCCATTGGAAATCAAAATCCTCATTAAAGACTGTAGATATTCTCAAGGTTTAAATATGATGAAGAAAATCAAAATATGGAGACACACAAAGAACATAACAAGGCCATTTAAATCAGAGATGCGCTTAAACATTTGGATAAGGTTCCAAGAGGTAAACACCGGTTTTGAAATGGATGCCGTCAGAAGATGGAAATCAGTCAATTTGTAATGAAGCTACATTAAAACAAAGGAAATTTGATGTTAAGAGATGTTACAAATGGAGACTATCGCGCTACGAAAACAATTGATATTTTTGTAGCATGATAGATCGATCTCTCGTACACTCTTTCATGGACTCAATCTTGCGCAGCGGATGGACATGGTTATGTGAAAGTGAAAACACATTTCGCTTTGTCTTAAAAGGTTCATTTTTGTCAGCCAAAGATTCAAGGAGCATAAATGAGAGTTAAAGTTTACATTGCGAGGAACATGTTCCTACTTTTCAGATAGGTAAGGGATAAGCACGATCGTAACAGCAAGATTATGGACATCATCAAGGTCAAAGATTAGAAGGATGCAAATTCGTCAAACATAATATTTAATTTCCAGATAAGGTTGTTTTAGCCAGTAAGGAGTTTTGCTCCAACTGCAATAGGACTCTGAAATGCATACCAATCGTCACATGTAATTAATAGCGCTTTTAGAGTAAATAGGGTGTCAATCTAAGATAGAATTCGAATTTCTTTTGAAGATGGATCATAGAATCCAATGTTTTAATGACTCTATAAGAGAGATGAGGTCGAATCTCAAGGTTGGCATCATTAACAAGACTATGTTTTTGTAAAAATCGTGTGTTTTTATCATAATACGTAGTTGGTTCAACACTGTGATTCGGTAAAGAGTTTTAATGTGTGATCTTCTTGCCTTTCCGTATCTATCTTTTTGCAGTGGTATAAACATATGTGACTTAGAATTCATTGGAAAATGCTCTAACTTCTTGCATATTTGTAAACCGTGTTTTGTTCACTCTATTTTTGTTTCATTTATACACCTAAAAACTCCGAAATGCCCCGAGTTCCATGATGAGTTGATGTTGATGTTTTGTGGGAAAATACCTAGACTCATAGTCCAATAGATGTTTTTTTGATCATTATTTAACCTATTCATACACTTTTACACTATTTATTCCTAGAGTTAGCCATCTAACTTTAATTCAAAATATTAAACCTAGTGAGAGCCCTCTCGTGCTGAGGGGAGGCTAAGCCTCAACTAAAAGTCTCGGTTTGAAATAGTTACACCGAGGTAGCCCCACCGCAGCCTATCGGGGTCCTATTTTGGTGATAACACATTGGATCTTATACAAGATTGTAGATGGTATCCAATTGGATTTGTTCTCCCTATATGGGGCCCTAACCTCGTAGAGGGCTACATTGGCACATATATGGTGTGTGTAGAGAGCCATGGGCCTCCACAACAACAAACAACACTCCATGGATCCCCACTGATGTCCAAAGGTTACTACAGATCCACTTTTGGGACGAGGATGATGCACTTGGTACAGTATGCCTAGCAAGCCCCACAAGAGCACCACACACTTGACAGGTGTCCCAGGACTTACAGGATGACATGGAAACGTCCATTCCATCATTTGAGCCCTTATAGATGATCTACAAGCATCTTCGACTCATTTGGAGGTCTATGGGGTCATTGGTGTGCCCCCACACCTATTGGGAGCACCGCAGGTCTACTACTTGTAGAACAAGGGGCCACCCCCTTGTCCATCACATTTTTGAGGAGTTTATTCATCATTATGGCACTTTTGGACATTATCAGGCCTTTTTTAGGGCCCCACGACATGCATATATTATTATTTGATCTTCTGAGAGGCTTGTTATTTCATTTATGATCTAGTTTGGTGGGCTTGTCACCAAAAATTGTTTTATTTTCACATTATTTTAGCTTTAGGGGCTAATGCAAGCTCATTAGCTGAATCGAACTCCTAAAAGGGGTATAAATAGGAGTTAGTTGGATTCATTTATATCATCACTTGGATTGAGATCTCTCTCTCTTAAGAGAATTTCACATTTTTTCCTTGGTGGAGATTTTTGGATGATGGATGAATTTTGATGTATGGATTTGGGTTCTCTCTATCTTGGAGTTTCTTATATTGAGAATGTGATGCTGGTTAGATATATTCTATAACGTGTACGTGTACATTAGATGTCATTTTTCTTCTTGTTGCATACATTTTAACTTCGCTATGATTAGGGATAATTACTGCATATGTTAAATGTGGAATTATGTGTCTATTTTATATGAATGAAATTTCCTATAGGTCGTGCTATCTTGATAAGACTTCACCATTTGAAAGAATTATAATTTTTTTAAAGTCTCTTTCCTTCTCTAGCCTTTAACATTGCAAGAAGTTGACTTTGAAGCCTCCTTAAATGATAGAAATACATTCCGTCTTATTAATTATCCTTGACTCCATATCCCCAAGTGAAATGAGGCACTGATCCTTCATAGGGTGATCATTTTAACCTTTATTTTTACATTTTCTCCATTTTCCCCAAGTCTAGCCCCATTAAGTCACCTAGGGAATCACTTTCCCAGAAATCTAGCCATAGGAAAAATTTGATCTCCTAGGGTCAACTACGTTGGTGGATCCCCCAAGTTTCCTCAAATTTTGAAGACATTTCGATGATGTAATCTCAGGATATCCCAAGCCCTAGCTCTAGGATCAAGCTTTTCCCCGTGTTTCCCAAGGCTAGCACCTGGCAAGATCAATTTGACCTTTTAAAGTAAAAATTCGTGTTTGATCCTTTCCCCTCACCGTGTCTAGGATAGGAACATCATTGGTTGCTAAATTCCATCCCCGAGCTTGGGCTAGGTCCACTTGGTCCCGTGTGGTACCATTTGTTGTCAAAGGCTATTTATCAAGGAATATTTGGGAATCCAAGTTCTTATAGGATTTTAGGGATCAGGAAGCACCTCTAAAAGTAATACCCTTCATCCTCACCATCTAATGTTCACCCACTCTCCCTGGAAAGCCAAGGTCCTTGCTTAAAGAGGAATCAATCTCCATTCTTCACATCCTCCTAGGGAAAGGGTTTAAGGGGTCACTTCTTGTCTATTCATTGATATATCCTTATAAGAGGCTTCCCAAAAGCATCAAGACTCCTCCCATCAGTGAAAGTACGTAAAGAGAAGGGAGCCTTACTTGTGGTGACAGTGGGTTAAGCCTCCACTGTTGCCCTTAATCTAGTAGTTTCTCTGTCAGGAAACCCTTATTAGGTCCCCTGCTAGTTTGAGTGGTAATATTTTTGGCACCGTTTCCAGGGACATGAGCAGTGTGTTTTGTTCCCATCACGACATATTGACATATCATTATTGGTGACTCCATTGGAAGAACGAAGCCCTAGTTCGTCATTGAACTAAAAGTTTAATGCTTGTAGGGTGAAGTAAGTATTTTCTAAGCATCTTCAAATTCACCCTAACGACTCCTATGTATTTTCCATGTATATCTCAAATAGGTTATCCTTATTTGATGAATGTCTCGCTTTTGACATTGCTAACATTCTAGGGCACCCCGATCATGTCACAGGAAGGATGGTATGTGGGGTACCCGCATTTGATGGTGACCCAAGTTCCGCAATTGACCATGTGGAAATATTTAATGCACATACTTCAAAGGAGAAGGTGGTCCACCAGGATGTCCTTATGTTATTCCTTTTTATTTCCCTCTATGGTCATAACTCATGGTTGCAAAGTCACGAACCTAGGAGCATCTCATCTATTGAGGAGTTTGTTGATGGCTTTTTTGTATATTTTCAAGTATGCCCCACATTGAGCATTCAAGAGGAAGCCTTCATCGAGCATCATCAAGACCTTGAGAACCTAAGTGATAAATGGAAGGTGAGTCCTCCTTGGGTCCACATGATGAAAATTATGATTTTGAGAACACATGTATTGGTAAGGATGAGTCCATGGAAAGTGAAGCTAAGACTATGTTAGGTCCCTATATTACTAGTATAGTCCCTTATTGTTGTTAGAGTAACCCCCTTATTGTTATTATTGTACCCCTGTAACCCCCATATTGTTATTTTTGTGCCCTTAAATTATTATTGTTAGGTCGTGGCCTAGGATTACATTGTACGATGACCTCATATATAGAAAGGAGGTTTTGTAATTTGTATCATCCAAGAATTGTTCATTCATGTAATGTATTGGAGGTTGCCCCCTTGGAAGTGGCTTATTTCTAAGGTGTTGACATTCTTTTCTTCTATTTTTGGAGCTAGTTTCAATTCATTTGGTATCGTGTAGGCTGATCTTCTAGGTTTCGCCGCTCCAAACAAAATACGTGGCCTTTTCGCTATAATTGTTTTTCTACAAAGGTTCAAAAGCTGAAATTTTTAGAGTACGAAGCCGAACCGGAGAACATCTTCACAAAATTTAGAGTTTGGTTCGCAATATTTTCGAGATATGATCTATGGAAGTTAGGCTTTTTGTAGGCTCCCTAAATTTCACTTAAAAAGGTCATCGCTGAATTTTCTCGATAACGTTTTTTCTACGAAGGTTCTAAGCGGAAATTTTTAGGAGCGCAAAGTCGACATCCCGAGGAAAATTGTCGCAAAATTTCGCAGCTTGGTTCACAATATTTTCTGAGATATGATCCGTGGAAGTTAGGTCTTTTTCAGTGCTCCCCGACCTCATCTCAAAGAGGTGATCGTGGGAAAATATTCATAACTCTCTTTTGAGTATCGGATTGGAATTTTGTAAAAAGTGGACTGGAAGTAACATGGATTGTAGTTTCCATCTATAAATTTTAGAGTCGAAGGAGCAAACAAAGTGACACGTGGCAAGTCATACAAGTTCGCTCTACCGAATGAGTCCATAATTAGGTCATTGTGGGAGATTGGACATAATCTCTTGCTTTGAAGAATCCAACAAGTCATACTTGTGGAATTTGAAAGAAGCTCGCAGGACTACTACAGGGCCAAATTTCGTATATTGAGGATCTACAAGTATAGAGATAATTCAATTTCAATATCGAGCTCTTCAAAAGCAAGTAAAAGGTGTGTAATGTTTTTTTTCCAAATTGCATAAGTCTTGTTTGAAGAATCAAGTTGAATTGATTCCAAGGGCATATTGTAGAATAGATATCAAGATTGGATTCCAAAATGGCCCTAAAAGAATTAAACACCCATTAAGCCTTTAGAAGACTCTACTATGACTCATGAAAACGAAGAATGGAAACATGACATATCAAAAGTACAAGAGCAAGGTACCAAATTTCACTCGAAAAGAGAAACAAAAAGGCGTGGAAACCACATGAATGGTTTAACAAAGGCGTGGAATCTAAGATGGATGGTTTGAAGAATGGCATGGAAGCTAAGATGGATGGCATGGAAGCCGGCATGGAATCTAAGATGGATGACATGGAAGCTAAGATGGAAAACATAAAGAATGATCTAAAAGCAGCATGGAAGGTTTGACAAAGTTGATACAAGAAATGTTTCCTAATGGTGAAAATATAGTAGAGGAAACCTTGGGCATTAGAACAAAACAAGAATGTTAATCGTGATTTCATAAACTCTAATTTTGGAGGGGAGAACCACCATATTCTAAAAAATGGATATGAGGAAGTTTGATGGAAATGATCCTAATATGGATACTACAGATGGAGTAATATTTTGATCTCAATAACGTGCAAAATACACAAAAGGTACGCATTGCAACTTTACATTTAGAACAAAATGCATTTGTATGGTATCGATGGCTTGCTCCCCGTAAAAAAATTGTCACTTGGTCAATTTTTACGAGGAAATGATAGAACATTATGAGGATGAAGCAAAGATCAACACTTTCTTTAGCCAATCGATAATCTCAAACAAAAGTGTTCAAAGGGGGAGCACATTGAGGACTTCCAAAAATTGAATATATACACTGATATTCTGCAGGAACATAGGATTGATCTCTTCACAGTACTTTAAAGCATAACATCCCAACATGTGAAGCCCGTGCTTTGGAACCCGATTCATCGGAGAAGGCATTTAGGGTTACAAGAAAAATTGAATGTTAAATTATGGAGACAAGGAAGCCTACCACTCACTTCTATAAAGATGGAAGTGTTGCTACTCCTAGATTTACGAATCACAAGGCTGACACCACAAAAATTAAAGAAAAAAGAGCAAAAGGGCTTTCACATGCTTGTGATAGCAAATACACTCAAAGGTCAGTAAGTAAGCCAGAGGTGAAGAAATTATTTTACATAGATTATGAAGAGGAAGAAAAAATGAACTGAATCTTCAAAAGAAGAGGATATACCTCCAGAATCAGCTCTAGAAGAGGAAGAAATGAGTCCGACCATATCGTACGATTACAGAATTACCACTCCTCAAACCTTTAAGATAGAAGGGACATATAAATAAGTGCAAGGTAGTAAATGTTGATTGATTTAGTAGTAATCTACAATTTTATTCATTGTGAGGTAGCCAAGGAATTAAATTGTTTCCTATACTCCAACACTTAATGTCATATGTTTCAATGGAGGAACTATAACAGTCTTCCTGAAAACATGCCATTATCAAGCTAACCATGGGGGAATATGTATTGAATAGTCCAATGCTTTCCATTCCTATGGAGCAGTGCCGATGTTGTACTAGGAGCACACGGTTGCAATCTTTGGGGACGGTAGCTTTTAATTTTCAAGAAACTTTCTGAAATTTTTTTCGTAAAGAAAGGAAGTCGAATTACGGGGTGCATTGCAAGGAAGCCGGGAAAGATAATAAGCTCTAATTTCATGAAAAAACTTCTAAAGAAAGAAAAAACGAGGTGTCATTGCACAATTATGCTCACTAGAAGTTCCAACATCAAAATCATCTATTTCTGCATCCTCCAAAAGCCTTGGACAATCAATCCAAGGTGTTTGAAACTCCCAAAGGACTCCCACCTACCCGTGATCATGATCATGCTATTAATTTGATTCCGTGAAGTGTTCTAAACATCAGGCCCTATAGATATCCTTATGTCCAAGAGCTTAAATTGAACTTATGATTTAGGTAATCTAGAGGTGGGTATGTATAATCTAACCCAGTCAAAGTTCTTTCTCTCGCTCCCGTAGTATTGGTACATAAGAAGGATGGATCATGGTGCATGTGTCCGGATTATAGGAGCTCAATAAGCTCACCATTAAAGATAAATTTCCATTCCCGTGATTGATGAATTATTGGATGAATTACATGGAGTACCTATTTTGCCGAAGTTGGATTCGCTTCCGAAGATATCACTGAATAAATTAGAATGAAGACTCAAGAAATATTTCAAAACAACATTTCAAACTCATGGAGGGTCATTATGAATTTTTGGTCATGCTTTTGGCCTTACCAATGCACCTTATACATTTCAAGGTTGATGAATTCCATTTTCAAACCCTTCCTTAGAAAATTTGTGCTAGTATTTTTTGATGATATACTAATATACAACAGTCTTGAAGGATCATGTTCAACATGTTGACAAAGGAAGCCTGTGTTTATTTGAGAAAAAAATTATGCAAAAACATCCAAATGTTTTCTGAGTACAAGAGGTGGAATATCTGGGTCATATTGTATCTCACGAGGGTGTTAAGGTAGACCTTAAATAAAATTAAAGCAATTAAGGAATGGAAAGTCCCCACAACCATAAAGCAATTATGAGATTTTCGGTTAACAGGTATTATCACAAGTTTGTTAAGCACTATGGGAGAATAGCAAGACTCTAACAACATTATTATTGAAGAAAGATTCATTTTCATGGACTCTGAAGCAACTAAGTGCCTTTGAACATCTTAAAGAGGCAATGTTCCTAGCATCGGTCTTATTACACCGTACTTCACAAAAACCTTTATTGTGGAATGTGATGCCTCAAGAAATGAAATTGGTGTTGTTTTAATGCAAGAAGGAAGATCCATTGGTTTTGAAATTTTTCCAATCAAAAGAAAGTATTTACATAAAACTCATTTATGAGAAGAAAATGTTAGCACATCGCATGCACTAAAGAAATGTGAATCACTCTAATGGGAAGACACTTCAAGGTAAACCGATAATGATAGTCTTAAACACTTTTTGAACAAGGACTATCTTCGCAATAGCAGAAAAATGTCACAAAGATGTTGGGTTATGACTTGAACACCCACAAAAAGGGAAGAAAATGTTGGTGCGTATGGAACTCTCAAGAAAGAATGAAGAGGTGGAAGCATTGCTTTGTGCCATTTCTATTATGCAACCAGATTAGATAACTGCCAAGAGATGAATGGAAAGGATGAAGAAGTGTGGACACTATTCAAAAGTTGCAAGAATATCCCAAGACATCTAACACATTTAGTTGAAAAAATGATTCTTTATGGTACAAAGATCGCTTATATTTTTGTAATAATTCCCAACTAAACAAAAGATTCTTTTTGGAATTAAATACTTCTCCTTTAGGAGGACACTCAATATTTTAAAAACTTAAGCACACAGGGTGAAGAAAGAATTTTTTTGGGATGGCCTTAAATCCGATATTATTCAAAAGTTTGTGGTGGAATGTTTGGTGTGCCACAAAACAAAATTAAGATAGTTAAGACCCTGTCTTTCTACAACTCATCCATTCCAAGTCAACGCGGGGAGAAGATTTCAATGGATTTTATTATTGTGCTTCTACTCTAAGTCCGAAGGAAGGAGTGTCATCATGGTCGTAGTTGATAGACTTACCAAGTATGCATACTTTTGTGCATTATCTCATCCATTTAAAGCAAGTACAAGTTTGCTACTACATTTATGGAAACAATTCAAAGTTTACATGGAAACCCAAGGGTTATTGGGAGCGACAAAGATCCCATTTTTTACTGAAATTCTTGGATGGAGTTATTTTCTTGTTTGGGTACTCAATTAGTTCATAGCTCATCTTGTCATCCTCAATCCGATGGTCAAACTGAGATAGTAAATAAATGTTTGGAAGGATAACTTTGTTGTTTTGTATCCGATAAACAAACACAATTGGTCAAGTGGTTACCGTTGAAATGGTGGTATAACACTTACTTCCATACCGCAAAGAAAATGACCCCATTTATGGCACTTTATGGATATCATCCACCATCCATCACATCATCTTTAAGAGAAAATTCGAAGGTTCAAGCAAAGAAGATCACATCGAGCATCAACAAGAAGTTATCCAACCTAAAGGATAACCCGAATTTGGCACAAAATCAAATGAAACAATAGGCGTATCAACATCGTACCTAGAGAAGTTTTGATGTAGGAGATCAAAAGCGCACATGACAACCATACAAACAAATGTCCCTCAAGCAAGCTAAGAAGGATACTAATTATCGCCACTATGGTCCTTACAAGGTGTTGCAAAAGATTGTAATTATGGCATACAAATTGGAGCTCGCTTCTTCACGGCATCCCGTTTTCCATGATTCATGCTTAAAGAAGTTTATAGTGAAAATCTTCCACCAAATAATATTTCCGCAATTGATGAGGAAGGAAAAATCATATTGGAACCCGAAGTGGTCACGGAAATAAGAACTTACAGCTACGAAATCGATCAATTTCATAGTATCTCATCAAGTGGAGGAACTTACCCACCGAAGATTCTACATGGGAGGTTGAGAATTTTATGCTGCATACTCCAGCTACTCAAGCATTGAGGACAACACTTTTTTGAAGGAGAGGGGCATGTTAGGTCCCTATATTACTAGTATAGTCCCTTATCGTTGTTAGTGTAACCCCTATTGTTATTATTGTACCCCCGTAACCCCCATATTGTTATTATTGTGCCCCGAATTATTATTGTTAGGTCGGCTAGGATTAAATTTTTGGCCCCATCAAGATTACCAGGCCCCATGGACTCCTATATATAGAAAGGAGGTTTTGTATTTGTATCAACCAAGAATTGTTCATTCATGTAATGTATTGGAGGTTTCCCCCTCGAAGTGTCTTATTTCTAAGGCGTTGATATCTCTTTTCTTCTTTTTTTGGAGTCAAGCCACATGAAAGATGAGTCCTCCTTGGGTCCACATGATGAAAATTATGATTTTGAGAACACATGTATTGGGAAGGATGACTCCATGGAAAGTGAAGCTGAGACTAACCTTACCTAAGTGATATATGGAAGATGAGTCCTCCTTGGGTCCACATGATGAAAATTATGATTTTGAGAACACATGTATTGGGAAGGATGATTCCATGGAAAGTGAAGCTGAGACTAACCTTACCTTTCTCGAGTATATTACTCTCGATGAATCTCCTTTTGAGAAACTTTACAAAGGTGATCGCATTAGCCCCTTGGATGATGACATTGAAGATTACTTCCACATTGAAAAGTGTAAATGGGAAATCGTTGGTCCTCAACCTTAGTTGACAACCAGTAGCGCCTTGCAGCCTTCAACTAGCTCATTGTGCCATTTCTTCGCCACTTGAGCAAACCATGTGGACCCTCACCTATCTGTATTGATCATATGTTTTAGGGTACGCCTCCCGAATCTAAAGGTATATCTTGTCATGTGGTAATTGAGTATTAGGTTTACTTATCATGGATACTTCTAGGCATGGATTTGGCAGAAAGAGTGGACTTATCTTGTGCTCTTTTCCCCTTGATCTCATTTGGATGTTGGTGAGCCCTGGTATTTCACCAAGAGTGTTGCAACTCCCAAAGGATACTCTAATTTAATTTATCAACCCGGGGTTCGTACAAACTTGAAGGTGAGAGTGCCATATGCATAACAAATGCATTCCACTCATTCCATCCTCTTCTTAGTCCTACGAAGGGGTGCTACTGCTAGGCTACTTATAGGGGATGAAGTCTGTCACAATTCTAAATGAAACCTAAGGATGTAAATAACTCAAGACCATTACTCTATCATCAAGAAAGAAGCTAGTCTAAAGCATAATGACACACCTAGCTATTTTCAAGAAAGTTAATCCACAATTAGGTTAAAGCAAGAAATAGAGTTAAACTAAGTGGAATTCATAAAGTAAATTTTTGAATTAAACTTGCAGAAAGGGAAACTGATCTAAGCATACATTTTTGGACCAAATGGTTAATTAACCTCTAACTACTTCATGCTTGACTACTATGTTTGAACTATGCATCTATTCATGAGCTAAATATGCTTTTAAATATTCTTATTTGCAGCAAAAGAAGGAGGCGTTGAGGTGGCTTAAGAAGGTCTTGGACTGATTCAGAGCTGAAGGTGTCTTGGAGGTTGTGTCAGGTCTAAGTGGGGTGAGAGATGGTGTCCGGGCCGGGCAGTGCGGGCCGACCGCGCTCGCTATAGATCACATAGGTTTCGTAGTGTTACAGGATGTCCTGAAATGCTACAGGAAATAGGCCGACGATAGTTTGAGGCCAGAAATAATGAGGAGAAGGGTAAGAAAGGTGGAATTAATGGATGGAAGGTGGCCAACCCTTTGGCCAAGATCAAAACTTCTTTCAAAGCTTGTCTTGCACCTCCAGGGTAGCTCTCCGTGTTGTGGTGAAGATCTCAAAAAAAATAGGGCTGAAGGCGATTTTGTTGAAAGTAGGTTATGGAGGGTGGAACCGAGGCTAGGATGTTGGTGAGTCCCTCTCATCGCTCTACTCAAACCGCAATAAAAATACGTGTTCATGCTATTAACATCGACAAATATACATGAAATTGGTGGAAAATTTGAGTTGAATATAATAAGCAAACCTACCTATGCATTTGAATCAGAAACCTAACTCAGCATTCATAACATGCTCATGATAAATATAACAACCTATCTATCCTTTCCAAGAAATCATAAATTGAAAGAAAATTTGGGTATGTGGTGAAGATCAACCCTCCTCAGGATCCAATGAAAGAGGTGAGAGACAGAGGCTTTGACACACATATTTGGAGTTTTATATGCTAGTGTACCATGATCTACAAGAGCCTAACTACAACAACATGAAATGGAATCAAACTAAACACAAAAAAATGAAATGTAAGCAAACTAACTACAACTCATGAAATAAACTAGCTACAATGGCATGGAGAGTAAATGTAAATACACTAGAGAGACCGAGGCCAATGGATTGGGCCCTAACCCACAATCAAATTAAACTAACCGTGTTGGTTGACAACTGAATACTCATTTTATTGCAAAAACAATCTCATTACATACCCATGAAGGTCACAAAAGTCTATTACAAGAGCTAAAAGTCTCTTAGCTATCTCCAAAATTTGAATCTGAATGAGCTCTTACTTTGCCCTATTTAACATAAAGGGTAACTACCAACAACTCCCTAAAAAGTAGGTGATTTTTCCCCGTTGACTGCAAGAGAAGTGGAGCTTTGGTTCACTTGGCCTTCCACTTGCTTGGTTGCCTTTGATTTCGAGTTGTTGGAGGGAATCTCGAGGATCCTTTGGTTGCCTTTAGGAGTTAAGGAGGTGGTCAACCCCCCTATAATCTCTCCTTGTTGTCTACTTTGAATTTTGATTGTAGAATCTTTAAAAAAGTGGCATATCTTCGTGATTATCCTACATTTAAACCATATTAGGTATTCGAAGTATGAAAAGCCTTAATCACCATCTACACTAAGAAGCATATGACCATAATGTAATTAAATGTGAGAAAGAGAGACTAATAAGGCTAAAAAGGTGACAATTAACCCCTCAAAAGATACCTAATGATGGTTCTCATCATCACACCCCCACCAAATGGTTGCTCATCCTCTAGGAAATTTAGTCCTCCTTCATTTCTTTTTGTGCCTTAGTGGTTCCTCTGACATCCCAAGAAAGAAGTGAAGGATTTCCCTTAGGAGGGTAGAATCCAACACTCTTTTCTGCCACTTCCCATTCTTTGTCTTCCTCATCTTTGTCTTTCATTTCACCTAGTCCTAGCATTAAAGGTGGACTAAGTTTCAAGCCAAGCCATTGGATCTTCATTTTCTGCATAGCCCTCTTGTACAATGATGCCCTCTCTAGGGAATTTCTCAACCTGTCTGGGGTATGATATTCCATGTTCCTGAGACTAAGGGGGAGGCCATTCAATCTTCTTTGACTTTCCATTACACATTGATCTCCCAACAATCTAGAAATGTCATTAGAATATGCAATGTCATGTGCTTGGGTTCTGAGGTACTTGTCTACAAGGCTGGCATTATTTTCTATCATGAGGTGATTGTTAATGACTCCCCTAGTGATGAATACCTCTGCCCTTATGTGTAGAGGCTCTCTATTTTATCTTCTCATCACCCTTTTTACCTCCTATGTCCTTTCCTCCTCATTGACCATCCAAGAGGCTAAGGCCATCAACTGCATGTACCCCAAACTAGGGTTAGGGTCCCAAATATTTAAATCAGTCAAAAGAAGATTGTGCATATAAAATTCTACCACGTTGGCCTTGTCTCCTATGTTGGACTGATTGCAAAAGTCAATAAACTGCCTGCAGTTTTGGAAAGTCAATGATCCATGAGATGCTAGTGTCTTAATCTAAAATTGGAGCCACTATTCTTCTAGGTATATGGCATAGGAGTTTGAAGGATATCTATGCTCAATTGCGTCCATGCACAAATATGCCATGGTGGCAATTTGTTTTTCCTTTTGCCGGAGTTGGCTTTGTAACCTTACATTTTTTGCCTGTGTTTCTTGAAGCTGCTCCTTTAACATGGTTTCTCTGAGTTTGAAATAAGCTAAATCCCTCCCCATTTTAGTGACCTTTTATTCCATGATTCCTATTTCATGCACACCTTTTGTTTTTGCAATTTGCATCCAATGATGTGTGCGTGATCTTTCTTGATCTAGCAGATAAAATATGGGGACTGCAAGATTTTGAGGAATCATTCTTCCTCCTTTAGTAAATGTATAGTAGCAGCTTAGATTTGGATGAGGGCCAGGGTGTGAAATTGCTGAGATGTCTTTAGGGATATATTTTGGGGAGGTAGGCTCTATTGGCCCTCGTTTTTTATCTCTTTTTGTTTAGAAAATACACCTTATTTTTCCATATTATCCATCTATTTACCATCACATCCACTTCATATTGACCCAAAGATGCATATATAGATATTTAATTTTTTTTTTTTTATTATTAAATGTTTTTGTAAAAATTGGAATTTAAGTGCATTTTTGGATAGCAACAGAAATTCCCGTAATAACATTATGGTTTGCATATGTGTAGGAAACTTGGGCTCGAGCTGGATATGTTTCTAGAAATCTTGGGAAATAAGAATAAGAGTACACCTGTTGGCATAGTGAGATTGAGCTTTAATAGGCCCAGTCAAAGGCGGTCACATAGGACCAGTCTTTATGGAGGATCCCTAGAAACTAGGTCAAAACTCTTATTTTGTGGGATTTTCTAGATTATGATGGATCTGATAGATTAATTCGACTTGATATGATAGGATAAGGATAGTTATTACTACTTGAGCTATTTTAGATGAGTTTGTTAGATATTTTATCTATTTAAGCCTCAAAATTTGAAGGCATTGATATGAAACTTGTATGACATTATTATTATTTCTGAGACTTGGAGAAATAATTGAAGATCTGTTTTATCATATTTTGATGTTATTACATGGTAATTGATTGATTGAAGTCTTAAGTAGTTGAATTTACCTTCAGTGTGCGAGGCAAGG
This sequence comes from Pinus albicaulis, assembly GCA_034641835.2. Taxonomy (NCBI): domain Eukaryota; kingdom Viridiplantae; phylum Streptophyta; class Pinopsida; order Pinales; family Pinaceae; genus Pinus; species Pinus albicaulis. The sequence continues at coordinate 374,934,423 of CM076581.1, forward strand.
GTGGAGGGCCCCCACATCGAGCTAAGTTCACTTCTTAGTTTGTTTCGTAGCTGCAATTTCTAAATTAGTTTGCTTATGTTTAATTTGTTTATTTTCAAGTATTGATGAATCTAATCATCATTATTAACCTGCATATGAAAGGACAAACAAGTGTTTAAGTTAAGAACTATTTCTATCTAATCAATATTTTCAGTTAGAATTCATCTTTACATGCCTTTACATGCTTTGATTGTTGACAGATCTCAATCTTGTTTCTATTCTGCATACAAAGAGTCAAACCAATATTTAAGTTAAATACTTATTCTATCTGATTAAGAGTTCAAAACTAAGATTCATCTTTCTTGCTTTTCTGAATTCCTGTTTTCACAATAGCATTGATGATAAATGAAATAAATGATGAAGGACAACCAGGACCTCTTTTAGCAAAGAGCCTCTTCAATTATTACTTCATGTATCTTAATCTATTGTTTAGTTAAATTCATGTTTTCAAAATAGAATTGATGATAAATGAAATAAATGATGAAGGACAACCAGGACCTCTTTTAGTGAAGAGCCTCTTCAATTATTACTTCATGTATCTTAATCTATTGTTTAGAATTTAGAAATTATTTAAGATAGATTTATATTTTTGCAATATGCATTTCCCTAATCAACAATAAAACATCTTCTGAATTGATCACAACTGAAACCTATATACTTTAGGGATGCTTCTAAGTTCCAATAACCTAGATTGATAATAAATACTTGCGTTAGTTTACAACAGTGAATTGACCCAACAAAATCCTCCTTTTGTTCCTTCTCTTCCTTCCCTTTGGCATCATTCCCTTTAATATGTGCCTCTTTTTCAACATCCTGGGCCTCTTTCCCTTTCAAGGGTGCCCTATCTCCCTCCCCCATGGTTTTCTGCTCTGTTTGTGGCACTGCTAGAGTTTCCTAGAACACAGACAAGGTTTCCTGTAGCAAACTCTGTTTTCCCTGTAGAAAACCCTCCTTTGTTTGTTGATCCTTTTCTCCCTCTTGAGATTTTGTGGGAGTTGGTACATGTTTAAGGGATGCCAGCCTTGAAGAATGTATCTTTCTATAGGTCACAGTGTTCTCTTAGGTAAGGTGACCTCTTGAACTTTCCCTTCTTCTAAGCTTATCTCCTCTTCCTTTTTAGGTGACTCCTCAATTGTTATAGGGCTTTTGGTTGGAGTCATTGGCTTCCCTTGCTTTACCTTGGCAGTGTTTCTAGTTTTGAAGTACATGGGGGTTTGTATTTTTCTTTTGGCATTCACTGGTGTGCTTAAAGTGGCTAAGGTAGTCGCCACTTCTTTCTTTGATATTCTGGCAAAATGCTAGTACGTTGGGGAGAGGTGTCAGTGCCCAACATAGGGTCCAATTTCTCTTCCTTCCCTATCTCATCTTCCTTCTCTTCTGTTTCCTCCTCCTCTTTCTTATCTTCCTCTTTTTCTTCTTCTTTCCCTTTGTTTCTAGGGTTTCTGTGTTTTTTGCTTCAGTCTCCATCTCTTCATCTTCTTCATCTTCTCCTTTTGTCTCTCTAGTCTCCACTCCTTCTTCCACTCCCCTCCCTCCAAGACTAGAGGCAAGGGTTTGCCCCGTTTGTGTACCTATGAATGCTTCCCTATCCATATCTATGAAAGTAGACCAAGATATAGGGGTGTTCAATCTATTCAAATCATCTCTTATTATATGTTTGATGAGGCCATGATGAGCTAACTGCTGGTACTTTCTCCCCCTCACCTTTTGGCTCATGTCCCTAATTGAATGTAGGAGGAATTATGCAATGTTTAGTCATTGTTCTAGAGGGAGATATCCTTCGAACCTAAGCTCATTCAACAGTCTAAAGTGGTATCCATAAACCACACTCAGTCTCCCCTTAGAAGAAATGTATTTCATTATGTGAAACTACTTCACCCTAAGGGTATGGAAGGTTTTCTCTTCTCACTCCATTTTTTTCCTCGATGAATTCTTCATTTGGCAGAAAGAAGCTATTTTTGGTTGCAGTGTTGGACACCCTATCTTCTCTATTCCACTTGACTCCCAGAGGCAAAGCGGTCACTCTACTAATAAATTTAGGTGTAATGGTGATGGATAGACCTCTGACCATAGTGGTGGCCTTATCATCTTCTTGTGCATGGGGGACCACTGCAAATTCTCGAGCCACCTCCTCATCAAATCCCTTGAGGAGATTAAAGAATCCTAGCCACTGATGATTACTAAAAATTTCCACCACCCGAGGGTGTAATCTAATCCTCTTGATATCTATGGGTTCCCTTCTATTAAAACCTCCTCCCATTTTATGGTTGTGTTAAGAAGGTGGATGAATGGTTTTGTGTGACAATATTGGTGATGTGTGCCCTTAGAGGTTATAAGTTTACATAAACTCAGACTACCATGATTCTATTTCATCAATCAACCTCTTAAATTTTGAATTACTGTTGTGATTGTGTATAAATTTTCATGGAAAAAAATTCACAATTTTGGTGAGGTGATATCCACTTACCTCTGACCTCTGGTGTTTCTTGCATGGGAGATGGTGATTTTAGGTGTGAATACCACCTGTGAGTGTCTCTCACTGCAATTATGGGCATTGTTCAACCTTCTATAAGATTTCCTGTAGCATCAACAATTTCTTGTAACACGGGGTTTGCATGCAGACTTCGTCCTTGGTGCAGAATTCTTCTATGGCTCTTGTCACCCTCCTCTAATTTCTCTCGAAATTCTCAATGGAATGAGGATAATAAGCCAAAACTTCCCTTTATGGAAACTTGAACGAATTTGGAGTGGAGTGATGGACTTCAACACAGGTTTTCTTCTTTTGGACCATTGGCCCACTCAACTTAATCATTGTCTTTTGCCTCAGAATCACCACCATGTCCTCGTGAACTCGCCCTTAACTGATTTGACTGCCCAGGTGGCATGCATACTCTAGTTCTCTTTCACTTTAACTTCACGAGGGTGGCCAAGTTAATTAGCCACCTTTCTTCCTTTTTAACCTCTAACTCTCGACATTAATACATTTTTATCAACATGATGCATAGCAAGAGGGTGAAGGGACATACCTGAGCCTTAAGCCTACCTGTTGCTGAGGAGTTACATATATTATTTGATGCAGGGAGTTGGAGTTTGGTGATAGCCATGATTTTTTTTCCCTTTGTTGTTTTTTTATTCATTTTTCTGAGTGAGATTCTTAACACTTTTATTTGCTTGTTCTTTTTGCGGGTATTGCATGAAGGTCCTCATGTGCTGTTGCTGGTGTGGTCATCCTCTTGAAGTCCTTTGGTGGTCATTTGGAGCCATCTCCATCAACCTCTTCTCACTTTTTAGGCTTGCTGTGTCATGTACAAGATGGCTACAGTAAGTGATCAACTTCCTATAGCATTTTCCTTTTTGTTTCTTTGGAGCTCCAGGTTGATAAGAAATGAGGGGAAATAATTTATGGAGGTTAAGTATGGAGCTATGGAGTGAGTGGATTGATGGAGAGATGAGGGTAGAGGTCCCATGTCAAGATATAGGTAACCTAGATATTAGTGGCAAAAAATACGATTTCGAGAGTGAATACTCATGCATGGAGTGGAGTGAGCATTAAGAGTGGTAGGTATAGGTAAAAAATAGTTTTCATGCTTTTCTTGAAGATTAGATGCCATTGAGAGAGCTTCATTTCTTATACATGACTTTCCTGTAGCAGTACATGGTTTCCTGTAGTAGCTAGGACATCCTATAGCAATTAAAGACGAGAAAAATATGGGATTTTTTCTCACCTGGAGGGAGAAATGGGTGGATGGATCCATGTTGGGGTTGCTTATTGATTGGGTAGGTAGAGGAGAGAGAGGAGAGTGGAAGAAAACAACTCCTCTTTGTGTAAATCACCCTTGATTAGCAACCTTTGAACTCATAAATCAGTGAGTGCATAGGTGTTGTTTTCATTTTTTCCTTTTTCTCTTTGTTTTTTTTTTTTTTTTTCTAAGTAAAACTATTCTATTATGTATAAAATTACTGGTACAAAACTGCCATAGTGTCAGCTGTGAAAGCTTGACTACTGGGCTTGATAAACAAGCTAGTCAAAGAGAGTCTGGACCGCCCTGAATGGGAAACCAGTCCTTTTAACAGAAATGTCTTGGCTGCCCAAGTAAGGGAAACCAACCTTGAGTTCATACATGACAAAATAACATAGAAACGAGTGCTAAAATTAACCATCAGCCTTATCAGCTGAGTTTTGAGGCAAGAAAGCAAAATATTCCTGAAGGAATTGAGCAGAAAGACCTGGAGAGATTGACAGTCACGGTTCATGAGCCGGGGACAAAGGTTCCTCGACAATCCTACATCCAAAGTCATAGCTGCTGTCGTCCTTTCCTGCATTGAGAGCGTCTTCCATGCCTGAGTGTTCATCCTCCTTGTTCAGCACGTTCTGGGGGGGAAGATCGGATGCAGCTGGTGCAACCATCTCACCTGGGAAGCTCGAGACCTGAGGAGGCAGGGGAGCGAAAGAGTGAGTCGGAGCAGGGTTGGGGATCTCTTCACGGAGGGTTAAAGTGATAAAAGCAGTAAGAATGGGTCGGTTCGAGGAGCATTCGAACCAAAGTTCAGCTCGCTGGGAGGTTTGCCGGATGGTGGGACGCACAGTCTCATGAGAGACAGGAGGGGGAGCACTGCTGGAAGGAATGGAAGCTAAGTGAGGGGAGGCAGGAGAAGCACCGACATTATCCTGGAGACGACCCCTTCCTCTTCCTCTGCCGCCTTGCCGAGTTTGAGATTGAACATGATCCTCATCAGCAGAGGAAGAACCTGAGGAAGCACTGAGAGAAGGGCGCTGAGAATTGACAAGGCCCCTGCTGATACCTCGCCGGCACCGCATTCTCTGGCGGAGTTGAGGCATGGAGACAGGAGATGGGCGACAAAGATTAGAGCCAAAAGGACGAACAGAGACCGAGGGAGCCTGAAGAGTGGAGTTGACACCGCTGTGAATTGCCGAATGAGCCCGAACAGGAGGATCCAGGCCACCGCGATGATCAGTCCAAACACTGTGAAGAGGAATAGCGCTGCAGAGGGGACTGTGAGAGAAGTGGAACCCGGGAAGAGGCTCGAAACAAGCAAGTAAGGAACAGCGATGTCCAGTATGCGTTCTCGCACTGGAGTCTGCAAAACCTGGAGGACAATCACCGTGGGGAGGAGACGAAGATCCACCACAGCAAGCATCGACATTCGAACTGTCCCAAATTAGCGCCATGACCAAGAGAACTGCCATATGAAGACGAGAAATGAGCCGATCAAGGAAATTAACTTCAATTTGAGTTGGCGAGTAATTACGCTCATAAATGCTAGAGCAGGGAGCCATATGAGCTTCCCATGCGAGCTCCTTTGGGAGCTGCGCAGGGACCCTTGTCCCATCAAACCCCTTAAACATCCACATCCATAATAGAACAATCTTTGTGCACCTGCATGGTGCAATTCTGTAGCATATCTCCGTCATGGATAATGGAGAGAGGGCCATGAGTGAGAGTGCTTGTGCTGTCCGTTCCAAAATTGGCCAAAAGGTCTACAACTTTGTTGCCTTCTCATTTTACATGAGTGAATGAGATTGCCCTGTTGCTTGTAAGCCAGTTGCTGATCCTTTCGATTCTAGCATCCAAACGCCAGCTGTGGACTACCTTTGCAGAATTGGTACCCCATAGGAGCCGGTTGACCATATTGATAAGAACTTTAGAGTCTCCTTCAATGATAATTGGAAAGAAGTTGTAATGCTGAGTGAGGCAGAGACCCTGCCAGAGGTTTCCTCTAGAAGCTCCGTCGAAATTTAATTTGAAAACCCCATCAGGGGGTGGAGACCACTGCATAGGAGTTTCAGGGGTTGCCTTGTTCCTGATAGTTGGAGTAAAAACAATTTTGAGATTCCAATTTTGCCAAATGGAGATTTCTTTGGGATGTTTCGGATAATCATCTTCCTGCCAAGGTTGGAGAGCCAAAGATTCCTGGAGGTTATTGCTGATGGAAGTCCAAATGGAGTCCAGTGTAGAAGCTTGATTTTTGAAAATTCGTTTGTTCCTTTCCTTCCACAGAGACCAGAAAACCAGGCCAGGAAGAAGCTGCCAGAGGGCATTAAGAAGGGAGGAAGAGTGAGGACATTTTGGCCAAGTGCGAAGAATGTTTGTTATGTCTCCAGTGGGTTTGGTCCTTTTGCATCGAAAGCTGCATTTCTCCCACAAGGTGTTGGCTAAAGGGCAGTGCAAAATGAGATGTTGGATAGTTTCAGCACTTTGAAGGAAATTAGGGCATTGAGACGGACCTATAAAACCCCGTTTGACCAGATTGTCCCAAGTGAGGATTCTTCTATGGCTAAGGAGCCAGAGGAAGGTAGAGATCTTAGGCCAAGTAATTGGGTTCCAAATCAAAATCCAGAGAGAGTCACTAGGGAGCGGAGAGGGGTGCATCAAAGAGTAGGCTTCCTTTGTTGTGAAAATACCTTTCGTTGTATAACCCCACTGGAGAATGTCTGGATCTTCCGAGCATCGGATTTGTCTTCGCTGAAGCTCTTTGTTGAGAGTATCCCAATCAATGTCTTGAGCCTGTGGGGCTATGTGATGGGAGGGCTTCCATTGCCTGAACCCATTACGATCTGAGGGCAGCCACTGATTGCAAACCTTGTCTTCTATTGTGTCTCTGTTGTTTCCCAAGTTGATTTGAGAGTAAGTTTCAAGAAGCTTTGGGCTTTGCTGCCAGGAATCGGACCAGAACCTAGCCAAGTTGCCATTACGAATTTCCCAAAAACTATGTTGTTGTATGAGCATGTGGTGCTGCTTGGCTGCATTCCAGACAAGAGAGCCAGATTGCTCAAGAGCGAGCCTTATTACGTCTGCCGAAGATCTGTTGTTGGCATATTTAGCTGTCCAAAGTTTAGCCCAAGGAGTATGTGGGTAGGAAAGCCATTTCCACCAAACACGAGCGGCCATGACCTCGTTAATGTGCATGGGGTCTCTAAGGCCAAGACCTCCTCCTTTCTTGGGAGTACATACAGTATTCCAATTGACTAGGGCCCATTTTCTATTCCGGCCAGAGGATCCCCAAAGGAATTTGCTTTGCAGAGATTTAATTTTCTTGAGAACCCATTTTGGGGCAGCCAGAACAGAAAATAGGTAAAGGGGCATAGATTGCAGCACAAATTTGATGAGAGTGAGTCTACTGACCATGTTGAGAGCTCTGAAGGTCCAAGAGAAAAGCCTAGATTCCAGTTTTTCAAGAAGCCGATTCTAGGAAGAGTGCTTGATTGTAGAATCTATAAGAGGGGTGCCAAGGTATTTGTCAGGGAGAGAGGCAACAGAAAAACCAAGAATGCGAGCTATATTGGCTTGAGTGAGGGGGGGAGTATTGAAGAAAAAAATATGAGATGTGGATTCATTGATGGATAACCCAGAGGCTTTAGAAAAAAGGTTGAGAATGGATTTGAATGAGCGGGCTTCTTGAACAGAAGTATGGCCAAAAAGCATATTATCATCCACAAATTGCTGGTGAGTGGTGACAGGGGATCCATGAAGAGAGATGCCTCACAAATGATGATTGCGAACCTCATTATGAATTAAACGGTCAAGGCCCTCAGCCATGAGGACAAAGAGGAAAGGGGAGAGAGGATCCCCCTGCCTGATTCCTCTAGAAGGAAAGATAGGGGGAGAAGGAATCCCATTAATAAGAATAGAGAAAAAAGAAGAAGTAATGAGGCTCATTATCCATCTGATCCACATTTGATCGAATCCAAAAGCACCTAAGATTTGTTGTATGTAATTCCAATTCAGTCTATCAAAGGCTTTGGATATATCGATCTTGAGGAGCATACCTGGCTTCTTGCAGACTTTTAAGGAGTGTATGATCTCATGAGTTAAAATTATACCATCCAGAATTTTCCGCCCTTCCACATATCTTGTCTGCTCTGGAGATATGAGAAGAGGAAGAAGCGGCTTGAGTCTGTTGGCAATAACTTTGGATATGACTTTGTAAATCATGTTACAAAGAGCAATAGGTCTGAATTTTTCCGGTTTGTTGGGCTGCTCCTCTTTTGGTACCAGCGCAATGAAGGTGGAATTGAGAGAGGGCAAGAGCCAATGCATGGTTCTTGATTCCTCAACCAGTTTCCACACTTCATGTTTGATTAGATCCCAGAAATGGTGAAAGAAATTGGAAGTGAAGGCGTCGGGTCCCGGAGCCTTACCATCCTTGAACTGCGCCATTGCTGCATCCACTTCCTGGGGGGAGACGGGGTGGACAAGCATTTGATTGTGCTCAGCTGTGACCAAGTTAGGTATAAGCTTCTTGATTTGGTCTATAGCTGGTTGTCTATCGACCTAAAGTTCTTGTTGGATGCCCTTAAAATAATCCACGAGTTCCTGTTCCATATCTTCATGCTTCTCCATCCGCTCTCCTTGCTGATTGGTGATTTTCTCTTTGTTTTGTTATTTATTTATTTATTTTTATTTTTATTTTTGAAGACAGGTGGGCTGCCTCCACAAAAATTTTCAACCCAAAAGCCTGCCTTGGGAGCCTCAAAGAGGTTTTCACCCAAGGATCTTTTATTTCTTTGTTTTTGTTTTTTGTTTTGTTTTTTGTTCTAGGATTGCCTCAGAAAGGTTTTCACCCATGCCTCTTTGTTTTTTATTTTTTATTTTTTCTAGGAAGGGGAGGCACTAGAAACTGTTGTCCTTTGAGATAATTCTAGGTCAATTAATCATGTCAGAGCATCAAAAATATTTTGTTTTTTTTAAAGGGGTTTTTGGATGAAAAATGTATTGAGAAAGTAGCAAATATATATTACAAACTTTTGATAGTATTAACTATTAATAAAAGGGTTTTTGCTTTAAATTATCTAATATTTTTGCATATGTGAATGATCTAGATTTATGCAAGAACACAACAGAATAAACATATAACCATAAACACAGAGATGCAGTGGAAATAATGCTTCATTTTATTAAAATCAAATGACTGAAATATGCTTACACACATAATAGAAATAAACAGCTAGGGTGCTGGTTGGCTTATCTCTGAGAAACGATGTGGCGGCTACATGCTTCTGAACTATGTTACATTGAGGCTTGGAGGGCTATTACAGACATAATGGAAATGAGTGGGTGAGGGCACTGGCAGCGTATGTTATGAAACCAACTCCAAAAATAGATGAAAGGAGAGATCAACGCCTTAGAAATAAGCCACTTCGAGGGTGGAACCACCCTTACATTACATAAATGAATAATTCTTGGATGATACAAATGACAAAAACTCCTTCTATATATAGGAGTCCAAGGGGTCACAATATAATCCTAGCCGACCTAACAATAATAATGTAAGGGCACAATAATAAAAATATTGGGGTTATAGGGGTATAAAAATAACAATAAGGGGGTTGCACTAACAAAAATAAGGAACTACACTAGTAATATAGAGACCTAACATGCTCCTCTCCTTCAAAAAAGTGTTGTCCTCAATGCTTGAGTAGCTCTGGGTGCTTCTATATAAAATTCTCATCCTCCCATGCAGAATTTTCAGTGGGTAAGTTTTTCCACTTGATGAGATACTCTGGAATTGATCGATTTCATTGCTGTCGAGTTCTTGTTTCCGTGATTGCTTCAGGTTCCAATATGAATTTTCCTTCCTCATCAAGTTCTAGCAATATTGTTTGAACTGGATGTTTTTCACCTATAAGCTTCTTTAAGCATGAAACATGGAAAACTGGATGCACTCGTGAAGAAGAAGGAAGCTCCATTTTTTATGCCATAGTACCAATATTTTGCAACACCTTGTAAGGACCATAGTACTTTGGCGATAATTTATTATCCTTCTTAGCTTGCTTGAGGGACATTTGTTTATATGGTTGTAGCCATAAAAATACCCAGTCTCCTACATCACAACTTCTCTCGCTGCGATGTTGATATGCCTGTTGTTTCATTCGATTTTGTGCCAAATTTAGGTTATCCTTTAAGAGTTGGAGAAATTCTTGTTGATGCTCGATGTGATGTTCCACTGCTTGAACCTTATAATTTTCTCTTAAAGATGTTGTGATGGACCGTGGATGATATCCATAAAGTGCCATAAATGGGGTCATTTTTGTTGCAGTATGGAAGGAAGTGTTATACCACCATTTAGTGAGAGGTAACCACTTGACCCATTGTGTTTTTTTATCAGATACAAAACAACGAAGATATCCTTCCAAACATTTATTTACTATCTCAGTTTGACCATCATATTGAGGATGATAAGATGAGCTATGAGCTAATTGAGTGCCCAAACAAGAAAATAACTCCGTCCAAAAATTTCCAGTAAAAATGGGATCTCTGTCGCTCACAATAACCCTTGGGCTTCCATGTAGCTTTTGAATTCTGTCCATAAATGTAGTAGCAACTGTACTTGCTTTAAATGGATGAAATAATGCACAAAAGTGTGCATACTTGGTAAGTCTATCAACTACCACCATGATGACACTCTTTCCTTCGGACTTAGGTAAACCTGTGATAAAATCCATTGAAATCTCCTCCCAACGGTGACTTGGAATGGATAAAGGTTGTAGAAGTCCCGGGGTCTTAATTGTCTCCACTTTATTCTGCTGGCAAACCAAACATTCCGCCACAAACTTTTGAATATCAGATTTAAGGCCATCCCAAAAAAAATCTTTCTTCACCCTGTGGTAAATTTTTAAAAATCTTGAGTGTCCTCCTAAAGGAGAAGTGTGCAATTCCAGAAGAATCTTTTGTTTTAGTTGGGAATTCTTACAAAGATATAAGCGATCTTTGTACCATAAGGAATCATTTTTCCAACTAAATGTATCAGATGTACTAGGATCTTGCTGTAAATTTTGAATGAGTGTCCATACATCTTTGTCCTTCTTCCATTCATCTCTTGCTTCGGTTATCCAATCTGGTTGGATAATAGAAATGGCACAAAGCAATGCTTCCACTTCTTCATTCTTTCTTGAGAGTGCATCTGCAACAACATTAAGCTTTCCTTTTTTGTAGATTATTTCAAAGTCATAACCCAACATCTTTGTGACCCATTTTTTCTACTCTTCTGAAGATAGTCTTTGTTCCAAAAAGTGTTTAAGACTATCATGATCAGTTTTTACCTTGAAGTGTCTTCCCATTAGGTAAGGTCGCCATTTATTTAGTGCACGTAGTATTGCTAACATTTCCTTCTCATAAATAGATTTCTGTAAATACTTTCCTTTGATTGGAAAAATTTCAAAAACAATGGGTCTTCCTTCTTGCATTAAAACAACACCAATTCCATTTACTAAGGCATCACATTCCACAATAAAGGTTTTTGTGAAGTCTGGCATAGCTAAGACCGGTGCTAGGTACATTTCCTTTTTAAGACATTCAAAAGCCTTAGTTTCTTCAGGAGTCCATGAAAATACATCTTTTTTCAATAATGTTGTTAGAGGTGCTGCTATTCTCCCATAATTCTTAACAAACTTGTGATAATACCCTGTTAACCCAAGAAATCCTCATAACTGCTTTATGGTTGTGGGGAATTTCCATTCCTTAATGGATTTAATTTTGTTAGGGTCTACCTTAACACCCTTGTGATATACAATATGACCCAGATATTCCACCTCTTGTACTCCAAAGAGATATTTGGATTTTTTTTGCATATTATTGTTTCTCCTCCAAGAGTTTGAGCACTCTGTCGACATGTTGAACATGATCCTTCCAAGACTCATTGTAGATTAGTATATCATCAAAGAATACTAGCACAAATTTTCTAAGAAAGGGTTTGAAAATGTAATTCATCAACCCTTGAAATGTAGAAGGTGCATTAGTAAGGCCAAATGGCACAACCAAAAATTCATAATGATCCTCATGAGTTCGAAATATTGTTTTCAGAATATCTTCAGTCTTGATTCTAATTTGATGATTTCCTGAACGAAGATCCAACTTGGTAAAATAAATTTCTCCATGTAATTCATCCAATAATTCATCAATCATAGGAATGGGAAATTTATCTTTAATAGTGAGCTTATTGATCTTCCTATAATCCAGACACATGCACCATGATTCATCCTTCTTGTGCACCAATACTATTGGACCAGAGAAAGAACTTTGACTAGGTTGAATTATACCAACCTATAACATTTCTGCAATCATAAGTTCAATTTTGTTGTTTTGGACATAAGGATATCTATAAACCCTGATTTTTGGAGGAACCCTTCCTGGAATCAAATGAATAGCATGATCATGATCACGAATAGGTGGGAGTCCTTTGGGAATTTTAAACACCTAGAATGATTGTCCAAGAATTTTTGGAGATCTGGAGAAATAGATGATTTTGGTGTTGAAACTTCTAGTGAGCATAATTGTGCAATTACGCCTTGTTTTTCTTTCTTCAGAAGATTTGTCATGACATTAGAGCTTTTATCTTTCCTGGCTTCCCTGTGATACCCCGTAATTCGACTTCCTTTCCTTCCAAAAAAAATTTCAAGAAAAGTTCTTGAAAATTAAAAGCTACCGTCCCCAAAGATTGTCACCATTGTACTCCTAGTACAACATCAACACCTCCCATTAGAATGGAAAGCATTGGAATATTCAATACATATTCCCCCATGGTTAGCTTGATATTATGGCATTTTCCAGAGAAATTTATAATTTCGCCATTTGAAACCATCACTTGACATTTTGGTGCTGGGTATAGGAAACAATTTAATTCCTTGGCTACCTTACAATGAATAAAATTATGGGTATGACCCGAATCAATCAATACTATTATCTTTTTCTTCTTGATATGTCCTATCTTGAGAGTTTGAGGAGTGGTGATTCCTTCCAATTCATTACACGATATGTTCAGACTCGTTTCTTCTTCTTCTAGGGTTGGTTCTTGGTGTAAATCCTATTCTTTTGAAGTTTCTTGTTCATTTTCTTCCTCCTCTTCATAATCTATGTAAAATAATTTCTTCTCAACACACTTATGACCTTTAGTGTATTTTCTATCACAACTGTGGCAAAGATATTTTACTCTTTTTTCTTCCAATTGTTGTGGTGTCAACCTTGTAGGTTGTGGAAGTCTAGGAGTAGCAACACTTCCATCTTTATAGATGTGAGTGGTAGGCTTCCTTGTCACGATAATTTTACATTTAATTTTTCTTGCCAACCTGAATGCCTTCTCCAATGAATTAGGTTCCCAAACGCGAACCTCATGTTGGATGTTATCCTTTAAAGTCCCTATGAAGACATCAATCATGTGTTCCTCTGGAATATCAATTACCCTCACCATATTCAAGTTTGGAATTTCACCAATGTGCTCCTGCCCAGGGCACTTTTGTTTGAGGTTATTAATTTACTTAAAAAAAGGTGAGCTACATCCATATCTGATAATGTGCTATCATTTCCTCCGTAAAAATTGACCAAGTGACAATTTTTTTTTTGTGGGAGCAAAGCCATATATACCATACAAATGTATTTTGTTCTAAATGTAAATTTGCAATACATACCTTTTGTGTGTTTTGCACATTATTGAGATCAAAATATTTCTCCATCTGTAGTATCCATGTTACAGGATCCTTTCCATCAAACTTCCTCATATCCATTTTTGGAATATGGTGGTTCTTCCCGCCAACATTAGATTTTATGAAATCACGATTAACATTTATTTTGTTCTCATCATGAGTTTCCTATACTATCTTTTCACCATTAGGAAAAATTTATTGTATCAACTTTGTCAAACCTTCCATGTCTGATTTTATATCATTCTTCATGTTTTCCATTTTTTCATCGATCTTAGCTTCCATGGTTTCCATGCCATCTTCCATGCCATCCATGAAATTCTTCAAACCATCCATCTTAGCTTCCATGCCTTTCTTCAAACCATCCATCTTAGCTTCCACGCCTTTCTTCAAAACCTCCATTTCATTTTTTGTTGCTCTTTGCAAGAGCAAAATTTGGTGCACTTGCTCTTGTAATTTTGATATGTCATGTTGCATTTATTCGTCTTCATGAGTCATAGTAGAGCCTTCTGAAGAATTAATGGGTGTTGAATTATTTTTAAGGGGCATGTTAGAACCCAATATTGATACCTATTCTACAATATGCCCTTGGAATCAATTCAAACTGATTCTTCAAACAAGACTTATGCAATTCGGAAAACAAAATACAAACCTTTTTCTTGCTTTTGAGGAGCTCGATATTGAAACTGAATTAAATTTTTGATTTAGGATCTTCAATATTTGAAATTCAGTCTTGTAGTTTCCCTCTGACTCTTCTTTCAAATGCCACAGGTCTGACCTGATTTGGATTCAAGGCAAAGTTATGCCCAATCTCCCACAATGACCTAATTATGGATTAGTTCAGTAGAGAAAACTTGTACGACGTGCTTCGTGTCACTGTTTCCTCCTTCAGCTCTGAAATTGATAGACAAGAAACTAAAATCCGTGTGCTTGTGGCCACTTTTTACAGAATTCCAATCCAATGCTTAGAGAGAGAGTTATGGCGATTTCCCTAGGTCACCTCTTTTAGATGAAATTCGAGAGCCTGCCAAAACCCTAACTTCCACAGATCATATCTCTGAAAATATTGCGAACCAAGATCTAAATTTTTTACACGAAGTTCCTAAGGATTTCAGCTTCGCTTGATAAAACATTTAGCTTCTTCAGCTTCGCAGAAAAAAATTTATAGTGAAAATGCCACGATAACCTGTTTTAGAAGAAATTTAGGATCCTGAAAAAACCCTAACTTGCATAGATCATATCTCCGCAAATATTTCGAACCAAGATCTGAAATTTTTACACGAAGTTCCTCGTGATTTGTGCTTCACGTGCTAAAAGTTTCAGCTTCTAAATCTTCGTAGAAAAAGTTTTATAGAGAAAATTCCACGATGACCTGTTTGGAGAAGTGAAACCCTTGAATCCAAAGCTCTGATACAAAATGTTATGAAACCAGCTCCAAAAATAGATGAAAAGAGAGATCAATGCCTTAGAAATAATCCACTTAGAGGGGGCAACCTACTTTACATTACATAAATGAACAATTCTTGGATGATACAAATGAAAAAACCTCCTTCTATATATAGGAGTCCAAGGAGTCACAATATAGTCCTAGCCGACCTAACAATAATAATGCAAGGGCACAATAATAACAATATTGGGGTTACAGGGGTACAACAATATCAATAAAGGGGCTACACTAACAACAATAAGGGACTACACTAGTAATATAGAGACCTAATATCGTATCTCTGAGCAGATATGTGACGGCTATAGGCCCCTCCACTGTGTTACAATGAGGCTCGAAGGCTTATTTATTGTTGAGAAACAATGTAAAACCTTAAACATCCAAAAACCTAACCGTAGGAGATGAAGTGCCAAAATTGTGGGTCCCGTTTCGGTAAATTGGTGTTTCTACTTCCCTTGGACATAACTTTGGAATCTGATCTTCGTTTGACGCTCTCAATACCTCGTTAGAAAGATCTATCCAAGGACTGTAACTTTTGAGTGAGCAACACCAATCTATACACACATGTGGCTCCCGGTTTCCCCAAAAACATCATTTAGGGCCTCAAAACGGCTCCAGAAGTTTAGGACCCAAAAAATTGCTAAAAATAGTAAATTGTCTGAAACTGAACAATTGAAAGAAATGATGGAGGGTGTTCAAATGGAATAGGTGGGTCGCCACCAATATCCACCTGGATCATTAGTGCACCAACACGACTTCGGGAGTGCAGGACCCATAAACTTGCTAAAAATAGTAAGTTGTGCTGAAAGTGAAAGGATGAAAGAATTGATTATGCGAGTCCAAATGGAATAGGTGGGTGGCCACTGATATCCACCTGGATCATTACTCCCTCCTTAGGAAGCAATGGTCCCCATTGCGTTGAGGTCCTCCCTGAGATGAGACAAATTCTGCTGAACTGGGTATTGGATTTGTCGAAGATGTCATGGACCCGTGGGCGGACATGCTGGATGAAGATGTGCCACCGGTGGGCAGTCGTTGAAGGATCTGTGAAAATTTATCCATCATTGATTTGAAAATGTGAGAACTTATTATTTCAAATACAGAGATAGATTGTTGGGGCATTCACTGGTTATTTTACCTTTCAAGGAAAGGATGAAACCAGAGGCTACCTGGCCCACAAACATACTCTGTCTAAAGAAATAATCATAAAACACTAATTATCTGGTTATGAAAGTATTTGCTGCTGGTTCAAAGTATTCATTAACCATAAACAAATGTATGCAAGCTTTAAAATGTGTTTTGCAATTGGAACAAAGTGACTTTGATGAGTTTATGTGTCTTTTTACATGTAGGAGGTTTGTTTCATTTTACTATTTAACATATGTAATTCTGAAAATAAGAAGCAATAAACACACAACATATAACTCAGCATATGATGAGGCAGTTCACCCTTCCTGGGCTACATCTGTCGGGTCCAAGGCTCCCAAATGGGCATGTCCTTACTCTTATTATGCTCTTAAATTGGTTATACAAAGTGTAGAAAGCCTAAATAGGCGAAATTAGCTGCATAAACGGATTCAGAGTGCTGAAAAAAATAAGAATCGACTATAGTTTCACCTTAAACAGATAACCATAGCCTAACACGGCTCTCTAATCCCCAAGCACTAGTGGCTTTTCAAGCTCTCTCGTTGATAAAACACCTAAAGAAATGCTCTGATGGCTCTGCAACCTACTCTAGTGGCTCTGTAATGCTCCAATACCCCCAAAACAAAACAAAAATTTGCTCCAAAATGATTCTCTTAGCCAAAGTTATGAGAAAAACAATATTTTTTCTAATTAAACCCCAAAACCTCCACTAAACTTGGGCTAACTACAGTTAGCCGCTCCAAATTTGGCAATAATCCGGATTTTGTGAGCTACGCTCCAGAATTGGTGGAAACATTAAATTTAACTGTTAGATGTCAGCGTGTTCATATGCGAAGTTTTCGGATGGTTAGCTGTCGGCGGTTAAGTTTAAGCCCCGTTTCTTCGTGACCCATCACGTTCAGCTCCAACCGTTTCTGAACGCAGCGTTCAAACTTGACCCCATCGATGTTCAGCTCCAATCGTTCATGACCAACATCCGATACGTTCACTTCTCACCCACTGTTCACTGATCAACCATCTGTTCACTGACCAACCGTCCGTTCACTGACCAACACTGCCATGTTCACTGCTCAACCAGGAACCATTCAACTGTTGACCCGTCGGTTAATGCTCACCCGCCACGTTCACTGCTCAACACTGTGTTCACAACCAACCAGAGTCCGTTCACTGCTCAACCGCGTTCACGGTTGACACGTCCGTTCACACCCAATCGGGTCGGGTCGGCTCAATGACCCAATTTTTTTTAAACTTCAAATTTTTTTACACATTGAACCAATAGGCCTGGGGCCACATGATAGCCTCTGGGCAGGCCACATGGCACCCACTGATAGGCCATCCATTTTATTTAATAAAAATGAAAATTTTCCAAAGAAAATATTTTTCTGAATATGCCATTTTTTGTCTTCCAAAGTGTTGTTTTGAAGGTTACTAGGCAAAATTAAAACTTGAATATCTTCCACATTCGACATCGGATTTGAGTGTCGTTTTCGGCATTAGGATCGTAATGAAGAAAAATATCTTGTTGTTCTGGTCTGAACCAATTATGAGCAAAAAAAATTTGAGCATTTTTCCAATTAGGACATGATCACCTGATCACACCTCCCAAATGGGAAGCTTTTGGACCCCAAAAGCTCTCTTATTACTGAAACTGTAGATGTGGAGACTGATTCTCCACTCTTCCACCCTTGATTAACTGAAGTCTTCCTGATTTCATAAAATTAAGATTTTCATAAAATGATAAATTGTCTCTTGAATTCACTGATCGACCATTGCTAAAACTGACTGAGTCAAGATGAAAATTCTTAAAATTTGCAGAACATCAACTATAATTTGCAGAAAACAAACTGTTTCTACACTAATAAAACTTCCAAGAAGACTTAAAATAACGTTCACCTTGAAAACCGTTCACATGGTGAATTCTTGCTGAATGATCTCTGCACTTGTGCCGAATCCTGACCAAGTTTTCTCGCCATATAAATCTGCCATTCTGAAACCAACGTTGCCCCATGTTGAACTGTGTGCCCTCTTTGCATGCATGCCTTTCCACCTCATGGAATTTTACACTTCTTTGCACTGACACTTCGTTCACGGCACCTATCGAACCCAAAGGTACCTTATGTAACATAATGTCATCTTCTTTCAAAGACGAACTGTTATGAGACTGAGACATATCATTAGCAATATCATGAAAAGGTAAATGTACAAAATCTTGTCATTTCAACATCAACAAAGTCAGATTTTGACTTGCATTAACTAGCCTTTTCAATTGACTTGCATGGACTAAAGAAGATTCCAATTTCTTCTTATGTGCTCTCACAATGTACTCTTTTCCATCCTTAAACAAGTGATACTTTTTTTCATGGCGATAAAAGATGGCCTTTCTGTCAAATAAGTAAGGACTTCCCAAAACAATTCCTGAGATATCAAGCGGCACCACATCAAGTTCAACTGTGTCAATAAAGTGTGCAGTTATTGCAAAGTGCAATATGCACTTTCTTGAGACTTGTAAATTTTCATCCTTGCATTTCCACCCAAGTCTATAAGGCTTTGGAAGTGGAATGGTCTCAAGTTTTAACTCTTTGACCAAATCTTCTGATATGAGATTAGCTTGTGACCCACTGTCAAACAGTGTGTCAATTATTGTATGTTTTGAGACTACCCTCACATGGAATAGCGCTATCCTCCTCTTTTCATCTTGATTATATTTGTGATAGTTTAATGAGCTAGAACTGGGATTTGTGTCTTGTACTACTTCTTTCCCCTTTATGTTCTTTAAAACCATGGCGATACTTTTTGTCTCATCACCTGATTCTGACCCTAAGTCTTGTTCAACTGTTGCTACAGTTTTCCCCTTTTCTTTGGTCTTGTTTATATTTTTTATATTTTTCTGGTTTCAGCTCAGGATGAAGCTTCCAACAGTGATCTTCATCGTGGCTTGCTTTTGAAAATTTCTTGCAAAAGAACTTTCCTTTTTCCTTTCCGGAATTTGCAACCCTCTTTCTTCCTTTGCTTTTAAAATCACTATCCTCATTCAATGCATCAAAAGTATTATTTCCTCTAGCCTCTAAATGTGTAGCCTGTACACAAACTTCATCTAAACTAGTAGGATTAAACATAAGAATAGTGTGTTGAAGGTAACTATGCAAACCACCTATGTACTTTAACAAAGTGTCTTGGCTTTGTGAATCTACCCCAAGTAAGAGTGCTCTTCTCCTAAATTCCTGGGTATAGTCTTGCACATTTTGTCCCTTAATCTGTCTAAAGTTTTGCCAATTCATTATTGCATTCTAAAGATAAGCAAGAGGATAAAATTGTTTCTTGATAGCAGAAATAAACTCAGTTTATGTTAGAGTTATCTTACCATTCTTCTTGATTTCCTCCCTGGTTTTGGCTTCCCACCAAACCAATGTTGTTCCATCCATCCTTAATGAGGCTAATTGTATTTTGGTGTCATCATCATGCAAATTTTGAATCCTTAAATAGACCTCCAGTTCTCTGATCCAATTATCTAATTTCTCTGCATTAACATCACCATTAAACATTGGCAATTCAAATTTGAAATCAAGCTTTAAGAAAGGATTTTTACCAGTTGTTTTTTACTTATGTGACTGATTTACTGAAGTTGAAGAGGATGATGTTGAGGAAGATGATATCGATGGAGATGAAGGATCACCATTTCCTCCATTCCATTTCTTAGACTTATCCTTGTCCTTCTTTCCTCCTAAAGAATCTCCTCCTTCTCTTTGGTTTTTAGATCCTTCTCCAACAATCCTATCATTTCTTTCTTGATAGAGGATCCTTACCATTTTAGTCATGTCCAAGAAATCTTTTCTAAAGATTCTTTCTTCTTCCTTGGGATCCATTTCTTCATGAAATTCTTCTTCTCTTGAAGTCATGATTGTGGCTGCTTCTAAGGATATTGAGGGTGATATAGAAGGTGGAGATAATGGCACCCTAGCCCTCCTTGGTTGTGGATTAGTTTGTGCACTAACCAATTGTCCTTCCCCTCTTTTCAGTTTCAGCCTAGTAAGCATCAAACTTGCAAAACAATAAAATAATTATTTTCACACAAATAAAAATTTGAACTCAAACCCGAGCTCTGATACCAATCTGATCTGAAAATGTGAGAACTTATTATTTCAAATACAGAGATAGACCGTTGGGGCATTCGGTGGTTATTTCACCTTTCAAAGAAAGGATGAAACTAGAGGCTACCTGGCCCACAAACAGACTCTATCTAAAGAAATAATTAGTAAACACTAATGATCTAGTTATGAAAGTATTTGCTGCTGGTTCAAAGTATTCATTAACCATAAACAAATGTATGCAAGCTTTAAAATGTGTTTTGCAATTGGAAAAAAGTGAATTTGATGAGTTTATGTGTCTTTTTACAAGTAGGAGGTTTGTTTCATTTTACTGTTTAATATATGTAACTCTAAAAATAAGCAACAATAAACACACAACATATAACTCAACATATGATGAGGCAGTTCACCCCTCCTAGGCTACATCTGTCGGGTCCAAGGATCCCAAATGGGCATGTCCTTGCTCTTATTATGCTCTTAAATTGGTTATACAAAGTGTAGAAAGCCTAAACAAGTGAAATTAGCTACATAAATGGATTTAGAGTGCTGAAAAAAATAAGAATCGACTATAGTTTCACTTTAAACAGATAACCATAGCCTAACACAATTCTCCATTCCCCAAGCCCTAGTGGCTCTTCCAGCTCTCTCGTTGATAAAACACCTGAATAAATTCTCTAATGGCTCTGTAACATACTCTAGTGGCTCTTTAATGCTCCAATACCCCCAAAACAAAAAAAAAAAAATCGCTCCAAAAGGACTCTCCTAGCCAAAGTTATGAGAAAAACAATATTTTTTCTAATTGACCCCCAAAACCTCCACTAAACTTGGGCTAACTATAGTTAGCCGATCCAAATTTGGTAATAATCTGGATTTGGCGAGTTATGCTCCAAAATTGGTAGAAACATTAAATTTAACTGTTAGATGTCAACGTGTTCATATGCGAGGTTTTCGGATGGTTAACTGTCAACGGTTAAGTTTAAGCCCCGTTTCTTCGTGACTCATCACATTCAGCTCCAAGCATTTCTGAACACAGCGTTCAAACCTGACCCCGCCAGTGTTCAGATCCAACCGTTCATGACCAACATCCGATACGTTCACTTCTCACCCACCGTTCACTGATCAACCGTTCGTTCACTGACGAACCATTCGTTCATTGACCAACACTGCCATGTTCACTACTCAACCAGGAACCGTTCAATTGCTGACCTGTCGGTTAATGCTCACCCGCCACATTCACTGCTCAACACTATGTTCACAACCAACCAGAGTCTATTTACTGCTCAACCGCATTCATGGTTGACACGTCCGTTCACACCCAACCGGGCCCGGTCGGGTCGGCCCAATGACCCAAATTTTTTTTAAACTTAAAATTTTTTTACACATTGAACCAGTAGGCCTGGGGCCACGTGGTAGCCTCTGGGTAGGAAACGTGGCACCCAATGATAGGCCATCCATTTTTTTTTAATAAAAATGAAAATTTTCCAAAGAAAATATTTTTCTGAATATGCCATTTTTTGCCTTCCAAAGTGCTGTTTTGAAGGTTACTGGGAAAAATTAAAACTTGAATATCTTCCACATATGACATCAGATTTGAGTGCCATTTGCGGCATTAGGATTGTAATGACGGAAAATATCCTGTCATTCTGGTTTGAAGCAATTCTGAGAAAATAAAGTTTTGAGCATTTTTCCAATTATGACATGATCACTTGATCAATCATCGCATTCCTCTGTTTCTCGAGGGCCTCCTCGAGCAATATTTTGATAGGATCTACTGCTCCCTCGTCTTTCTTTCCTTCCACCATGGGGGGTCGTTGGGGTTTGCGAGGCTGATCTTGCAACGGTTCAACCAGATCGAGCTCTAACTCCTTATACCCTGATCGCGTTGGGAACATGCAAAGAAAAACAGAGAAAGAGTAGAATGCTCTGATACCACTGATCTAGATTTATGAAGGAATGCAATAGAATACACATATAACCATAAACATAGAGATGTAGTGGAAATAATGCTTCATTTTATTAAAATAAAATGACTGAAATATGCTTACACACATCATAGAAAAAATAGCTAGGGCGCTGGTAGGCTTATCTCTGAGAAGAGATGTGGAAGCTACAAGCCTCTGAACTATGTTACGTTGAGGCTCGGAGGCGTATTACAGACATAATGGAAATGAGTGAGCAAGGGCACTGGTAGTGTATGTCTGAGAAGAGATGTGACAACTACAGGCCCCTCCACTGTGTTACAATGAGGCTTGAAGGCCTATTTATTGTTGAGAAACAATGTAAACCCTAAACATCCAAAAACCTAACCCTAGAAGATGAACCGCCAAAACTGTGGGTCCCGTTTGGGTAAATTGGTGTTTCAACTTCTCGAGGACGTAACTTTGGCATCTGATCTTCGTTTGACGCGCTCAATACCTTGTTAGAAAGATCTATATGAGGAATATAACTTTTGAGTGGGGAAAATCTGTCTATAGACCCATGTTGCTCTAGGTTTCCATAAAAAATTTCGTTTAGGGCCTCAAAACGGTTCCAGAAGTTTAGGACCCAAAAAACTGCTAAAAATAGTAAGTTGTGTTGAAACTGAACAATTGAAAGAACTGATGGTGGGGGTCCAAATGGAATAGGTGTGTGGCCACCAATATCCACATGGATCATTAGGGCCCCAAAACGGCTCCGGGAGTGCAGGACCCGAAAACCTGCTAAAAATAGTAAGTTGTGCTGAAAGTGAAAGGATGAAAGAATTGATGGTGCGGGTCCAAATGGAATAGGTGGGTGACCATCGATATCCACCTGGATCAGTGAAGGTAAAAAATATAAGAAAATATGATCAGCTAAATATCCAGATTGAATGTTTAGTTTATCATAAGTATGAAAGACTATCAAACAACATTTACAATCTTAACAAAATATATTTAACCTTGTGAAGATTACTGTCAATTGATCGATATAGAGAGACTTATACAAAGAGATAGTTTAATAAGTTATTATCTAAAATGTATTATAACTTAGGAGGATTTAAGATAGACTGAAATATAGTTTTCTCTTACCTACTTATCTACATAAAATTCAAATATATGTAGAAACCATAATGAAATGAATACTGGAAAAACTTACAAGGAGACAAACTGATTGAAACAAATCATAATCCTTTTATTAATCATCAATGATCAAAAGCTCATACAATTATGCTTACAAGTGTTATTCCAAGGATGAAACCCTTAATAACTCGAATGGAGAGTTATTTATGCTAATTTCTATCACTTAGAGTATCTAAAATGATTACAAAAATAGTATCAAATAATAGGAATACAAAAACTAATGAATGATTTGTCACTGTCTTCGAGGAAGCAGTTGACGATGTGGCCCAAAATGTGCTGATGTGCTAGCATGCTGTTGGAGAACAAGTTACTCGATAGTTTCACACAAGTGATCCAATCTTTCCTTACTTGGTATATCCAGATTGAGTAATCTTCTGAAAACTTCATCTCTTCTGTGTATCTCTCCAAATTAGGCTTGTTGATGAAGAGATGTTTGATTTCATGTTTAATAATCAAATCAAAATCTAAAGTTTCCAGAAAAGCTTTCCTTGTCATATGACCTTTAATGCCTGCAAACTTGGCTTTGTCAATGGAAATTGTGTATAGTTTCTTTAAGTACTCGTCCAAGCTAATCAATTTGTCATTGGGAGCTACTAACCCAACCAATCCCCTCTGATTTAGTAGGTTCAAATTGGTGTGAAATCTTTGGACAAAAATGTCCAAAGTTTGGCATTTAGTTTCTAATTGATTCAACAGATTCTTCTTCTGCAAAAATTTCTTGATCTCCAAAATAGTCTATGTTATGTATGTGATGTTAATCTATTCCAATTCTGCCCTGCTCTTTGAATTCAGTACTTTAATCATTTCTGAAGTATCTGATGGTTTCTTCTGTAGTGCTTCCTTTTCTTGTTCAATGACTACTTTGCATTTGTTGATGAGTTCTTTGTGTTAAAAAAAGATATGTATGGATCACCATACTTTAGTCATAGCATGATTGATTTCAATCCATATGCTCTCCTTGGCTTGGGCCAAGGTATCTGCCATTAATAGTTCACTCTCCAACTTCTAGAATTTTTTTGATAATATTTGAGATTTCTGCATCTCTTCCATGTACAGGGTATCATTCTTAATCTTTTGAGCTTCTAAGTTTTTGAATTTCTCCAGAAGCTTTTCATTTTCTTGCTTCTGTAAAGTTAAATCTTGCACAAGCTCGGTTGGATCACCTAATGTTAATGTAGATTCTACTGTTGTAGATGAAGAGCTCGTCTCTATACCTGCAATTGCAATAGGAACTGCTGAAATTGGAATCATTGCAAGTTGAGTTGATTTTTCCTTCTCCTTAAGCAAACCTTCAATTTGTTCCTCCATTTTCTTGATCTGGATGTTATGCTCAATGATGAGTTTGAACATCTCCTCTCTATTCTGTTCACTTTCCTCTATCTCCATTGTTTGGGGATATTTTGTAGAAGTTAATTTTAGTTGCTTTCGAAGAGCTACAATATCTGCATTCTTCTTTTTAATAATCTCTTCTAGAACCTTAAAATCCTTAGGGTCATACCCAATCTTGATGACAATATCTTCTAAAGACTTTAACAAGTTGTCTTTGGCTAAATAGGAAAATTTTTCTATTTTTAATTGTGATTGTATATTTGAAAAGGTTGTTATGAACTTGGAGAATGCCATGGTTGTGTTAGTCATGGTAGAGAAAAGCATCGCTCCAGACTTTCTGTGCATGTCCATCTGATCTATGGGATGAATTTTATTTGCATCAAATGAGTAAGTTTTTTTCTTATAATCAGATTCAGCTTTGGGTAAAGGGACTTGGGCTTGTAGAAAAGCCATCTGCATCCTTCCCTTTTCACTGTCAAAGGTTGTCAACAACCTATGCTGTGATGTAGAAGTCTACTTCCAAAACTGATTGTAGGCATTGGCCTTTAGAGCTTCATTCTTTTGTTTGATCTCTAACAATTTAGAAAAAATGTTTTGATCACCTTGATCATTGGTTCCAATTGATTGAATAATATCCATGGGCTCTTGTGAGGCTAAATAAGGTGATGGAATATTAGGAACATTTCCTACTGTGTTTGTAGACACTTTTGCATCTCCGAAGTCAATGATCTCTAACTCTTTTTGGCTCTGTTCCGTAGAAATATTGAAATCAATATTCTACTTTTTATGTTGAATTATGAATTCTTTCGCAATGTCTGCAGAAGTTGATGTATCCTCCCTAGGCATTTTATGTTTCTTTTCTTGGGAGATAGGAATCCGCAGAGTGGATGTAGAAATAATCTGCTCCTCTGCCTCCTACAATGTATTCTCTACCCATTGATCCCGGTTCATAAATTTCTCAATCTCAGGCCTAGGTATATGGTTATAGGGAGTTATCTTCAAGTCGACCCTTAAGTTTGAAATGATGCTAAAAGGATCATAAGACCAAGTGAAGCTTGCTTGGAAGTTCATCCTCTTGAGGATTTCATCTGCTTCAACTCCTGCTGATCTAGTATTACATATAAAAAAGCCTATTTTAGACTTGATCTTAAACTGTGATTTTCTCTTACCTGAAACAAAGTGCAATTCATCCATGTTAATCATCTGTCTAATATATTCCGAAGAGAATAGTCTCATTGGAACATATTTTGGAAATTTTTAAGGTGTCAGTTCATAGCGATATACTTAGATCTCTGTGTAATTATGATATAGATACCAGTCTCCATTTTTAACCTAATTACTTAGGTGAAGTATTATTTTGATATCCTGGCCAATTCAAGGCTCATTCTGGCTGCTTAGAATTTGGGCAACTGGATGAATGAATGAATCAATGAAATCTCTAAATGAAAAATCGGTGGACATGGATCAGAGCCATTTTTAGGGCCTCATCCGTTGTTGATCCAAATCCGAAGCCGGTTTGACTACATGTGAATTTCGTTTTCCAAATCTACTAATTTTGAAATTTTTCGGGCCTGGAGAACTACTTTGTTGTGTCTGGAGCGTCTATTATAGTGAGGAGCCCCTTTCGTTTCATGTGAAAAGGTTTCTGGTTGCCCAAGTTATGTCATTTTAGATCTGGAGGTATAAAGTATCTGTTTTGTAGTTATATTTATTAATCCTTTTGTTTATTTCGGTTCTGTCCATTTATTTCGGTTGATATTTTTTTTGTCGGATCTATACCCTCTTCTTTTTGTATGCTCTTTGCTCTGCGTTTTGTGCGATCTCGGCAAATAAAAAACTAGAAGACGAGATTTTTTGCTACGTATTCTCTTTCCTTACGTCTTTGTGAGATCTTTGGAAATCAGAAATAGTGAAAAAATTGATAGTTGCTGGTAAAGCTAAACGAAAAATCTAACATTCTGCCATAAGGCTTTTTTTTGCAGGAAAAAGCACGCACATCGATGAGCGAAAAAAATAAAAAATAAAAATAAAAATAAAAAAATATATTAAAAATAAAGAAAGAAAGAAAGAAAAGAAAAAGAAAGGAAAGAAAAGAAGAGAAAAGAAAAGAAAGAAAGAAAGAAAGAAAAGAAAAAGAAAATCCCTTCCTCCTTTCAAACAATTACATAATCCTTTACTGGCTCACTTGGTGTAAAGTTTGTTTATGAGAATAGAGGTCTTGGGTTCAAGTCTCTTTCTCAAGCTTCTTTTTTCTAAAAATCTTTTTGTCAAGTTACTTGTTCTTATAAAACCCTTTGGCATGTTGTCGATTTAAAAAAGAGGGTTTTATTTAAAAGGCACATGTAAAAGTAAAATTTAAAAGTGACTCTCACTTATTTATAAAAGTGGGTCACATAAAGTAGTTTTTTTTATAAGTGATCTTATTGTATTAAGTTTGGAAAAGGGAGGGGAGGGGGAGGGGGGGATTTTTTTTAAAGTAGAACTTCATCATCAACTTTCAACCGTTCCCATAACTATTTAGCATCTACAACACATTGTTTTAAAAAAGGCATAACTTTTTCATTCAAAAGCCGTTTTTTGAGCCATTTTTTTTTTAATCAGCCTAATTTTTTGAGATATTTCCATTGGAGTAGTTAGTTTCAGCCTTTTCAACTTTAGTTTAGAAAAAAATGGAAAGTGCATGCCCGGTTATTCTTAACAACACCAATTATTTCCAATGGCTACCCCACATGATAGATTTACTTAGAAGTAAAGGGCTTTATAGAATAACTACAAGACAAGGAACTATACCTACCGATGGATAAAAGCCGATAAATGGGAAAATAAACAAGATCAAGCACAAGGGTTGATAGGAATTTCCATTGCTCAAGATCTTCGATTTCATATCCTAGAAATTGACACCCCTTATGCAGCCCTGAAAAAGCTAAATACTATTTTTGGCCTTCAAAATGAAATCAGGGCCCACCACCTTGAATATGAGTTGCTTACTTTGGACCCCAATAATTTCTCTTCTATTGAGGATTTTTTGTCCAAATTGAAGACCCTTAGACTTCTTTTAGAAGGTTGTAAGGTCAAAAAGGAAGATGGTAGCCTTATCTATTCCATTCTTGCTAAGCTTGGCTCCTCATACTCTGTATTTGTTTCCACCTTCCATTCCACTAGAGAAGCCATCATTTCTCAAGGAACTGCCTACAAGTCCTTCTCTTTTGATGCCTTTTGCAATTCTTTGAAAAGGAACAAGAAAAACTCTTACACCTTGATCTTATTAATATTGGAAACTCTTCTAAGAAATCCTTAGCAGCCCAGCAACAACCATATCTAAAGAATCCTGAGAAGCAACATCCTAGAAAGAATGGTCCTAAACCAAACAAACGCATGTTTGTTGATCCTTTTCTCCCTCTTGAGATTTTGTGGGAGTTGGTACATGTTTAAGGGATGCCAGCCTTGAAGAATGTATCTTTCTATAGTTCACAGTGTTCTCTTACGTGAGGTGACCTCTTGAACTTTCCCTTCTTCTAAGATTATCTCCTCTTCCTTTTTAGGTGACTCCTCAATTGTTATAGGGCTTTTGGTTGGAGTCAGTGGCTTCCCTTGCTTTACCTTGGCAGTGTTTCTAGTTTAGAAGTATATGGTGGTTTGTATTTTTCTTTTGGCATTCATTGGTGTGCTTAAAGTGGCTAAGGTAGTCGCCGCTTCTTTCTTTGATATTCTGGAAAAATGCTAGTACGTTGGGGAGAGGTGTCAGTGCCCAACATAGGGTCCAATTTCTCTTCCTCCCCTATCTCATCTTCCTTCTCTTCTGTTTCCTTCTCCTCTTTCTTATCTTCCTTTTTTTCTTCTTCTTTCCCTTTGTTTCTAGGGTTTCTGTGTTTTCTGCTTCAGTCTCCATCTCTTCATCTTCTTCATCTTCTCCTTTTGTCTCTCTAGTCTCCACTCCTTCTTCCACTCCCCTCCCTCCAAGACTAGAGGCAAGGGTTTGCCCCGTTTGTGTACCTATGAATGCTTCCCTATCCATATCTATGAAAGTGGACCAAGATATAGGGGTGTTCAATCTATTCAAATCATCTCTTATTATATGTTTGATGAGGCCATGATGAGCTAACTGCTGGTACTTTCTCCCCCTCACCTTTTGGCTCATGTCCCTAATTGAATGTAGGAGGAATTATGGAATGTTCAGTCCTTGTTCTAGAGGGAGATATCCTTCGAACCTAAGCTCATTCAATAGTCTAAAGTGGTATCCATAAACCACACTCAGTATCCCCTTAGAAGAAATGTATTTCATTATGTGAAACTACTTCACCCTAAGGGTATGGAAGGTTTTCTCTTCTCACTCCATTTTTTTCCTCGATGAATTCTTCATTTGGCAGAAAGAAGCTATTTTTGGTTGCATTGTTGGACACCCTATCTTCTCTATTCCACTTGACTCCCAGAGGCAAAGCGGTCACTCTACTAATCAATTTAGGTGTAATGGTGATGGATAGACCTCTGACCATAGTGGTGGTCCTATCATCTTCTTGTGCATGGGGGACCACTGCAAATTCTCGAGCCACCTCCTCATCAAATCCCTTGAGGAGATCGACGAATCCTAGTCACTGATGATTACTAAAAATTTCCACCACCCGAGGGTGTAATCTGATCCTCTTGATATCTGTGGGTTCCCTTCTATTAAAACCTCCTCCCATTTTATGGTTGTGTTAAGAAGGTGGCTGAATGGTTTTGTGTGACAATATTGGTGATGTGTGCCCTTAGAGGTTATAAGTTTACATAAACTCAGACTACCATGATTCTATTTCATCAATCAACCTCTTAAATTTTGAATTACTGTTGTGACTGTGTATAAATTTTCATGGAAAAAAATTCACAATTTTGGTGAGGTGATATCCACTTACCTCTGACCTTTGGTGTTTCTTGCATGGGAGATGGTGATTTTAGGTGTGAATACCACCTGTGAGTGTCTCTCACTGCAATTATGGGCATTGTTCAACCTTCTATAAGATTTCCTGTAGCATCAACAATTTCTTGTAACACGGGGTTTGCATGCAGACTTCGCCCTTGGTGCGGAATTATTCTATGGCTCTTGTCACCCTCCTCTAATTTCTCTCAAAATTCTCAATGGAATGAGGATAATAAGACAAAAATTCCCTTTATGGCAACTTGAACGAATTTGGAGTGGAGTGATGGACTTCAACACAGGTTTTCTTCTTTTGGACCATTGGCCCACTCAACTTAATCATTGTCTTTTGCCTCAGAATCACCACCATGTCCTCGTGAACTCGCCCTTAACTGATTTGACTGCCCAAGTGGCATGCATACTCTAGTTCTCTTTCACTTTAACTTCACGAGGGTGGCCAAGTTAATTAGCCACCTTTCTTCCTTTTTAACCTCTAACTCTCGACATTAATACATTTTTATCAACATGATGCATAGCGAGAGGGTGAAGGGACATACCTGAGCCTTAAGCCTCCCTGTTTCTGAGGAGTTACATATATTATTTGATGCAGGGAGTTGGAGTTTGGTGATAGCCATGATTTTTTTTCCCTTTGTTGTTTTTTTATTCATTTTTCTGAGTGAGCTTCTTAACACTTTTATTTGCTTGTTCTTTTTGCGGGTATTGCATGAAGGTCCTCATGTGTTGTTGCTGGTGTGGTCATCCTCTTGAAGTCCTTTGGTGGTCATTTGGAGCCATCTCCATCAACCTCTTCTCACTTTTTAGGCTTGCTGTGTCATGTACAAGATGGCTACAGTAAGTGATCAACTTCCTGTAGCATTTTCCTTTTTGTTGCTTTGGAGCTCCAGGTTGATAAGAAATGAGGGGAAATAATTTATGGAGGTTAGGTATGGAGCTATGGAGTGAGTGGATTGATGGAGAGATGAGGGTAGAGGTCCCATGTCAAGATATAGGTAACCTAGCTATTAGTGGCAAAAAATACAGTTTCGAGAGTGAATACTCATGCATGGAGTGGAGTGAGCATTAAGAGTGGTAGGTATAGGTAAAAAATAGTTTTCATGCTTTTCTTGAAGATTAGATGCCATTGAGAGAGCTTCATTTCTTGTACATGACTTTCCTGTAGCAGTACATGGTTTCCTGTAGCAGCTAGGACATCCTATAGCAATTAAAGAAGAGAAAAATATGGGATTTATTCTCACCTGGAGGGAGAAATGGGTGGATGGATCCATGTTGGGGTTGCTTATGGATTGGGTAGGTAGAGGAGAGAGAGGAGAGTGGAAGAAAACACCTCCTCTTTGTGTAAATCACCCTTGATTAGCAACCTTTGAACTCATAAATCAGTGAGTGCATAGGTGTTGTTTTCATTTTTTTCTTTTTCTCTTTGTTTTTTTTTTTTTTCTAAGTAAAACTATTCTATTATGTATAAAATTACTGGTACAAAACTGCCACAGTGTTAGCTATGAAAGCCTGACTACTGGGCTTGATAAACAAGCTAGTCAAAGAGAGTCTGGACCGCCCTGAATGGGAAACCGGTCCTTTTAACAGAAATGTCTTGGCTGCCCAAGTAAGGGAAACCAACCTTGAGTTCATACATGACAAAATAACATAGAAACAAGTGCTAAAATTAACCATCAGCCTTATCAGCCGATTTTTGAGGCAAGAAAGCAAAAAATTCCTGAAGGAATTTAGCAGAAAGACCTGGAGAGATTGACAGTCACGGTTCATGAGCCGGGGAAAAAGGTTCCTCGACAATCCTGCATCCAAAGTCATAGCTGCTTTCGTCCTTTCCTGCATTGAGAGCGTTTTCCATGCCTGAGTGTTCATCCTCCTTGTTTAGCACGTTCTGGGGGGGGAGATCGGATGCAGCCGGTGCAACCATCTCGCCTGGGAAGCTCGAGACCTGAGGAGGCAGGGGAGCGACAGAGTGAGTCGGAGCAGGGTTGGGGATCTCTTCACGGAGGGTTAAAGTGATAAAAGCAGTAAGAATGGGTCGGTTCGAGGAGCATTCGAACCGAAGTTCAGCTCGCTGGGAGGTTTGCCGAATGGTGGGACACACAGTCTCATGAGAGACAGGAAAGGGAGCACTGCTGGAAGGAATGGAAGCTAAGTGAGGGGAGGTAGGAGAAGCACCGAAAGGGGGAGCACTGCTGGAAGGAATGGAAGCTAAGTGAGGGGAGGTAGGAGAAGCACCGAAATTATCCTGGAGACAACCCCTTCCTCTTCCTCTGCCACCTCGCCGAGTTTGAGACTGAACATGCTCCTCATCAGCAGAGGAAGAACCTGAGGAAGTGCTGAGAGAAGGGCGCCGAGAATTGACAAGGCCCCTGCTGATACCTCGCCGGCACCGCATTCTCTGGCGGAGTCGAGGCATGGAGACAGGAGCTGGGCAACAGAGATAGAGCCAAAATGACGAATAGAGACCAAGGGAGCCCGAAGAGTGGAGTTGACACCGCTGTGAATTGTCGAATGAGCCCGAACAGGAGGGTCTAGGCCACTGCGATGATCAGTCCAAACACTGTGAAGAGGAATAGCGCTGTAGAGGGGACTGTGAGAGAAGTGGAACCCGGGAAGAGGCTCGAAACAAGAAAGTAAGGAACAACGACGTCCAGTATGCGTTCTCGCACTGGATTCTGCAAAACCTGGAGGACAATCACCGCGGAGAGGAGACGAAGATCCGCCACAGCAAGCACCGACATTCAAACTGTCCCGAATTAGCGCCATGACCAAGAGAACCGCCATATGAAGACGAGAAATGATCCGATCAAGGAAATTAAATTCAATTCGAGCTGGTGAGTAATTGCGCTCATAAATGCTGGAGCAGGGAGCCATATGGGCTTCCCATGCAAGCTCCTTTGGGAGCTACGCAGGGACCCTTGTCCCATCAAACCCCTTAAACATTCACATCCAGAATAGAAGAATATTTGTGCAGCTGCATGGTGCAATTCTGTAGCATATCTACGTCATGGATAATGGAGAGAGGGCCATGAGTGAGAGTGCTTGTGCTGTCCGTTCCAAAATTGGCCAAAAGGTCCGCGAATTTGTTGCCTTCTCGTTAGACATGAGTGAATGAGATTGCCCTATTTCTTGTCAGCCAGTTGCTGATCCTTTCGATTCTAGCAACCAAACGCCAGCTGTGGACTACCGTTGCAGAATTGGTACCCCATAGGAGCTGGTTGACCATATTGATAAGAACTTGAGAGTCTCCTTCAATGATAATTGGAAAGAAGTTGTAATGCTGAGTGAGGCAGAGACCCTGCCAGAGGCCTTCTAATTCAGCCGAGTTATTAGTATCCCAACCAATTGATCCATAGTAGATGTTTTGAATTTCTCCCTTTGAGTTTCTAAAAATGCCGCCAAAACTTGCTTGACCAGGGTTTCCTCTAGAAGCTCCGTCGAAATTTAATTTGAAAACCCCATCAGGGGGTGGAGACCACTGCATAGGAGTTTCAGGGGTTGCCTTGTTCCTGATAGTTGGAGTAAAAAAAATTTTGAGATTCCAATTTTGCCAAATGGAGATTTCTTTGGGATGTTTCGGATAATCATCTTCCTGCCAAGGTTGGAGAGCCAAATATTCCTAGAGGTTATTGCTGATGGAAGTCCAAATGGAGTCCAGTGTAGAAGCCTAATTTTTGAAAATTCGTTTGTTTCTTTCCTTCCACAGAGATCAGAAAACCAGGCCAGGAAGAAGCTGCCAGAGGGCATTAAGAAGGGAGGAAGAGTGAGGACGTTTTGGCCAAGTGCGAAGAATGTTTGTTATGTCTCCAGTGGGTTTGGTCCTTTGGCATCGAAAGCTGCATTTCTACCACAAGGTTTTGGCTAAAGGGCAGTGCAACATGAGATGTTGGATAGTTTCAGTACTTTGAAGGCAATTAGGGCATTGAGACGGACCTATAAAACCCTGTTTGACCAGATTGTCCCAAGTGAGGATTCTTCTATGGCTAAGGAGCCAGAGGAAGGTAGAGATCTTAGGCCAAGTAATTGGGTTCCAAATCAAAAGCCAGAGAGAGTCACTAGGGTGCGGAGAGGGGTGCATCAAAGAGTAGGCTTCCCTTGTTGTGAAAATACCTTTCGTTGTATAACCCCACCGGAGAATGTCTGGATCTTCCGAGCATCTGATTTGTCTTCGCTGAAGCTCTTTGTTGAGAGTATCCCAATCAATGTCTTGAGCCTGTGGCACTATGTGATGGGAGGGCTTCCATTGCCTGAACCCGTTACGATCTGAGGGCAGCCACTGATTGCAAACCTTGTCTTCTATTGTGTCTCTGTTGTTTCCCAAGTTGATTTGAGAGTAAGTTTCAAGAAGCTTTGGGCTTTGCTGCCAGGAATCGGACCAGAACCTAGCCAAGTTGCCATTACGAATTTCCCAAAAAATATGTTGTTGTATGAGCATGTGGTGCTGCTTGGCTGCATTCCAGACAAGAGAGCCAGATTGCTCAAGAGCGAGCCTTATTACGTCTGCCGAAGATCTGTTGTTGGCATATTTAGCTGTCCAAAGTTTAGCCCAAGGAGTATGTGGGTAGGAAAGCCATTTCCACCAAACACGAGCGGCCATGACCTCGTTGCTGTGCATGGGGTCTCTAAGGCCAAGACCTCCTCCTTTCTTGGGAGTACATACAGTATTCCAATTGACTAGGGCCCATTTTCTATTCTGGCTAGAGGATCCCCAAAGGAATTTGCTTTGCAGAGATTTAATTTGCTTGAGAACCCATTTTGGGGTAGCCAGAACAGAAAATAGGTAAAGGGGCATAGATTGCAGCACAACTTTGATGAGAGTGAGTCTACCGACCATGTTGAGAGCTCTGAAGGTCCAAGAGGAAAGCCTAGATTCCAGTTTTTCAAGAAGCAGATTCCAGGAAGAGTGTTTGATTGCAGAGTCTATAAGAGGGGCGCCAAGGTATTTGTTAGGGAGAGAGGCAACAGAAAAACCAAGAATGTGAACTATATTGGCTTGAGTGAGGGGGGGAGTATTGAAGAAAAAAATCTGAGATTTGGATTCATTGATGGATAACCCAGAGACTTTAGAAAAAAGGTTGAGAATGGCTTTGAATGAGCGGGCTTCTTGAACAGAAGGATGGCCAAAAAGCATATTATCATCCAAAAATTGCTGGTGAGTGGTGACAGGGGCTCCATGAAGAGAGATGCCTTGCAAATGATGATTGCGAACCTCATTATGAATTAAACGGCCAAGGCCCTCAGCCATGAGGACAAAGAGGAAAGGGGAGAGAGGATCCCCCTGCCTGATTCCTCTAGAAGGAAAGATAGGGGGAGAAGGAATCCCATTAATAAGAATAGAGAAAAAAGAAGAATTAATGAGGCTCATTATCCATCTAATCCACATTTGATCGAATCCAAAATCACCTAAGATTTGTTGTATGTAATTCCAATTCAGTCTATCAAAGGCTTTGGATAGATCGATCTTGAGGAGCATACCTGGCTTCTTGCATAATTTTAAGGAGTGTATGATCTCATGAGTTAAAATTATACCATCCAGAATTTTCCGCCCTTCCACATATCCTGTCTGCTATGGCAATATGAGAAGCAGAAGAAGCGGCTTGAGTCTGTTGGAAATAACTTTGGAGATTACTTTGTAAATCACGTTACAAAGAGCAATAGGTCTGAATTTTTCCAGTTTGTTGGGCTGCTCTTCTTTTGGTACTAGTGCAATGAAGGTGGCATTGAGAGAGGGCAAGAGCCAATGCATGGTTCTTGATTCCTCAACCAGTTGCCACACTTCATGTTTGATTAGATCCCAGAAATGGTGAAAGAAATTGGAAGTGAAGCCGTTGGGTCTCGGAGCCTTACCATCCTTGAACTATGCCATTGCTGCATCCACTTCCTGGAAGAAGACGGGGTGGAGAAGCATTTGATTGTGCTCAGCCGTGACCAAGTTAGGTATAAGCTGCTTGATTTGGTCTATAGCTGGTTGTCTATCGACCTGAAGTTCTTGTTGGATGCCCTTAAAATAATCCACGAGTTCCTGTTCCATATCTTCATGCTTCTCCATCCGCTCTCCTTGCTGATTGGTGATTTTCTCTTTGTTTTGTTATTTATTTATTTATTTTTATTTTTATTTTTATTTTTGAAGACAGGTGGGCTGCCTCCACAAAAATTTTCAACCCAAAAGCCTGCCTTGGGAGCCTCAAAGAGGTTTTCACCCAAGGATCTTTTATTTCTTTATTTTTATTTTTTTTTTGTTTTTTGTTCCAGGATTTCCTTAGAGAGGTTTTCACCCATGCCTCTTTGTTTTTTATTTTTTATTTTTTCTAGGAAGGGGAGGAACTAGAAACTATTGTCCTTTGAGATAATTCTAGGTCAATTAATCATGTCAGAGCATCAAAAATATTTTGTTTTTTTTAAAGGGGTTTTTGGATGAAAAATGTATTGAGAAAATAGCAAATATATATTATAAACTTTTGATAGTATTAAATATTAATAAAAGGGTTGTTGCTTTAAATTATCTAATATTTTTTGCATATGTGAATGATCTAGATTTATTCAAGAAGACAACAGAATACACATATAACCATAAACACAGAGATGCAGTGGAAATAATGCTTCATTTTATTAAAATCAAATGACTGAAATATGCTTACACACATAATAGAAATAAACAGCTAGGGTGCTGGTTGGCTTATCTCTGAGAAACGATGTGGCGGCTACAGGCTTCTGAACTATGTTACATTGAGGCTCGGAGGGCTATTACAGACATAATGGAAATGAGTGGGCGAGGGCACTGGTAGCGTATGTTATGAAACCAACTCAAAAAATAGATGAAAAGAGAGATCAACGCCTTAGAAATAAGCCACTTCGAGGGTGGAACCACCCTTACATTACATAAATGAATAATTCTTGGATGATACAAATGACAAAACCTCCTTCTATGTATAGGAGTCCAAGGGGTCACAATATAATCCTAGCCGACCTAACAATAATAATGTAAGGGCACAATAATAAAAATATTGGGGTTATAGGGGTATAAAAATAACAATAAGGGGGTTGCACTAACAACAATAAGGAACTACACTAGTAATATAGAGACCTAACATGCTCCTCCCCTTCAAAAAAGTGTTGTCCTCAATGCTTGAGTTGCTCTGGGTGCTTCTATATAAAATTCTCATCCTCCCATGTAGAATGTTCAGTGGGTAAGTTCTTCCACTTGATGAGATACTCTGAAATTGATCGATTTCATTGCTGTCGAGTTCTTGTTTCCGTGATTGCTTCAGGTTCCAATATGATTTTTCCTTCCTCATCTAGTTCTAGAAATATTGTTTGAACTAGATGTTCTTCACCTATAAGCTTCTTTAAGCATGAAACATGGAAAACTGGATGCACTCGTGAAGAAGAAGGAAGCTCCATTTTTTATGCCATAGTACCAATATTTTGCAACACCTTGTAAGGACCATAGTACTTTGGCGATAATTTATTATCCTTCTTAGCTTGCTTGAGGGACATTTGTTTATATGGTTGTAGCCATAAAAATACCCAGTCTCCTACATCACAACTTCTCTCGCTGCGATGTTGATATGCCTGTTGTTTCATTCGATTTTGTGCCAAATTTAGGTTATCCTTTAAGAGTTGGAGAAATTCTTGTTGATGCTCGATGTGATGTTCCACTGCTTGAACCTTATAATTTTCTCTTAAAGATGTTGTGATGGACCGTGGATGATATCCATAAAGTGCCATAAATGGGGTCATTTTTGTTGCAGTATGGAAGGAAGTGTTATACCACCATTCAATGAGAGGTAACCACTTGACCCATTGTGTTTTTTTATCAGATACAAAACAATGAAGATATCCTTCCAAAAATTTATTCACTATCTCAGTTTGACCATCGGATTGAGGATGATAAGATGAGCTATGAGCTAGTTGAGCCCAAACAAGAAAATAATTCATTCCAAATATTATGAGTAAAAATGGGATCTCTGTCACTTACAATAATCTTTGGGTATCCATGTAGCTTTTGAATTGTTTCCATAAATGTAGTAGCTACTGTACTTGCTTTAAATGGATGAAATAATGCACAAATGTGTGCATACTTGGTAATTCTATCAACTACCACCATGATGACACTCTTTCCTCCAAACTTAGGTAAAACTGTGATAAAATCCATTGAAATATCCTCCCAACAGTGACTTGGAATGGATAAAGGTTGTAGAAGACCCGTGATCTTAATTGTCTCAACTTTATTCTGCTGGAAAACCAAACATTCTGACACAAAATTTTGAATATCGGATTTAAGGCCATCCCCAAAAAATTCTTTCTTCATCCTGTGGTAAGTTTTTAAAAATCCTGAGTGTCCTCCTAAAGGAGAAGTGTGCAATTCCAAAAGAATCTTCTGTTTTAGTTGGGAATTATTACAAAGATATAAGCGATATTTGTACCATAAGGAATCATTTTTCCAACTAAATGTATCAGATTTACTAGGATCTTGCTGCAAATTTTGAATGAGTTTCCACACTTCTTTCTCATTCTTCCATTCCTACCTTTCTTTGGTTATCCAATATGGTTGGATAATAGAAATTATAGAAAGAATTGCTTCCACCTCCTCATCCTTTCTTGAGAGAGCATCTGCAACAAAATTTAGCTTCCCTTTTTGTAGATGATTTCAAATTCATAACCCAACATCTTTGTGACCCATTTTTTCTTCTCTTCTAAAGACAGTCTTTGTTCCAAAAAGTATTTAAGACTATCATGATCCTTTTTTACCTTGAAGTGTCTTCCCATTAGGTAAGGTCACCATTTCTTTAGTGCACGTAGTATTGCCAACATTTCATTCTCGCAAATAGATTTACGTAAATACTTTCCTTTGATTGGAAAAATTTCCAAAAATATTGGTCTTCCTTCCTGCATTAAAACTGCACCAATTCCATTTCCTGAGGCATCACATTCCACAATAAAGGTTTTTGTGAAGTCTGGCATAGCTAAGACCGGTGCTAGGCACATTGCATCTTTAAGATGTTCAAATGCCTTCGTTGCTTCAGGAGTCCATGAAAATACATCTTTCTTCAATAATGTTGTTAGAGGTGTTGCTATTCTTCCATAATTCTTAAAAAACTTGCGATAATAGCCTGTTAACCTGAGAAATCCTCGCAACTGCTTTATCGTCTTAGGGAATTTCCATTCCTTAATGGCTTTAATTTTGTTAGGGTCTACTTTAACACCCTCGTGAGATATAATATGACCCAGATATTCCACCTCTTGTACTCCAAAGAAACATTTGGATTTTACATATTGTTTCTCCTCGTAGTTTGAGCACTCTGTAAACATAGTGAACATGATCCTTCCCTTTCAAGACTCATTGTAGATTAGTATATCATAAAATAATACTAGCACAAATTCTCTGAGGGTTTGAAAATGGAATTCATCAACCCTTGGAATGTAGAAGGTGCATTGGTAAGTCCAAAAGGCATGACCAAAAATTCATAATGACCCTCATGAGTTTGAAATGATGTTTTCAGAATATCTTTGGTCTTCATTCTAACTTGATGATATCCTGAACAAAGATCCAACTTGGTAAAATAAATTTCTTCATGTAATTCATCCAATAATTCATCAATCACAGGAATGGGAAATTTATCTTTAATAGTGAGTTTATTGAGCTCCCTATAATCTAGATACATGTGCCATGATTCATCCTTCTTGTGAACTAATACTACTGGAGTAGAGAAAGAATTTTGACTAGGCTGAATTATACAACCTCTACTTTATTCTACCAATCATCACGTTCAATATTGTTGTTGGACATAAGGATTATCTATAAGGCACGATGTTTGGAGGAACCTTCACCGGAATCAAATGAATAGCATGATCATGATCGAATATGTGGGAGTCCTTTGGGAATTTTAAACACCTAGAATGATTGTCCAAGAATTTTTGGAGATCTGGAGAAATAGATGATTTTGGTGTTGAAACTTCTAGTGAGCATAATTGTGCAATTACGCCTTGTTTTTCTTTCTTCAGAAGATTTGTCATGACATTAGAGCTTTTATCTTTCCTGGCTTCCTGTGATATCCTGTAATTCGACTTCCTTTCCTTCCAAAAAAAATTTCAAGAAAAGTTCTTGAAAATTAAAAGCTACCGTCTCCAAAGATTGTCACCATTGTACTCCTAGTACAACATCAGCACCTCCCATTGGAATGGAAAGCATTGGAATATTCAATACATATTCCCCCATGGTTAGCTTGATATTATGGCATTTTCCAGAGAAATTTATTATTTCTCCATTTGAAACCATCACTTGACATTTTGGTGCTGGGTATAGGAAACAATTTAATTCCTTGGCTACCTTACAATGAATAAAATTATGGGTATGACCTGAATCAATCAATACTATTACCTTTTTCTTCTTGATATGTCATATATTGAGAGTTTGAGGAGTGGTGATTCCTTCCAATGCATTACACGATATGGTCGGACTCGTTTCTTCTTCTTCTAGGGTTGGTTCCTGGTGTAAATCCTATTCTTTTGAAGTTTCTTGTTCATTTTCTTCCTCCTCTTCATAATCTATGTAAAATAATTTCTTCTCAACACACTTATGACTAACTGATATGTGTTTTCTCTGCATGCTGGCAAAAGAATCCTTTTACTCTTTTCTTCCAATTGTTGTGGTGTCAACCTTGTAGGTTGTGGAAGTCTAGGAGTAGCAACACTTTTCATCTTTGCTGGAATGTGTTTAGTGAGCTTCCTTGTCACCATAATTTTACATTTAATTTTTCTTGCCAACTTGAATGCCTTCTCCAATGAATTAGGTTCCCAAACGCGAACCTCATGTTGGATGTTATCCTTTAAAGTCCCTATGAAGACATCACTCCTGTGTTCCTCTGGAATATCAATTACCCTTATATTCAATTTTTGGAATTCCTTAATGTGCTCCACCACTGAACCATTTTGTTTGAGATTTATTAATTGGCTTAAAAAGGTGATTCTCTTTGTATCGTGATAATGTGCTATCATTTTCTTCATAAAAATTGACCAAGTGACAATTTTTTTACAGGAGCAAAGCCATCGATACCATACAAATGTATTTTGTTCTAAATATAAAGTTGCAATGCATATCTTTTGTGTGTTTTGCACATTATTGAGATCAAAATATTGCTCCATCTATAGTATCCATGTTACGAGATCCTTGCCATCAAACTTGATCATATCGATCTTTGGAATATGGTGGGTCTTCCATCCAACATTAGAGTTTATGAAATCACGATTAACATTTATTTTGTTCTCATCATGAGTTTCCTATACTATCTTTTCACCATTAGGAAAAATTTATTGTATCAACTTTGTCAAACCTTCCATGTCTGATTTTATATCATTCTTCATGTTTTCCATTTTTTCATCGATCTTAGCTTCCATGGTTTCCATGCCATCTTCCATGCCATCCATGAAATTCTTCAAACCATCCATCTTAGCTTCCATGCCTTTCTTCAAACCATCCATATTAGCTTCCACGCCTTTCTTCAAAACCTCCATTTCATTTTTTGTTGCTCTTTGCAAGAGCGAAATTTGGTGCACTTGCTCTTGTAATTTTGATATGTCATGTTGCATTTATTTGTCTTCATGAGTCATAGTAGAGCCTTCTGAAGACTTAATGGGTGTTGAATTATTTTTAAGGGGCATTGTTGAGCTAATTTATGTACCTAAATTAACACAATTATTTCTTATCAATCCGGGTTGTTTATGCTTTGAGGCAAGTTCACTATATGTGAAGATCAGATGTAATCAAACCTTGAAAGATAAGTTATTCAAAAGCTAAAAGTAATACATCCTATAATTCTATTTCAATTAGTTTAAAAAGAGGAAGAATATTGAAATGGTTCTTGACTCAAGAAGTCCACTTTCACCTCAATTACCACTTAATGAATCAGAGATTAAAACCAAGAACTTAAGATGGATAAATTATTAATGAAAGAAACTCTTAACTTAAGAGACACATAAGGTATTCCATCATAATTCATTCATCTCAATATCAAAGTCTCAATATCAAAACTACTTGCATACAAACAAAGGAAACTAGTTTTAATTCATCATTTTAGTAGAAGGGATGCTCAACTTGAACACATGTTTTTCCAACTCGATAAAGTGATGAATAAGCTATGAAATAATGAAATCAATCATTATGCATGAACCATGAAGCAATCTGAAATAAAGCTTTGAAAAACCAGTTCTACAATAACCAGATTACAAGGAAATAAAACTAGTTAACAAGGAAGTGTACTTAGCTTGGAATGGGGGCCCTCCACCCTTGCCTTGCACACTTGAGAGGTGATCTCAGAAGCTTAAATTCAGTTACACATCCATAGCATTGAAAAGCAAAATAATAATAACACAAGTCTTCAAATTAGCTCCTCAATCCAAAGGTGTCACAGCATAAAAGTATAATAAGTTAATACATAAGCCATCAAAGTTTTGGCTTTAAATAAGAAGTCTCATGAAACAAACTGATCTATATTCACTCAAACAAACCCATCTACTCTCATCCACCTATCTAAGTCGAATTCATTACTCTTATCCCAAGAAATATGACCAATCCCATAGAATATCAAAACTGCCCTATTTCTATGGGATTTCTGAATGACTAGTCATGATTGACTAGCACCAAATGGGCCTAATAAAGCTTGTTCTGTTCGAACTAAGCATAGCTGGCTTAACCCTAGTTCCCAAGCTGTCCATCCATGCATTCAATTCGTGCCCAAGTGTCCTGCAGCCACATCAACCATAGAACTATTACGGGAATTTCTGAATCTGCCAATTTTGCACTAAAAACCAAACTTTCATAAAAACTTTAGAAATTGAAAAATTAAAATTAAATACCTGAATGGATATTAAATATACATCAAAATGGAATAAATGAAGGGAAAATGGATGGGAAATAGATGGATTAGTAAGTTTCTTTGAGCAAAAAATAAGACCAAAACTAAGGCCCAACATCTCTCCCTTGCTTATCATCAAGCATGTCCCCATGCTTGCTTATTCCTCTTTGACCTTCTTCTCTCTGTAGTAGATGCTGTACCTGTAGATGTTTCCTGTTGTGCTGCCCTGGCCAAACAATCCAAACCTGTGTCATGTCTTTCCCTGAAAAAAGCTGCTTTGACCTTCTGCTTTTCATACCTTGCCTGCCACATATTCTTTTCCTTTAACCACTTAAATGCTTACTTAGAAAGTAGATTATTTTTCCGTTTCAGTTTCCTCAATTCTTCTTTTAATTTTTCATTTGCCTTAACCAATTTAGCATTATCTTTCTTATTTGCCTTATTTTCCTCTTTTAATTGTTTCTCCATGATTTTGCTAATTTCCAATTGGTCAGTTAAGTCCCTGATTCTTCCAACATTGATTTCTTTTTCAAAATCTTGTGTTGTTTTCATTAGTGATGCTGCTGCTGCATCATCATATGAAGAATCCTCCTCAAATACTTCTTGTGCAATATCATTTTCTTCTTGTTGTCTTGGGGAATATATTTCTTCTTCCTTGTCTAATCGATAGGTCTTTTGATAAGTAAATCTAAGGAATAGACATAGCAGATATTTTCATTTTACTACATGGCCATGTTGATCATAACATTTAGCTCTTGTTAAGGATACAGGTGGTGATTCATCAATCTCTGTTTTCTGCTGTTTTTATCTGTGCTTCGTAAGTACATTCAATGAACAGTTTCTAGACAGGCTCTCATCCACTGTGCCACAGCGGCCTTTTTGATACTCAACTAGGATTTGATCAATCCTTGATGGTAATCTATCATGCTTTAGGCTGCGTTCATGTTTTCTTTATTTCAGTCATTCTCAAGAGGCTCTATACAGCGCACACCTTTGAATGTATCCTCTCCCTTAATATGTTGTAGAAGTCTGACATGATACAAATGGGCAACGCTATATCCTCTATCACAAGTCAAAAACTTCTGGATGACCAAAACCAACTCACCCCATGGTTCATTGAACCATTCCCTGGGTATCCCTTTTTTTCTATCAAAAGTCCCTTTCCGGTTCTTCTCAAGAAAGAAAGTCCAAGCTTTCTCCTTGAAGTGCAGGCCTTTGTAATATTTCTCACCTATCATGGGTAGATCTAAAGCTTGGGAAAGATATTCATGGGTTACAGGAATAATGACATCTCCTACCCGTGTCTGGTCTTGACTGAAGTTATTTATAAAGTCCCTGGTTATCTGTTCAGAGTGGCCATCAAATTTTTGTAAAAAGCTTATCATCCCTGCTTGGTAAAGTTTTTCTATGGTTTCCTTCCCCCAGCTCTCTATCTGGAATTTTGGCTCTACTCTGACTGACATTGTTTCTGAAAACCAATGAATGAATGCCTCTGCTGTTACTAATTTCATTTTGACAATAAAAATAACTATTGTTCGTTTTCAAAATGAAATTGTTAAAGCAAAGAAGCTTACCTTCCTCCTCTCAACAATTTAACTCTGACTTCTGTTTATTTTTTTCTCTGCAGCAGCACTGTTTTAATTCCCTGTTCAAACAACCAAACACCTGTATACCCCTGTCAATATGCTACTCTCTGTTCTTGAAAACAAAATACATATGTAAATAATGTTCCATGTATGCTCATCGCCTCAAACCATAAGTTCACTGTGTATGCATAATCAGGAAAAATAAGGAGTGTTTTGACTACAACGCATGCATATGGCTCTCAGCCTCAAAACACAAATGATAAAAACACACAGCGCATTTAATCTGAGTTTTAAATGGCTCGGAAATCGAACTCCCTTTGGCAATTAAGAATGCACATGGCATGGCTCGTTCGGCCCTTAAAAAAAACTTCAATCCCCTGTTTCGGTTAAAACAATAACAAAAACGCGCAGGCAGCAAGGGTTCATAACAGAGACATATGGCGTTTTCATGTTAACTGTTTGT
This sequence comes from Pinus albicaulis, assembly GCA_034641835.2. Taxonomy (NCBI): domain Eukaryota; kingdom Viridiplantae; phylum Streptophyta; class Pinopsida; order Pinales; family Pinaceae; genus Pinus; species Pinus albicaulis. Next base: position 374,978,805 of record CM076581.1, read on the forward strand.
TAAAATGTTAATGGAAACAGCGCGCACAATTCAATCAACAAAACAAAGCGCAGTGCGCATTCAATCAACGACTACCGCCATGCAGCATAAACACGCCATAACAACTCTGTTCATAGACTTCAACATGGCACATCGTTAAAACTCCTAACGTGTTATCCATGCAATGAATTCTTCATTAAAATGCTGTGCGATTCACTAGTAGTTTATGCCATGATTTACGCAGTGAATCAACTGATTTAGTGCTGTGGTTTCGGCATTACCTGTTGTCAACGAGCGCTTGAGGAATATCCGGCGCTCCAAATCCCTGTTCAACCGTTCAATTGACTGGTGGCAAGAGCAGAGTAACATAACCATTAATTAACAGATACAACGTATACTTCCACTTTTTGCTGAGCTTAAACAATTATTCCATTACCTGATTGAATCCCAAAAATCGGTGATCACTGATCGTTAAAACCGGGATGATTTTCCTTCTTAAATCCGCCTAAACTCGCTTCACCCTTCTTTTCACTAGTTTATAGCTTCAAACACCATCTCTCTGAGCTATTTGGCAATGAGGACTGAGGTCAAGAACTCGGTCAATTCATGACCGTTTCATGGGTGTACTGTGCGCCTCTTCGTTCATTGGTGTTTACAATGCGTGGTTGGTATGGCCGTCCTGTTTGACCAGTCACCCGACTGTGTCATGAGGATGGCCAAATCATTGTTTTATTTCATTATTACCACCTTCGTGTGCGTGCAATGATATTCCAGCACTGTTCGTATTGCAATGAGTGTGTGCAATTACCATTTAACAATACCCCGCCAAATCATAACCATTATGCACAGTCGTGCCATATAGTTTTTGCGCGGTCGTCCACCATTTCTTATGTGCGCCCTTTCCTAAGTTTATACCATATACCTTCGCTTATATCATATATCATATATTTTATACCATTATATCATATGCACTTTGGGTTATGATATATATATAACTATGGCGCATGCATACCACTTTGATTTCCATATAGCGCATGATTTTTTTGTTTGTTTGGATTATATAGCATATCTTTATAATTTTAAAATGACCATCTTAGGTCATATTTAAAATTATCACCATTACTAATGCTTGAGTTGTATGTGCAGGTTGAAAAGTTGTCCCAGTTTGGTCTTTTAAGCTCTTTAAAGAAAAATACTTAGGGGTTAAGGAATATGTATAGGGAATATAGGATATGAAATGATAATGAATATCCTCAGGTACTAATTTCAACTTAACAAAAACTAAAAATTTATAAGAAAAATTTGAATTTTCAAGCACAAAATGACTATACATATACTCCCCTGGATGATGTCTGTACAAGTAGGATGAAATCAATTGATCAGATGTTGTAGATGGATCAAAAAGTAAACTTTATTGCTGCTCCTTGTTCTTCATGCTCTGGTTCTTGAATTGAAAAGTCAGGTCCCTTTGTAATGATTCTTTGTTTCAGGTCCCTCTGCACTGCTTACAAAATATGCATATGTTGTTTTGACATTGGCAGGTCTTTCAGGTCCCTCTGTAATGATTTCTTATTTCAGGTCCCTCTGTAATGATTTCTTATTTCAGGTCCCTCTGTTGACAATGCAAGTTCCTTATATACTTCAGCTTTCCAGCTAAAGATCTGATGCAAGTCTCCCCCTTGTTTAAGATGTGACTTGTCCTCAAGTCAGTTGTTGATGGAGAGTACCTGTATTGAAATTATGTGAGAACAGTAGAACAAGAAAAAGGAATTCATAGAGTCCAAGTTGCCCTAGTTTTCCCCTATGAATTCTTGTTTGCTTAGTGCCAGTTGCCTGGTTTTCACTAGCAAACAAATTATTATTTTTTTTTATGTTTTTTTTATTTTTATTTTTTTTTATTTTTTATGTTTTTTTTTTTTATTCAACTACAGGACTGGAAGATGGCTGAGCCTGGTGTGCCATGACTTCCAGTTCTGTATCTTCTGTCAGTTGTTTCATAAATGTTTCTTTACTGATAGGCCTATTATAAACTTTGAGCCTATGTCCATTCACTATAAAGGAGGTGGAGTCCTGGTCGATTGTCTTGATTTTGACTGCTCCATTGTTGAAGATTTCATCAATTTCATATGGGCCTAGCCAGTGTGTTGTGAACTTTGCTTTGAAGTCTTTGAACTTGGAGTCAAAAAGTAATGCCCAATCTCCCTTGCGAAATGTCTTTGTTTTGATATATCTGTCGTGCCACTTCATTCTTTGTTGTTGCACCAATGTAGTATGTTCTATGGCTTGTTGATGATGCTCATCCAACTGATTCAGTTCCATGATCCGCTGCTGTTGTGCTTCTGTCAGGTCTAGTCCTAGTTCAGCTGCTAGTCTGTATGTTTGTATTTGAAACTCTATAGGCAATAAGGCCTCTTTCCCATATACTAACTGGTATGGACTAAAACCAGTTCTATTCTTCCATGTGATTCTGTAGGCCCATAGTGCATCTTTTAATTTTTCAGACCAATCTTTTCTGTTCAGCTGTACTGTTTTTGTCATGATATTTTCTAGGAATTTATTTGTTGATTCAACCTGCCCATTTGCTTGAGGATGATATGGTGTATATTTCCTATGTTTGATCTTGTATTTCTCTGTTAGATCTCGTACCAGCTTTGATGTAAATTGTGTTCCTTGATCTGTTACAATTTGTCTAGGTACTCCATATCTGACAAAGATTTCTTCAAAAAGAAAGGTGACCACTGTATCGTCTGTTGCTCTGTTCACTGCTTTAGCCTCTGCCCACTTGGTTACATAATCTGTACATACTAAGATGTACTTCTTTCCATTTGATGGTGGATTGATGGGTCCAACACAGTCAAGTGCCCATTGCTCAAATGGTTCTATGAGGACCTGTGGCTTCAGCGGCATCTCATCTCTTGTGATTGGTCTCCCTGTTCTTTGGCAACTGTCACATTGCTTGACATATTTCTTAGAGTCTTTGAAGATGGATGGCCAGTAGTAGCCCAGTTGCAGCACCTTATATGCTGTTCGTTTATCTGCAAAATGGCCACCACATGGTTCATCGTGACATGCCCTTAGAATATCTAATATTTCATCTTCTCGTACACATTTTCTAATTATCAAATCTGAACCAGTATAAAATAAATCACCATTTACCCAACTATACCTAGAACTTTCTTTAACAATTTTGTGTCTTTGCTTTTTAGTGAATTGAGTTGGAAACTTTCCAGAAGATAAATAGTTTGCAATGTCTGCAAACCATGGTGTTTTTACTGTGATGGAAAACAGGTGTTCATCGGGAAAGTTATCTGCAACCAGATTTGGATCATTGGGTGAATGTATGCGGGACAGAAAGTCAGCCACTTGATTTTCCTTGCCTGGCCGGTCTTGTATTGTGATATTAAATTCTTGCAATAACAGTAACCATCTTGTTATTCTTCCATTGGTTATAGCCATTGGTGATGGGTTTATTCATCAAATATTTGATTGCTGAATGATCTGTATGAATGAAAACTTGATATCCTGTTATATAGTGTCTGAATTTGTTTACTGCATGTATAACGGCTAACATTTCTTTCTCTGTGACTGTGTAGTTCAATTTTGCAGGTGTTAGATTCTTGCTTATAAAATATATTGCATAATTGAACAAGTTCTCTTTCTGTCCAAGAGAGGCACCTATCGCAGTATCAGATGCATCAGTTGATATATGAAATGGAAAAGACCAGTTTGGCCCACGGAGAATGGGTGCAATTGATAATTTCTCTTTCAGATTTTGAAATGCATTTTGACAGTCATTTGTCCAGTGAAATTCAATATCTTTTGCTAATAGTTTAAACAGAGGTTGGGCTATTTTACTAAAGTTTTCAATGAATCGTCTATAATAGCCTGCATAGCCTAAGAAACTTCTTACCTCTTTCTGTGTTGTAGGAGGCATTAAGTTTACTAGGACTTGAATTTTTGCTGGATCCACTTTAATTCCTGAAGCAGAAATATGGTGTCCCAGAACTATTCCTTCTGTTAACATCATATAGCATTTCTCATTGCTTAATGACAAATTTGTTTCAATGCATCGTTTTAGAACTTTCTCAAGATTATTTAGGCAATCATTATATGTATTTCCATAAACTGTGAAGTCATCCATATAAACCTCTACACATTCATGAATTAGATCAGAAAAGATTGCAAGTACTGCTCGTTGAAAAGTTGCAGGTGCATTACATAAACCAAATGGCAAAACATTATATGCATAGGTTCCCCATGGGCAAGTGAATGTTGTCTTGTCTTGGTCTTCTGTTGCTATTCTTATCTGGTTGTATCCGCTAAACCCATCCAAGAAGAAGAAGAAATTTTTCCCAGCTAATGAGTCTAACACTTGATCAATGAATGGTAGAGGAAAATGATCTTTTAGTGTAGCTTTGTTTAGTTCTCGATAATCCACACATACCCGCCACTTTCCATTTTTCTTTGGTACAATAACCAGTGGAGAAACCCATTGACTATCTGAAATAGGATAGATGAATCCAACATTTAACAATTTTTGCAGTTCCTCTTTCACTATTTCTTTCATCATGGGATTCATTCTTCTTTGAGGTTGTCTTACAGGTTTGATTCGATCATCTGTATAGATGTGGTGGACACATGTGGTAGGATGGATTCCTTGCATGTCAGTATAATCCCAGGCAAAAGCTTTTGAATATTTTTGTAATAATGCAATTACCTCTTTCTCTTGTGCTGATTGCAACTCATTTCCAATGTTTAAATGTTTTCCAGGATTTACCTCAATTGTTTTTATTGTTGGATTGGAGATTGTGTTTACAGGAAAGATGTCTATAAAAAATTTCCGCAAAGTTTGAACAATACAAGTTTCCTGAAAGCATTGATTCAAAAGGTTATTTGCAGCTTCATATTGGACTTCTCTAAGCTGCTCTGAAATACTTGGTTCTGAAATGAAAAGATCCATTAAGTCTTCATTCTCTTCTTCTTCTCTTAAATCAAAGAATTGATTTATACTTAAAACTGATTTAGTTTGCTGTTTTTCTTGAGCTTCAAGTACTGATTCTAAAGAAGTTGATTGTGCAGGTGAATAAAGAGCAATGCGTTTCCTTTCATCTCCATGTGAAATAATCATGCTTCCTGATCTGCATCCTATGAAGGCATCAGCGGTAGCTAACCAAGGTCTGCCTAAGATTAGAGGATGTCCTCCCAAATTTGTTTTTGGTTGCAAGATAAGGAAGTCAACAGGATACTCCCATGAATCCAAAGAGACTATGATATCTTCCAATATTCCTTCAGGAACAACTTTAGATCTATCTGCTAGTTCTAAAATTGTAGAAGTTGATCTAATGTTGTTCAAATGCAAAGTTTTCATTGTCTCCATTGTCATTACATTTATAGCTGCTCCCAAGTCTATTAATGTGTTTGGTACCGAGAAATTATTTATTGATATAGTAACCATAGGGATACCAGGATCAATATATTTTTCTACTACGGTTTGTGTAGACATGAGGCTTGCTAGTTTACCAATGACTTGGATTGTAGTAGGATCCTTCTTCTTTTTCTGTGATTTCTTAATGCAAAATTCCTTTATTGTTTTAGCATATATTGGTATCTCTTTAATTGCCTTCAACAAAGGAATTTTTACATAAGCATTTTTTAGCTCATCTAAAATATCAAATTCGGGAAGGGTTATTTCTTTTTGTTGTTCCACTAACCTTTCAGGATAAGGTGGTGTTTGTGTTGTAATGTTTGTTCCTTTCTAAATTTGTATCTTAGTTTGTGATGTTTCAGGTGATTCTCCTTGCTCAGTTGGTTCTTCTATGATTGGAGGAGAATCCTTTTTAAACACTTTTCCAGACCTTAGATGGACTTCATTAAGAGGAAGAATTGAATATGTGGGAAAACATGTTGCTTCCTCTACAGTGTATGCAGCTTTATCCACCTTATTATTCGGATTTTCCATTGGTTGGGCTGGTAATTGAGTTGGTCTGGGTTGATTTGTGGGTAGCTGTAACTGTTGTGGTTGGGTCAACAACGGTGGAGGATTCTACTGTGGAGATGGGATGGATTGTGGATATTGAGGATATTGTGGATATGTAAATGGCTGTTGGTATTGTTGCTGGTATTGTTGTTGATACTGTTGAGGTGGCTGGTTTCCATAACCATATCCTCTCCAACCTTGTGCAGGTTGTTGTGGATATTGTTGTGGAGGCCAAGCTTTCCATGGCATTGGAGGGGTCCAAGGATTTTGAGGTGGATAGAGGTAATTTTGTTGAGGGAATTGTTGCTGATTTTGTTGAGGCATCCTAGGTTTCCATGGTCTTCGTGGTGCTACATAATAAAAACCTTCCATTCCTGGCACTTCTTCCATTGAATTCATTTGTAATTCTTTCAATTTTAGACAATTTTCTGTGGAATGCTTTTCTGTACAAAGACCACAAACCTGAACACTTTGAACACTATCCAAAGGACATTCTCTCAATGGATGTTTCTTTCTACATTTGGGACAAAAGATTGCTAGAGCTTGTTCTTGTTCTTCTTTCTTCTTGTTTGCCTTTAGCACATCTACTTGTGTCCCTAATGTACTCAAGAGATCTGTTTTAAAGTTCTCCAATAAACTTCCTATTTCAGCTCTTGTTATCCCTCCTGCAGCTGACTTTGCTGCTTTTGAACTTACTTCTCTTCTTCCTGTTTTTTCTCTTCCTCTAGAATATTTTTGACATAAGTCAACAATTTCTTCGAATGGTAGGTTTGAAATGTCTCCTTTACCCATCACATTCAAAATGTCAAGGTATTCATCCCTTATACCCTTGAGAAATATTGTTCGAATGGTTTCTTGATTTAGAGAGTGTTGTTTAGATTTCTGTAGATTATATAAAAATATTTCCAAATATTCTTCTAAACTTTCATCTTCTTGTTGTGTCATTCTGAAAATATCTTCCTTTGAATCTCTAGATCTACAATAAGCTTGATATTTTTTAAGGAAGACTGATCTCATATCATCCCAAGAAGCTATTGTTTGTTCTCCTAAACCCATAAACCATTTCAAAGCTGCTACTTTTAATGTTGCAGGGAAAAGACGAAGTTTATGAATGTCATCAGTGTATCCATATGTTCTACATAGAATATCAAATTCAAACATAAATGCATCAGGATCTTCCGTGGACATTCCATAAAAATTTGGCAATATAGAAGGTGGAATATTTTTCATTTTCACTTCTTCTCCTAATATTGCACTTGTGTCTATTATTGGAAAGCCAAAGGTAGTCTCTTGATCATTACCATCTTCTTGTCTTTTCCGATCGTTTTCCATTTTTCTATCATTTTCTTGTTTTGCCTCCTCCTCTCTCTTTCTTCTCCATTCCATTTGTTGTCTTTCATATGCAGCTCGTTGTTCAGGAGTGATAATAACAGATCCATGTCCCTCTTCTGCCATTGGTTGATTTGTTTCAATTTTAAGTGGAGTTTTAGGTTGCTCGAAGATAGGAGGATTTATGGATGGAAAGACAGATTGTTTTCCTTTGATAATTTCTTTTTGTTTTCCAGAAATTGAAGATTGTTTTTGCTTTGCTTCCCAAGCTAACAAAGTTTGCCTCTCAATCAAAGTTAATCTTTGTCCACTTCTTTGTTTTTCTGCCAATTCCTCAATTATTGGATTACCAGTAACTGGGGTGTTTGGTGATCCTATCTCTATTTGTGGGGGATTTTTAACAAATCTACCTTGAGGATCTCTATGTCTAGGCATAAAGAAACATAACTAAAAAAATGTAACTACTGTTTTTGTTTTTTTTTTTTATCTTTCTATTGACTATGCCGATATTTGCCTCCCCGGCAACGGCGCCAAAATGTTGAGCTAATTTATGTACCTAAATTAACACAATTATTTCTTATCAATCCGGGTTGTTTATGCTTTGAGGCAAGTTCACTATATGTGAAGATCAGATGTAATCAAACCTTGAAAGATAAGTTATTCAAAAACTGAAAGTAATACATCCTATAATTCTAATTCAATTAGTTTAAAAAGAGGAAGAATATTGAAATGGTTCTTGACTCAAGAAGTCCACTTTCACCTCAATTTCCACTTAATGAATCAGAGATTAAAACCAAGAACTTAAGATGGATAAATTATTAATGAAAGAAACTCTTAACTTAAGAGACACATAAGGTATTCCATCATAATTCATTCATCTCAATATCAAAATCTCAATATCAAAACTACTTGCATACAAACAAAGGAAACTAGTTTTAATTCATCATTTTAGTAGAAGGGATGCTCAACTTGAACACATGTTTTTACAACTCGATAAAGTGATGAATAAGCTATGAACTAATGAAATCAATCATTATGCATGAACCATGAAGCAATCTGAAATAAATCTTTGAAAAACCAGTTCTACAATAATCAGATTACAAGGAAATAAAACTAGTTAACAAGGAAGTGTACTTAGCTTGGAATGGGGGCCCTTCCACCCTTGCTTGCACACTTGAGAGGTGATCTCAGAAGCTTAAATTCAGTTACACATCCATAGCATTGAACAGAAAAATAATAATAACACAAGTCTTCAAATTAGCTCCTCAATCCAAAGGTGTCACAGCATAAAAGTATATTAAGTTAATACATAAGCCATCAAAGTTTTGGCTTTAAATAAGAAGTCTCATGAAACAAACTGATCTATTTTCACTCAAACAAACCCATCTACTCTCATCCACCTATCTAAGTCGAATTCATTACTCTTATCCCAAGAAATATGACCAATCCCATAGAATCTCAAAACTGCCCTATTTCTATGGGATTTCTGAATGACTAGTCATGATTGACTAGCACCAAATGGGCCTAATAAAGCTTGCTCTGTTCGAACTAAGCATAGCTAGCTTAATCCTAGTTCCCAAGCTGTCCATCCATGCATTCAATTCGTGCCCAAGTGTCCTGCAACCACATCAACCATAGAGCTATTACGGGAATTTCTGAATCTGCCAATTTTGCACTAAAAACCAAACTTTCATAAAAACTTTAGAAATTGAAAAATTAAAATTAAATACCTGAATGGATATTAAATATACATAAAAATGGAATAAATGAAGGGAAAATGGATGGGAAATAGATGGATTAGTAAGTTTCTTTGAGCAAAAAATAAGACCAAAACTAAGGCCCAACATCTCTCCCTTGCTTATCATCAAGCATGTCCCCATGCTTGCTTATTCCTCTTTGACCTTCTTCTCTCTGTAGTAGATGCTGTACCTGTAGATGTTTCCTGTTGTGCTGCCCTGGCCAAACAATCCAAACCTGTGTCATGTCTTTCCCTGAAAAAAGCTGCTTTGACCTTCTGCTTTTCATACCTTGCCTGCCACATATTCTTTTCCTTTAACCACTTAAATGCTTACTTAGAAAGTAGATTATTTTTCCGTTTCAGTTTCCTCAATTCTTCTTTTAATTTTTCATTTGCCTTAACCAATTTAGCATTATCTTTCTTATTTGCCTTATTTTCCTCTTTTAATTGTTTCTCCATGATTTTGCTAATTTCCAATTGGTCAGTTAAGTCCCTGATTCTTCCAACATTGATTTCTTTTTCAAAATCTTGTGTTGTTTTCATTAGTGATGCTGCTGCTGCATCATCATATGAAGAATCCTCCTCAAATACTTCTTGTGCAATATCATTTTCTTCTTGTTGTCTTGGGGAATATATTTCTTCTTCCTTGTCTAAGTCAATGGGTCTTTTATTCGTAAATCTTCTAGGAATAGACATAACATATGTTTCATTTTCCTGCATGGCCATGTTATTCTGCTGTTTAGCTCTTGTTCTGGGATACAAGGGTGAGTTCATCAATCCTCTGTTTTCCTGCTCTGTTTTATCCTGTACTTCCTTAATCTGTTCAATGAACTGATTTCTAGACATGAACTCTCTCCCATACTATGCCCTGTGACCTTACCTGATACTCAACTAGGATTTTGATCAATCCTTGATGGTAAATCTGTCCTGCTTTAGGCCTGCATTCATGTTTTACTGTTTCAATCATTCTCAAGAGGCTCTTATATAGGAAGTAAGGCAAGTTAATCCTATCCTCTCCCTTAATATGTTGTAGAAGTCTGACATGATACAAGTGGGCAACGCTATATCCTCTATCACAAGTCAAAAACTTCTGGATGACCAAAACTAACTCACCCCATGGTTCATTGAACCATTCCCTGGGTATCCATTTTGTTCTATCAAAAGTCCCTTTCCGGTTCTTCTCAAGAAAGAAAGTCCAAGCTTTCTCCTTGAAGTGCAGGCCTTTGTAATATTTCTCACCTATCATGGGTAGATCTAAAGCTTGGGAAAGATATTCCTAGGTTACAGGAATAATGACATCTCCTACCCGTGTTTGGTCTTGACTGAAGTTATTTATAAAGTCCTTGGTTATCTGTTCAGAGTGGCCATCAAATTTTTGTAAAAAGCTTATCATCCCTGCTTGGTAAAGTTTTTCTATAGTTTCCTTCCCCCAGCTCTCTATTTGAAATTTTGGCTCTACTCTGACTGACATTGTTTCTGAAAACCAATGAATGAATGCCTCTGCTGTTACTAATTTCATTTTGACAATAAAAATAACTATTGTTCGTTTTCAAAACGAAAATTTTAAAGCAGAGAAGCTTACCTTCCTCCTTTCAACAATTTAACTCTGACTTCTGTTTACTCTTTTCTCTGCAGCAGCACTGTTTTAATTCCCTGTTCAAACAACCAAACACCTGTATACCCCTGTCAATATGCTGCTCTCTGTTCTTGAAAACAAAATACATATGCAAACAATGTTCCATGTATGCTCATTGCCTTATGCCGTTGCCAAAATCAAACCATAAGTTCACTGTGTATGTATAATAAAAAAAAATAAGGAGTGTTTTGACTACAACGCATGCATATGGCTCTCGGCCTCAAAACTCAAATGATAAAAACACACAGCGCATTTAATCTGAGTTTTAAATGGCTCGGCAATCAAACTCCCTTTGGCAATTAAGAATGCACATGGCATGGCTCGTTCGGCCCTTAAAAAAAACTTCAATCCCTTGTTTCGGTTAAAACAATAACAAAAACGCACAGGCAGCAAGGGTTCATAACAGAGACATATGGCGTTTTCATGTTAACTGTTTGTTAAAATGTTAATGGAAACATCGCACACAATTCAAACAACAAAACAAAGCGCAGTGCGCATTCAATCAACGACTACCGCCATGCAGCATAAACATGCCATAACAACTCTGTTCATAGACTTCAACACGGCACATCGTTAAAACTCCTAATGTGTTATCCATGCAATGAATTCACATTAAAATGCTGCGCGATTCACTAGTAGTTTAGGCCATGATTTACGCAGTGAATCAACTGATTTAGTGCTGTGGTTTCGGCATTACCTGTTGTCAACGAGCGCTTGAGGAATATCCGGCGCTCCAAATCCCTGTTCAACCGTTCAATTGACTGGTGGCAAGAGCAGAGTAACATAACCATTAATAACGTATACTTCCACTGTTTTCCGAGCTTAAACAATTATTTCATTACCTGATTGAATCCCAAAAATCGGTGATCTCTGAACGTTAAAACCGGGATGATTTTCCTTCTTAAATCCGCCTAAACTCGCTTCTCCCTTCTTTTCACTAGTTTGCAGCTTCAAACACCTTCTCTCTGAGCTATTTGGCAATGAGCTTCTCTTTGAGCTATTTGGCAATGAGGACTGAGGTCTAAACGGTCATGAATTGACCGAGTTCATGGGTGTACTATGCGCCTCTTTGTTCATTGGTGTTTACAATGCGTGGTTGGTATGGCCGTCCTGTTTGACCAGTCACCCGACTGTGTCATGAGGATGGCCAAATCGTTGTTTTATTTCATTATTACCACCGTCGTGTGCGTGCAATGATATTCCAGCACTGTTCGTATTGCAATGAGTGTGTGCAATTACCATTTAACAATACCCCGCTAGATCATAACCATTATGCACAGTCGTGCCATATAGTTTTTGCGCGGCCGTCCACCATTTCTCATATGCGCCCTTTCCTAAGTTTATACCATATACCTTCGCTTATATCATATATATCATATATTTTATACCATTATATCATATGCACTTTGGGTTATGATATATATATATGACTATGGCGCATGCATACCATTTGGACTATGGTATATATTTACTTTGATTTCCATATAGCGCATGATTTTTTTGTTTGTTTGGATTATATAGCATATCTTTATAATTTTAAAATGACCATCTTAGGTCATATTTAAAATTATCACCATTACTAATGCTTGAGTTGTATGTGCAGGTTGAAAAGTTGTCCCAGTTTGGTCTTTTAAGCTCTTTAAAGAAAAATACTTAGGGGTTAAGGAATATGTATAGGGAATATAGGATATGAAATGATAATGAATATCCTCAGGTACTAATTTCAACTTAACAAAAACTAAAAATTTCTAAGAAAAATTTGAATTTTCAAGCACAAAATGACTATACATATACTCCCCTGGATGATGTCTGTACAAGTAGGATGAAATCAATTGATCAGATGTTGTAGATGGATCAAAAAGTAAACTTTATTGCTGCTCCTTGTTCTTCATGCTCTGGTTCTTGAATTGAAAAGTCAGGTCCCTTTGTAATGATTCTTTGTTTCAGGTCCCTCTGCACTGCTTACAGAATATGCATATGTTGTTTTGACATTGGCAGGTCTTTCAGGTCCCTCTGTAATGATTTCTTATTTCAGGTCCCTCTGTTGACAATGCAAGTTCCTTCTATACTTCAGCTTTCCAGCTAAAGATCTGATGCAAGTCTCCCCCTTGTTTAAGATGTGACTTGTCCTCAAGTCAGTTGTTGATGGAGAGTACCTGTATTGAAATTATGTGAGAACAGTAGAACAAGAAAAAGGAATTCATATAGTCCAAGTTGCCCCGGTTTTCCCCTATGAATTCATGTTTGCTGAGTGCCAGTTGCCTGGTTTTCACTAGCAAACAAATTATTTTTTATTTTTATTTTATTTTTATTTATTATTATTATTATTATTATTATTATTATTTTTATGTGTTTTTTTTTATTCAACTACAGGACTGGAAGATGGCTGAGCCTGGTGTGCCATGACTTCCAGTTCTGTATCTTCTATCAGTTGTTTCATAAATGCTTCTTTACTGATAGGCCTATTATAAACTTTGAGCCTATGTCCATTCACTATAAAGGAGGTAGAGTCCTGGTCGATTGTCCTGATCTTGACTGCTCCATTGTCAAAGATTTCGTCAATTTCATATGGGCCTAGCTAGTGTGTTGTGAACTTTGCTTTGAAGTCTTTGAATTTGGAGTCAAAAAGTAATGCCCAGTCTCCCTTGCGAAATGTCTTTGTTTTGATATATCTGTCGTGCCACTTCATTCTTTGTTGTTGCACCAATGTAGTATGTTCTATGGCTTGTTGACGATGCTCATCCAACAGATTCAGTTCCATGATCCGCTGCTGTTGTGCTTCTGTCAGGTCTAGTCCTAGTTCAGCTGCTAGTCTGTATGTTTGTATTTGAAACTCTATAGGCAATAAGGCCTCTTTTCCATATACTAACTGGTATGGACTAAAACCAGTTGTATTCTTCCATGTGATTCTATAGGCCCATAGTGCATCTTGTAATTTTTCAGACCAATCTTTTCTGTTCAGCTGTACTGTTTTTGTCATGATATTTTCTAGTACTTTATTTGTTGATTCAACCTGCCCATTTGCTTGAGGATGATATGGTGTAGATTTCCTATGTTTGATCTTGTATTTCTCTGTTAGATCTCGTACCAGCTTTGATGTAAATTGTGTTCCTTGATCTGTTACAATTTGTCTAGGTACCCCATATCTGACAAAGATTTCTTCAAAAATAAAGGTGACCACTGTATCTTCTGTTGCTCTGTTTACTGCTTTAGCCTCTGCCCACTTGGTTACATAATCTGTACATACTAAGATGTACTTCTTTCCATTTGATGGTGGATTGATGGGTCCAACAAAGTCAAGTGCCCATTGCTCAAATGGTTCTATGAGGACCTGTGGCTTCAGCGGCATCTCATCTGCTGTGATTGGTCTCCCTGTTCTTTGGCAACTGTCACATTGCTTGACATATTTCTTAGAGTCTTTGAAGATGGATGGCCAGTAGTAGCCAGTTGCAGCACCTTATATGCTGTTCGTTTATCTGCAAAATGGCCACCACATGTTTCATCGTGACATGCTCTTAGAATGTCTAATATTTCATCTTCTCGCACACATTTTCTAATTATCAAATCTGAACCAGTATAAAATAAATCACCATTTACCCAACTATACCTAGAGCTTTCTCTAACAATTTTGTGTCTTTGCTTTTTAGTGAATTGAGTTGGAAACTTTCCAGAAGATAAATAGTTTGCAATGTCCGCAAACCATGGTGTTCTTACTGTGATGGCAAACAGGTGTTCATCGGGAAAGTTATCTGCAACCAGATTTGGATCATTGGGTGAATGTATGCGGGACAGAAAGTCAGCCACTTGATTTTCCTTGCCTGGCCGGTCTTGTATTGTGATATTAAATTCTTGCAATAACAGTAACCATCTTGTTATTCTTCCATTGGTGATGGGTTTATTCATCAAATATTTGATTGCTGAATGATCTGTATGAATGAAAACTTGATATCCTGTTATATAGTGTCTGAATTTGTTTACTGCATGTATAACGGCTAACATTTCTTTCTCTGTGACTGTATAGTTCAATTCTGCAGGTGTTAGATTCTTGCTTATAAAGTATATTGCATAATTGAACAAGTTTTCTTTCTGTCCAAGGGAGGCACCTATTGCAGTATCAGATGCATCAGTTGATATATGAAATGGCAAAGACCAATTTGGTCCACGGAGAATGGGTGCAACTGATAATTTTTCTTTCAGATTTTGAAATGAATTTTGACAGTTATTTGTCCAGTGAAATTCAATATCTTTTGCTAATAATTTAAATAGAGGTTGGGCTATTTTACTGAAGTTTTCAATAAATCGTCTATAATAGCCTGCATAGCCTAAGAAAATTCTTACCTCTTTCTGTGTTGTAGGAGGCATTAAGTTTACTAGGACTTGGATTTTTGCTGGATCCACTTTAATTCCTGAAGCAGAAATATGGTGTCCCAGAACTATTCCTTCTGTTAACATCATATAGCATTTTTCATTGCTTAATGACAAATTTGTTTCAATGCATCGTTTTAGAACTTTCTCAAGATTATTTAGGCAATCATTATATGTATTTCCATAAACTGTGAAGTCATCCATATAAACCTCTACACATTCATGAATTAGATCAGCAAAGATTGCAAGCACTGCTCGTTGAAAAGTTGCAGGTGCATTACATAAACCAAATGGCAAAACATTATATGCATAAGTTCCCCATGGGCAAGTAAATGTTGTCTTGTCTTGGTCTTCTGTTGCTATTCTTATCTGGTTGTATCCGCTAAACCCATCCAAGAAGGAGAAATTTTTTTTTCCAGCTAATGAGTCTAACACTTGATCAATGAATGGTAGAGGAAAATGATCTTTTAGTGTAGCTTTGTTTAGTTCCCGATAGTCCACACATACCCTCCACTTTCCATTTTTCTTTGGTACAATAACCAGTGGAGAAACCCATTGACTATCTGAAATAGGATAGATGAATCCAACATTTAACAATTTTTGCAGTTCCTCTTTCACTATTTCTTTCATCATGGGATTCATTCTTCTTTGAGGTTGTCTTACAGGTTTGATTTGATCATCTGTATAGATGTGGTGGACACATGTGGTAGGATGGATTCCTTGCATGTCAGTATAATCCCAGGCAAAAGCTTTTGAATATTTCTGTAATAATGCAATTACCTCTTGCTCTTGTGCTGATTGCAACTCGTTTCCAATGTTTAAATGTTTTCCAGGATTTACCTCAATTTTTTTTATTGTTGGATTGGAGATTGTGTTTACAGGAAAGATGTCTATAAAAGATTTCCGCAAAGTTTGAACAGTACAAGTTTCCTGAAAGCATTGATTCAAAAGGTTACTTGCAGCTTCATATTGGACTTCTCTAAGCTGCTCTGAAATACTTGGTTCTGAAATGAAAAGATCCATTAAGTCTTCATTCTCTTCTTCTTCTCTTAAATCAAAGAATTGATTTATACTTAAAATTGATTTTGTTTGCTGTTTTTCTTGAGCTTCAAGTACTGATTCTAAAGAAGTTGATTGTGCAGGTGAATAAAGAGCAATGTGTTTCCTTTCATCTCCATGTGAAATAATCATGCTTCCTGATCTGCATCCTATGAAGGCATCAGCGGTAGCTAACCATGGTCTGCCTAAGATTAGAGGATGTCCTCCCAAATTTGTTTTTGGTTGCAATATAAGGAAGTCAACAGGATACTCCCATGAATCCAAAGAGACTATGATATCTTCCAATATTCCTTCAGGAACAACTTTAGATCTATCTGCTAGTTCTAAGATTGTAGAAGTTGATCTAATGTTGTTCAAATGCAAAGTTTTCATTGTCTCCATTGTCATTACATTTATAGCTTCTCCCAAGTCTATTAATGTGTTTGGTACTGAGAAATTATTTATTGATATAGTAACCATAGGGATACCAGGATCAATATATTTTTCTATTTTGGTTTCTATAGACATGAGACTTGCTAGTTTACCAATGACTTGGATTGTAGTAGAATCCTTCTTCTTTCTCTGAGATTTCTTAATGCACAATTCCTTTATTGTTTTAGCATATATCGGTATTTCTTTAATTGCCTTCAACAAAGAAATTTTTACATAAGCATTTTTTAACTCATCTAAAATATCAAATTCAGGAAGGGTTATTTCTTTTTGTTGTTCTACTAACCTTTCAGGATAAGGTGGTGTTTGAGTTGTAATGTTTGTTCCTTTCTGAATTTGTATCTTAGTTTGTGATGTTTCAGGTGATTCTCCTTGTTCGGTTGGTTCTTCTATGATTGGAGGAGAATCCTTTTTAAGCACTTTTCCAGACCTTAGATGGACTTCATTAAGAGGAAGAATTGAATATGTGGGAAAACATGCTGCTTCCTCTACAGTGTATGCAACTTTGTCCACCTTATTATTCGGA